>JANSVA010000216.1:30360453-30383966 GCA_025504915.1 Erythroxylum reticulatum
CTCATACTCTCCTGAATATGGCCTTTACTTATCAACTCCTCTACTTTCTCCTGTAGAATCTCATTCTCTTTTGGGCTCATCCTGTAATAAGGTAGATTAAGCAAGCTAGCTCCTGGAATCAAGTCAATATGGTGCTGGATATCACACATAGATGGTAATCCCTCTAGTAAGTCTGCAATCACATCTACAAACTCCTCCAATATAGATTGCACTTCTTGAGGTATCACAGGCTTGGACTTATTTCCTACTAGCTCTTCCCCTTTAACCATTAACAGATACACCTCTTTTGTTTCCTTCATCTCACCAATAAATTGCCTCGATTATTCTCTACCTATAATAAAGGCTTCTGGATCTTTCGTTGAGACTTCATGCCACTGATAAATACTAAAGTATACTTTATGCCATCTTTTACAAAATGGTATATATTTTTTCTTCCCACATGCATCGCATCTACATCAAACAACCATGGTCTTCCCAACAGGATTTGACATGCATCTATATCTACTACGTCACTGTAATGCTCATCCTGATACTTTCCAATAGAGAAAGTCACTTTACATCGTTCTTTAACTAGAATCTGTCCAACCTCTTTGATCTACCCAATGCTATAAGCATATGGATGTGGCTCGGTAGTCAATTTTAATTTCTTCACAGTAGCTGCACTTATAATATTTTCCTAACTCCCTTCATCAATAATCAACTCACATAAATTTCCTAACACCAAACACCTCGTACAAAAGAGCTTATGTCTTTGCAAATCACTATGCTCCTTACAAGATATCATCAGTCTTCTGACAACACACACATACGTCTCCTTATCCTCTTCTCCCTATTATTCCTAACCATCAACTTTGGGCTGCACGCTTCCTCTTTATCTTCTTCTTCTTATTGTTCCAACAAGTTTACTGCTCTCCTTTTTGGACACTCATTAGATTTGTGTCCTGGCTCGTTGCACCTGTAACACTTTGATAGAGTTAGTTTAGTATACGAATTGGCAGGTTTGGAAGTTGTTGGAGCTACTTTGTTTGAGCTTCTGCCATTTGTGCTTCCCTTGCCAACACTACTTCTCGTAGGAGTTTCAGTAACCACCTCCTTTCATTTATCGCCTCGACTCTTCTCACCTATATAGTGCTTAAACTCTCGTTGTTTCTCATTTAGTATAGATTTATCTTTCATAGCTAAATTTCTCGCATCTTACACTATAAGCACCATCTGGATTCTTGTCTTCTCCCTTATATTTGATCTCAACCCTCTCAAGTAACGTGGGGCTTCTTGAGGTTGAGATTCAAACAACTGGTTGTTGGCTGCCAACCTTAAAAACTCTGTTGTATATTTATGGATGCTATAACTGCCTCGATGACATTGCTGATGTGCGTCAAAAATATACTGCTCATAATTTGACGGTAAGAATCTCCCACTAAGCAACTGCTTCATCCTCCTCCACGAAGAAACCAAATTCTGCCCTTTTCTCCTTCTTGACTCTCGCAGCTGCTCCCACCATACGGAAGCTCCACCCTTTAAACGATAGGCCACCAACTTCACTTTTCTATCCTCTAGAATTTTCGTATAATCAAAGAATCTCTTTACCTCCACTAACTAATCAAGAAAGCCTTCAATATCCAGATATCTGCTAAAAGATGAGATATCTACCTTAAGTTTATATTCATAGTCTCCTCTTCGTCTTGGCTGGACAACTTTTTCCTCATCACTGGAACTATTTTATGATTCCATGACACGAGATTTTGAATTTGAGGATCCCTCACAAGGTCACCTTTCCTAACGACTAGTTCCTCAATTCTTCTTGTGTTGTCTTCTGGCAACAATGCTTACAACTGCTCCTGAATCAATGTCAGCTGCCGTTCCATATTGCGAATTGACTCCCAAACTTCGAGTAACCTACGAATGTCGTCGTTGGTGTTAGCCATTGTCAGATGAACAAACTTTGGGTTTTCAAGGCTTTGATACCACCTGAAGCAACATAAAAATGCAATACTCCAATCCAAGAGTACAGAAAATGCAGATCTACAAAGAACTCAAAAGTTAGACAAAAATCTTAAAGAGAAATAGAGTATTTTAATTGAAAAATAGACAAAGGTTCTTCCGCAATACAATAAAAAAAGTATTTATATGAGTTATAATGACCTAAAACCTAATCATAAGGATAAAAATGTCCTCATAGTCTTAATAAAAGTAAAACACAATAAATAAATTTTCTAATCTAGAACTCTACGTCAAGAAGTTAATGGCTCATTGCCTTGTAGTGAAAGGGGTAGAGATTTAGAAAGTAAAGAGAATTTGTACTCAGTTTTTAATGAATGATCTTAATCAATTAACGAAAGAAGAAGGGAGAGTATAAGGTAATTATATTGAAAAATATGGTATTTTCCGTTACTTCTTTTTGTTTAAATTATGTATCGAATTGCCAATTCTTATTAATGCAATTTTAATGGGAAAATATTTTAATATTTTTAATTGGTAGTATTCCATATATATATANNNATGACATTTGGTGTGAGGTTCATTAACTTGTCACAACTATATATATGTTGACAATTTATCGTTGAGACAAATTATTATGCACTAGATATAATTATCTCATTTGCGGGGGACCCTTGTCGATGGTTAAGGGCCAAGCTAGCCATTAAAGAAGATGCAAGCATGTTAGATGAACAATGCATTGATTTGAGTAACGAGTGCCGCTTGGTGTCTTACATTCTCAAGCGATGTGCCTACATTGAGTCTTCGAAATATTTTTCAAAACCAAAAGTGGAATCAAGATCGAATTAGAACATAAAAAGACCTTGATCATTATCACACTTTTAATCATTATTGTACTTTTGTTTCATTGAATGTACGTACGGTTACCTTCAACTAAATTAACTCTTATTTCTAATGGCAGGCATGAGTTTACATATCAAATTTCTCTTTTTTTTTCATTAATTATAGCACTAGAATTCAATTGTATTAATGAGGAGGGTCAATTAGACCTTGTAGGAAAACTAGGAGTCAGAGTTCAACCTTCTAGGAATAGTGGAAGTGAAAGTTAAGGATGATATATCATAACCAAACGTAACTATAGAAGACATAATAATTGCAAATCCAACTCCAACTACAAGTTTTGCATGAGATGGGAGTATATATCAATCAACAACAACATTAGTACCTCTTTCACACGGCATAACGGCTTCCTTGTCAACCTGCTTAATAATTAAGTATATATCCTGGTATAGTTGGCACCGATAATGAAAATCTTGATTTTCTAATAATAATTTAAAATTAATAACAAGTAATTAAATCGAAAACGAGATGCTACCCTTTCAGCTCTCAAAATTAATAACAAAAGTAATAAAAAGTACTACTTGATTTCAGGCAAAAGTGAGTTCACTATTGAGTTTATGTCTTTTGAAATGCTTAATTCTTTGTAGTCATTTTCTTCCAAGTTAGATGTCATCTCCGAAACCATAATGTGCTGTTCATCAATCCGCTAAAGTTGTAATGTTTTAGCATTAAACTAACAAAAAATGAACAAGACAAGGATAACAGTTTAATAATAGAGACTATCTTTCTAATGAAAAAGAAAAAAGGAAACCAAACATGCCCATCTTGACATTGCCAAACCTTAAAACGGTTACATGTGACTTTCAGACCACAGCGCCTTTTCTTCCTCTATACATACAAATACACGAAGACAGACCTACCTTGTCCCGAGCCCCCAAATCTATGGCACGTGCCAGTCATCTTTTGCGTGTGGCCTTTCCTATATTGCCGAATGCCAATTACAAACCCCCTTCGGCCCGTGGTTCGTCGTATTAAAGCGCGTAACAGAAAATAGAAAGACTTGAGTTGTCCGAATTGACCTTACCAACTGGAATTTATTCGGGGCTAGAAGTAATAATTGGCTAGGGCATTATGGTCACACAAATCAAATTGCAGGATGGTGGTAGTTTGGATCATTTGAGATGACTTCGTACTGACCTTATCTTTGTTTTATTCCGTAGTTTGTGTTGGTTTCCAAATGACGTTTTGAAAATGACAATTATAGCCAACGTATTGAGGTGACATTTTCGTCTTTTCACACTGAATTAATATGATTAATTTCTCATTACAAAATGATCCCACAGCTTCTGTAAAAGAGCCCAATTGCTTGTCAGTATCCTGTGGATATGTATGCTTCTAATTTTCAATTGACCAAATTGCCCTCAACCACACATTATTTAACGCAGGTGGTTTCGCTCATTTACAATATCATGTGTATATTATATGCTCAAGTCATTGTTATTTCTGGTTCTTTTTTATTTGATGCACCGGTTAATATGATAATAAATCATTTTATTAATTTACTTGAAGATTTAAAAAATGCGACCTCTTCTTTTTTCCTTCTATAATTAATTTCTTTTGGTCTTTTGGAATGGCTCTGTGGGACACATTGAGACCTCTTCCTCCAAAGCCTCCATTTTTTTTTCCTTTTATAAATTTGTTTTTCTGAAAATATAAACCTCTCAAAGGAAGGAAGAGAGAGGGGTGATTAGTGATTACGAAGGCACACTCACTAGTGCGGCAAAGAGCAAGTACAAGCCACAAAGAGAAAGAAAAAGAGAGAGACGACAGACACAGGACAGCACCAGTTAGAGAGAGATTGAGAGAGAAGTGGGAATTCACGAAGCTTTCTGTACCCCAGAAGAGAAAACGATGTCCGAAAGCTTTACATCGTTTCACACTCTTTGCAACTCACTAGAGGTATACTTCCAAGTGTGTGTCTGTTTGTGTGTATAAATAGATATATTAGACGATGAACAAAGCCCAAACTATACAAAATTTATCGTAAAAAGGAGTTATAACAGAGACTCGTTTGATAGTTTTCTTGTTTATTTCTCTATTCATCTCCAGTTCTTTATCTCCTGGTCTTCTCTTGATATCTAAAGGTGTAGCTTTTACTAGATGGGTGTTGGTTGTTTTGGCTTGGTGTGTCTCTAACGGATCCATCTAGCAGGTGAATTGAGAAAGATAGAGCAAAGGGGTGGGGAGATTTTACAGGAGATGATGATTGTCAAGATACTGATATGGGGATAGCAACTCCACTTCATCCAATTCTCAAGATAGCTACAACTCATCACCAGCCAATTGCTCCAATCCCAAGCAGTAATTCAAGTTCTGCTGATTATTCTATGTCCCAACAGGACTACCATCAGACTATCTTCTCCTTCTCGAATGGCTTCGAGAGAAGCAGTCAGGAACATCACCACCAACAACAACAGCAACACCAACACCAGCATCACTTAGCACGACAGATCCGTAGAGATAAACTTAGAGTTCAAGCAAACTACGAGCCACCTCCACCACCATTGGTAGGCATCGAAGAGGAGGTCTCCGGAGGCCTGCCGGTCTACGAAACAGCCGGAATGTTGTCGGAGATGTTTAATTTTCCTCCTGGTGGAGTACCAGCCACGGCTACTGAATTGTTGGACCAGCAGTTGCAATCTAATTACCGGAGGCAACAACAACAAGAAGCAACCAATGACTGGTACGTCAACAACAGGCAAAACATGGTAGGAGGATTAGGTCCGTTAGGAGGTTCAAAGAATCACGATAACCGGGAGACTAGTCTGGCACATCATCATCATCATCAGATTTCAGGCATTAATGAGGATTCAGCTGCTGCCATGCAACTGTTTCTCATGAATCCACAGCCCAGATCACCATCTCCAACCCCTTCTCACCCACATCCACCTTCAACTTCTTCTACACTTCACGTGTTGCTTCCTAACCCATCAACTTCTCTTCCAGAGTTTAGTGTCTCAGGGGCTGGAGGAGGTTTTGGTGCTAGTACTGTGATCTCTCCACCGCTATTGACATGGGTTCCTGATAGTTCACACCAAACTGGAAACACTAGTGTTCATCATGTCAATAACCCGGGTGAGATCGGCAGTGTTGTGGAAGGACAAGGACTTTCTTTGTCATTATCATCATCATTACAACATTTGGATGTAGCGAAAGCTGAAGAACTAAGGATGGGAGATGGTGGACTTTTATATTACAATCAAGGAGCTGGAGGTTCATCTTCTGGCGCGAGCCATTATTACAAGAATTTTGGGGGTCAAGTTCAACACCAGTCATTGCATTTACAAGGGCCACAAAATCACCAAGTTCATATTGGATTTGGGTCTTCGTTAGGAGTAGTGAATGTGTTAAGAAACTCCAAGTATGTGAAAACAGCACAAGAGTTGCTAGAAGAATTTTGTAGTGTTGGAAGAGGACAGTTCAAGAAGAACAAGTTGGGCAGACACAACTCAAACCCTAGTTCCAATAATCCCGTCGGTGGTGGAAGTGGTGGCAGCGGAGGCGGTTCTTGTTCTTCAACAAAGGACGTCCCTCCTTTGTCGGCCGCCGATAGAATCGAGCATCAGAGGAGAAAGGTCAAGCTTTTGACGATGCTTGATGAGGCATGTAATCTCTCTCTCTCTCTTTCGCTTTCTCTTTCTCCACCTTCCCTCTTCTTCAATAGTCCAGACTCATCATTTTCCTTTATTTAACTCAGTTACTCCATTAATTTTCAAAACCATGGGGACAGAGAAACATAAAAATTCCAACCACTTCTTGCTCTATATATTTTAAGATCATCAAATACAAAAAGTTTTACAAAAAGCATGCTTTGTGGCAATAGGGTTTCGTAAGATCTAGGAGGTATAGTTGGCTTAATTGTCATTTATGTTTCCGTGAACAAAAATGTATAATCTTTTCGAGTTTACACTGATTGATTGATTAGAGGCTGTGTTTTTGAGTAGTCATTGTATAATTTAAAGAACCTGAGAGTACTGTTATAGGTTGATGAGTCCAGCAAGAAGCGACGTTTCTCCTGATTGAGAAGACGACTGTTAAGCCACCGTCTTACGTGGGGAAGTTATTATGTTAGCAACTGTCCATACCTGTCATAGTAATCTTTAAGAGAAGAGAGAAAAAGAAACCCAATATGGTGTATTACATAATCTTAGTTGACTTGGGAACCTTTAGTTTTTGTTTATTGTTTCTACTTCTTTACCTTTTCTTCTCATTCTATTTTGTTTAAACATACACAAGCAAGCCTGTCAATTAGTTTGAATCGGGTAAGAAGAGGGTAGCGAAAGAACACGAGTATATTCTTTGTTGCCATGGACAATCATTTCACTGTACCAGTCTGATTCAAGCATTTATTCTTCTTCTTCTGGTTTCCTTTAAGAGCAACAATGTCTTGACAAAGAGTGTTATGATGGTCATAATAATCTTGTAAGGGGAACTTGTTATTTTTCTTTCACTGTCATCAGTATGACCATCCCCTTCCAAGTTTCATGAACATCAGCAAACAATATCACGCATAATACTATTATTTATATCCTTTCTTGAATTATGTTCATCTGCAAAATAAAGATGTTGATATGTTACTGCTTCTTCCTTGGTAACGTATGACTCTTAGTATCTTCATATTAATTGCTACTGTAGCTTTCAGCTTTTTTATTTGTCTTTAAATGCTCGATCAATATGCAGTGACAATCACCTTCGTACTCCCCTCCTCTACTCTTCTTCTTTTTCTTTTGTTTTTTCTGGAACATTGGGATTGATGAAATTTAATTAACGGTTGTCACTTTGTCCGTTGATGTTCTTGTCTGAAAAATGCAGGTCGATCGACGATACAACCATTACTGCGAACAAATGCAAATGGTGGTGAACTCATTCGATCTAGTGATGGGGTATGGAGCCGCAGTTCCTTACACAGCACTTGCCCAGAAGGCCATGTCTCGGCATTTTCGTTGTCTAAAAGATGCTATAGCAGCACAACTGAAGCACAGCTGTGATCTACTTGGAGAAAAAGACGGAACTGGGACCTCAGGCATCACAAAAGGAGAGACACCAAGGCTAAGGTTGTTAGAACAAAGCCTAAGACAGCAAAGAGCCTTTCACCAAATAGGCATGATGGAACAAGAAGCTTGGAGGCCCCAAAGAGGCTTACCTGAACGATCTGTCAACATTTTGAGAGCCTGGCTTTTTGAGCATTTTCTCCACCCGTACGTCTACTTTATCCTTGCCTGATTATGATAATCAATGAAAGTTAAAGTTATCAGGATCAATTATTGTTCAAGATAAGCTAATCATACTTTATGATTAGTTAAACATGATGGATACACGAGATCCAAGTAGAGCCCTTGTTCTTTATCTGTTGCCTTTTTTCTTTAATTTTTTTGTTATTGGTGATTAAAGCGATGAACAGCATGCAGTGTCCTTGGATGTTGTCTTGTCAGCGCAAAAGCTTGTAAAGGCTTTCTATTTGCCTATTTAGACCCTTACAGACAGACCCAGAAATTAGTTAATATGAAAAAAACCAACTTTATTAAAAGTTTAATTTCACTGGCCGCACCTTTTCCTAGTTGTCTCGACCTTTATCTCTCACACCCTTTCTCTGTTTTTAGAGTAAGTGAGCTAGGTACATAATAGGATTGATCAGTGGCTGTAGTTGTCCTCTAAACTTCTGTTACCTCTGGTGGCTGCTAGTGTGCTGATCAGATCTTTCCTCTCTTAGATTCTCACGCCCGTGCAGAGAAACAATATCCAATCTAGGGGTACATAAAGCATCGGTGTCTCTTTATACGCTTTTAGTAAGGTGTCTGATGTCATTTTCTGGTCTCTTTCTCAGGTATCCAAGCGACCCAGATAAGCATCTATTGGCTCGACAGACAGGTTTATCAAGAAATCAGGTTGGTAGTCTCTCTCTATGTGTCCACTCTCTCCTCAAGCCTGACCTAGGAACAAGGTTTCACATTTTTTGGGCTGTCTTGCACTGACCATCAGAGCAACGAATCCTGCCTCATAGGGTTAAAAAGAGATTGAAACTAAAATGTAAGAAAGAAAATGTAAAAGAACCACATGAGAGGCTTGGAAGAAACCATCTGTAAGCTCATCATAACTTGCATGGTCTTGTGTTTCTTTCTCAAGTTTCTTGCATTTGCCTCCGAGAAAGATAAATCTATTTTTGGCTTCATTTTCATTGAAAAATCTGATTCTGAAGTAGACATAAATAACTAAACAGTCAAGGAACTCACAAGTATTTAACAAGAACATGATAGATGAGACATAAAAATTTGAATCACTAAAAATTTGAATCACTCTCTGTCCTCAAATAACACACTGGCCAACCACTCGAGACCAGCCATTAATTTACACAGTTTTGTACCTTGAATCTTAAACTTGTCGTGTTCTTTTTGACTTGTAGAAATTGTTACTTGCCACTTCTCAGTTCTTAAACCTCCCCTATCAGTTTTTACTTCCAAGTTTGTAGATCTTTTTTTAGAGTTTCTTTATGATGAACTGTTCTAGCCTCCTTCTAAGGTTAGATCACCAAGATGTTAGGATCTACGACTGAAAGTATGAACGTGCAAAATGTGACCTAAATTGTTTTCATCTAGATAAGCGTGCAAGTTATTCTCATGAAAAGCTTAGAACCGCATATATTTCACATGATAGAGGGCATTAAATATTGAAACAAGTACGTGTTTGTATGTCTTTATATTGGGAAATAAATGTCCGGCAGATAAGACAGGCAGTCATCCAGGTTAATAAAAAAAGTATTATGAACTTAATAGTGTAATGTCCATTAGATAAAGCAAGTCTTTTCGAGGTCTTGCATGGATAGCTTTTATGTTTTGCTCTTAATATAAGGGAACAGATCTTCTGTCCCGCTCAATTCTCCCATGTTCTCAACACATCTCAATCATCCAATTTATTGTTCTCCCATGTTCTCAACACGTCTCAACCATCCAATGTAACAAATTGGATGGTTGGGATATATTGGAGCAGATTTTCGTACTCTTGTTCTTGTTAACTAATAGTCTTGAATAACAAGCAAAAGGCATGAATAGGAACGAGCGTTTCCAAGCCAATATTAGTATCTCTAAAGTTATTTTGTTAATTACCATTTGATTTAGTATTTATGTTCTCTTTTTCATGTCCCAAACTAGTGTTATTATTATCCCGCTGAGTTCCAATTGAGTTTGCATGTTTAAAACGTTTGGATGTTTACATAAACAACTTTTAACCTCTTCTCATTCTAACAAGACCCATAATATGCATGCATGAGTTGGTGCTATTTTTCAGCTCTTTATGTACGTTCATCCGTGTTATAAAGTGGCGGGTGTTGACTTTGAGGACTTGTCACAGGTTTGCCAAAAAAGAAGAAATTGACTATTAAGATGTATTACCATGCTTATTCTGGGCATATCATTAATATCATGCACAGTTCCCTTGATTGGAATGATTAGTATACCAAATTGTGCCTTACTTGACCCATTTGAAGTTAGAGATCTTTTTTTATATTAGAAAGAATTAAGATTCCACTAGATTAGATTGTTCCATGATAGATGATGAAGTATTGAAGTTGGATAGCGTAATGAGTCCTCTAATATATTATGATCTTAGGTATCAAATTGGTTTATAAATGCGAGGGTTCGATTGTGGAAACCAATGGTAGAAGAGATGTACCAACAAGAGAACAAAGAGGAAGACTCAGAAGGAACAGGAGGAGATGGAGAAAAGAAACAAAACCACTATAACAATAACAGTGGTCTTGCACAAGCACCAATGCCTACGACTAGTACTACTAATACCATTGCAACAACAACATCCACAGCACCACCAGTTGCCACAACAGCAACGACGACAACTACAGCACCAACACTATCAACAACAATACTAACCTCACCAGCAGGCAAAAGATCCGAAATCAATGCCATTGATAGTGACCCTTCACTCCTTACAATCAATAGACAGTGCTTCTCGGAAAACCAAGCAAGACCCTCCACTTCGTCCACCACCACAACCACAGATATGGCGCCACCACCGCCACTTGGCCAAACTTTCCATGACTTGGCCGATGAAACTTGTCGCCGTGGAAGCATGGCTGCAGCTGAACATTATGGGACCACCTCTGCCAATGCCAATGTTGCAGACATCGGGTCTACACTCGTAAGGTTTGGGACCACAGGAGACGTATCTCTCACTTTAGGGCTACGCCATGCCGGAGGGAACATCCCAGTCCCAGAGAAGACTTCTAGCTTCTCTTTTCGAGAATTTGGGGGTTGTTAATTATTAATCAATCGATTAATTTGATTACATGAACACCTTTAATTAAGCTAAAATTTTAGTCTTCTGTTTCTATCCTTTTTTCTTACTTCTACGTAAATGACAAAATGAAGCAAACATTAGTTAGCTAGAGCTACATGGTGTCTATTGTAATTGTGTATAGTAGATTGTTTTGCCATGTATTTAAGGTTTTTGTACCTTAATGTTTACTAGAATAACATGAAATCATTAATTTTGCAAAAAAAAAAAAAGGTACAAAAGGAGATCAAGTGGTTACTTGCTTTAATAACCCTAAAAATATTTATGTGATCTATTATAGCAACCTTTGTAACCGCGATTGAGTACATCACTGAAAGCTATTGATTTCAGAATGCTACTAGTCATTGCATAGTATGGTCGATTCTAGAAACAACAGGTGAACATGAATTTAAGGCACATGGATTTGCAACCTTTATTTGGTAAGACTTGGTCCTTCTTTCTCTTTCGCTTCTAATCAACTCTGTCAAAAGACAGTTGGCTTTCAAATTCCCACCATTTCATGTAAAACTCCAAATTGGATAGTGATGCTTTGGCAAATAGGACCAAAATTAATGTTACTTAGCCAAATGGAATATGAATTCGATTTCATGGTACAGCCTCCCTAAGCCGACAGCCGGAGACGGTGGTATAAGGAATAAAAATGAAGTTGAAAGATATTCATTCTTCTAACATTTAATTCATTCATAAAGACTCAAATTCTCCATCAGAGTTCACTTTTTATATGTTTAAGTTTAATCCTCTTTTTCTCAATTCTTATTTGAGATTAATTGTAGGAGGACATTATGCTGGAAATGGTGGGATACATGCCCAATATTTGATTGCTAGATTGATATAGTTTCAGGAGAATCGAGTCTTTCCACAACCCCACCTTCATATTTCAATTCAATCAGTATAAAAGGACGTATGACGATATGATAAGGGTTTTGGCGCTACAAGTTCACTTTCCGTGCAAATTATAATTAACCACCAACTAATAGACTTATAATCATAAGATCTGCGTCAAACTTGAGCTTGCTTGTTTTAATATAACGGATCTATACATCTTACCTAGCCCTGTAAAGAAGAATGGACACAATTTCATCCTCTGAGATGCATTTTCCAACATGAACACAAGAAGTTTGGTTAAGCAGCCAGAGAAACGCAGTTCTCTTAGTCTTACCAAAAAAATCTAAGAAAAATGATTGATCAAGGGTTAAAAAGTTGTTGCTTCACTGGATCAAATTAAGACATTCAAGACAATGAATGGTATAAATATCAAACGCTGTGAATATGAAGCTTCTAGTGTCTTTGGACCTACTGTTGCAGGTCGTAGCTCTACTAGGTAGAATTGTAGGTGGTGTTATGTTACTTGATAACCAACAACAAGGTCGACCTGAGGATAGGGTTTCTTAAAACCTAAAAATATAATATGCAAAGCAACAAGTACCCTTTACCTAATACCTTGCTTTTCCTTATCGGAACACTAGACCTTCTCAATTTGGATTCACTAGGTTGTTCTACTGATACGATCATGTCTTTTTTATATTTTAAAATTTTAAGGTACGTACAGTAATTATTTAAGTAAAAATTTCGAATATTGGGAGAGAAAAGAAGTTTCAATTATTTGAGAGGTGCACGATGATTTGATGTGGTAAAGGTATAATTGTTTTGTTTGAGGGACTTTTTGTCAATGTTTCACTTTCACACAAGCAAGTCTACAGGCCAATGTCATTTTCAACTATTGTTTCATTCTTTGATGGCGAAGTTGCTTAGGAAACTTCAATGTCCGGAAAGGAAAAGAAATTATCTTGCCCTCTACAGTCGTGAAAATTGGAAGAATGGATTATTGTTTCAAAAGAGCAATAAAATGAATCTTTCTTTTGATAATATTAATTTATAATTAAAGAAAAAAATCTTAAGCATTGTGTTTTGAATGCAAACAAAAAAATTTGACTTAAAATCTCACAAGTTGAATGCGAATTTAAAACATTACTATATAATAAAAACCGAAAAGCCGTGGTCTTTAATCAGATCAATATAAAAGCTCTATGCTTTGTTTTAATGCAACATTAAAATTGGCCAATTTGTACACTCTTACCTTTCATTTTAAGATATAAGACCAGACAATAAAATAATTTGGCTGTACCAAGTAGACCAAGTCTGCATTCAAAGTTACTTCCTTCAATTAAGAGCATTCTCCCTGTAAAGTTCAAGGAGAGAAGGGTTGTAATTAAAGTACTTCCCTAAGGGGACACTGCGAGTGGTGAAAGTGAAACCTTAAGGAATTGTTTGGCTTTAAGTATCTGTCATTTTTAGTTTTTTTTTTTTAAAAGTTTCTTTTAAATAAACAATTTTTTATTTAACTGTCAATATTAATATATTTATATTTTTATTAATGATAATAATAATTATATATTAGATAAAACTTAAAAATAAAAATTAAATTTTAAGTATTAAATCAAATTTTATTTAAAATTTATACACTTTGAAGATATTTTAAACTTAGTTATATTTATTAGTAATTATTAAATTAATTTTATTTAATTTAATTACAAAAATTGAATAGATTATTAGATAAAATAAAAGTATTTTTAATTTTTTTAATAATTAATTTTAGATAGTTAAATATATATAATATTAAATTAAATTATTTATAATTTTATTAATAATAATTATATTAGATAATTGAATAATATACGTTTAATTGATAATAAATTAGACTGTCAAAAAAATAAAAACAAAAAACAAATCACTGTTTTTTTTTTTTTGTAGTTCTTATAAAATTTGAAAATAACTCAAAACATAAAGATTTTCTATTAAATTTAAAAGTAAAAATAAAAAGATAAAAAGATAAATAAAAGCAAACAAAACTAAGTTTACATATCAGGTGATGGGTTAATTCCCCTGAAATTGATGCTTCTTGGTGTTGTTATTGGTGTTGCTTTTTCTCTGGCGGTGGTGTGGCCCTTTTCTGCGAAGACAGTTCATATCACCTGCTTGTAAATGCAAGCTCAGAAACAAGAGTCCCACTGCCCCAATCAATGAGAGTGGTTTCTTTGTCTTGCTTGGGAAGACATAGATTACAAACATATTGCTAAAGAAACAGACAATAAGTTTATTTGTTGGGTTTTCTTAAACTTCTTTAATTGATTGAAGGACAGCTGACTGTTTATCCAAAATTGGAGGGTTGTGTATCCTCATATTTACTACGAAAGTAACAGAGGTATGAACTGGCTAGTAATTTATACAGATTATTTTTTTTAAATTATTTTTTTTAATCTTTCACTTATTAGGTGTCATATCCTCCTTTTTAAAAGATACGTCGAGAATTCGTACTCTAATCAGTTTTCTTCCCTCGTATTAAAAAAAAAAAAAAAGGCTAAGTGGACCTAGCTGAAAAGTAAAAATTTGCTATAGATTGAAAGCTACCCTTCAGATCTAATTCCAAGGACTGTACACCAACCAGGTACCTATTGAGTAGGGTTCGCATTGGGGAATGGGGACAGGAACACATGAGGAATTATTTATTTACTTTAATTTGGGCTTGAGGTCATCTGACTTTCAGTGACAAGTTAATGTGGCTGATTGGGTTCAGGCCTAGGATAGGGTCACATGCTGGCATAGACTACTGTTGTGGCCTTTGGATAGGATGGACCTTCACTACAGTTAAGCTTTTATTGCAAAAAAGTGAGGACAACATGCAATAAAAGTTTCTCTTTATTACGATTATTTTTAATAGTTTTCACGTTTCACGTAGTCATTTTGATGGATTTGCTTTAGAAATTGGCTGGTAAGTAGGTTACAAATTCCGTTATCAATTTAAAGTTCAGTATTTCTGAAATAACAAATTCATAACATTGCACTTGTAAATAACTAGGCCACTAGGGTTCATTTAATGAATAAAAATACCTCAAAACGGCCCGACCGTCCTATTTTGTGGATTGACTAATGAAACAGAACATTTAATTGTTTTATCCGATAAATGAATTTAGGAATATCAACAGAGACTGGGACTGAGATTAGGCCTAGGCCGTCAAAACTATTTTCTGTGGGCCTGGTCCATAGCCTGTAGATGGGCCAAAGTCATCAGGACAGTGGATCGCCCCTAGGCCATGTGCAGCCCATCAAGCCTCAGTCGGTCCGAATGTTTAATATTTTCAAATTTTTTTATATATTTATTTTAAGAGAATTTAAAAAAGTTGTAGTCGTATTTTTTAAAATTCATAAATTATAAATTACAGCATAACCATTTATAATAAATTGTAAGACGTATAAATTATGTAAAAATAAATGATATAAATTACGAACCAATATATATTTATTAAAAATGTATAGCTATGAAAATAAACAAGTGAATTTAATTTTAATTTTGTAATTTTATTATAACAATTAATTATAATGTAAATGTAAAAAAGTTATATTTATTTCAAATATTATTTTTAGGTGTTAAAAATTTATTATATTTCTTTTTAACATGATTTTTAAAAAATATGTTTGTTAAATTCATAATATAATATTTTCAATATTTTAATATTTTTTATAAATTATGTACAAAACTCTTAACTGACGTAACTCTTGTACTTTTAGTTATTGTTGACTTTTTTATTTCTATAAATATTATTGTCTTTTCATATTATATCTATTATTAAATAATCATTGTAAAACTTTATGTTTATGTTACTCATATTAAAAGAAATTAATTAATATTTTACTCTTATCACATTTATTTATTTTATTTTTCATATTTACACAATATATACATTATCCGTATATGTATTTATATTAATTTTAACATGAATTAATCACTTTATTAGTCCTAATGTACTAATTTCAAAATAATATATAGGAATTGAGTTATAAAAACAAATATGTATATTATATTATATTAAAAATAGATATCATTTTATTAAAACTATAATACATTTTATAAATACTTTTGATATGTTTTATAATTATTATTTTTATAATTTTTGAAAATATTTCTTTTACTTTGTTTCTAAAATCATTATATTCTAATTAATCTAAAATTATATTCATAATTTTTTCCTTTCTAAATTCTAATATTAGAAGATTTATTCTTAAGTTACTTTAATTAAAAGTTTGTTAAGAGTAATTCCTTACTCGAAACCTTGATATAAGTTTTATTTTAAATATTTCTCGTTCTTAGAGTGTTATAAGCATACCAAATTTCATAAAATTTATAAAATTTGCACCTTTTTTCTTTTAAATATATATATTATGTCACAACTTTAAATTATAACAACATATAATTATGATATAATAAAGTTACTAATTTATCAAATATTAAATTAAAAATATTTATATCTTTTTTATTTAAATCACTTAATATTTCATTTGAATAAAATTATAAGTCATTAAATGAAAGCGTAACATCACTAACTTCTTATTGTTTTAAGTGATATTTTAGGTATAATGAGCTAAATATTAACACAATTTGTGTTAAAAGTTAGGTTTAGATTGAAGGATGCTACATATACTTGCAAATCATTAATGAGGAAATACTTTTAAAATCAAAATCTTGAGATGTACTTATTGGTATGATTAAATAGGAATTTCAATTCAATTGATTAGAAATTTGTAGGAAAACTCATTAAGTTAATAGTAATAGTTAAGAATTTCAATTCAATTAATTACGAATTTTAATTTTACTTAAATAATTTATTAATTATTATTAGAGAGAATTGATAAAACTAAATTTATTAACTATAGAAAATTTTGTTATACACGAATGATTGTCTGAATCATTTTACAAGAAATGATACAATTTACAAAATTAAGATAATATCATGTCGGATATATTGGAGAGTAGAGATTGAGAGAGAGAGAGATAGCATCTAATTGATTAATTGTACTTGTTAGTAGGATGCTCAGCAGTTTGGATCAAATAATCTGTATGTACAAATATTATATTTAATAAAAAGAATATTTAGTAACGTAATATTAAATTAAAAGAAAATCATAAAGAACTTCATCTTTATATATTTGATCAAAATAACCTCAATTGGTCGATTAATTTCACTAGTCCCCTTTGCATTAATACTTGTGGCTGTAGGAAAATAAAAAAACATAATATTAGGTAAGATAATATCAAGATAGATAAATAAATATATTAAAAAAATTTATCATCAATATCTTCATTATTTAACTAACTTTGAGCACATGTAAGAGCTTCCATAGTGCGATAATGAAGTCGACCATGATAAAGAGTAATGATCCAACTACTAGTACTAAATGCAAAGTCTGAAGCAACGATGGATGTTAGAATAGCTACCAAGTCTCGTGCAATGATTTGCAAGATCAAATAATTATATCCAGACACTTTCTACTGTGATAATATATAAACTGCTCACCTTTAATTTTAGGAACATAATCTGCAGAAAAATATTTATCTAACTCTATCATATTGTAAGAAATCATAGTCCTTTTATTTTTCAAAAAATTTGAAAGAGAATTTTTTATGTGTTAGAAGAAAAGGTCGAACTTGAAACTGAAGTTGGAGTTGCACTGCTTGCAGCACTACTAAGATCCCAAACATGAGTTTGCTACATTATAACTTTATGATCATTAAACAATTGATATTATAATTGTTTCATGGTATGTAGACGCTCTTAAGCTTCACTACTGTACAATGCATTATAATATATTCATCTACATCCATCTTGTATCTCGGGTCTAACTTATATAATACTGCAACAATATCTCTAACCTTAGGCCAATAAGAATTAAACTTCTCCGCCATTTGATCTGCCATAATTTGAATAACTAAATTGGAGTCAAACATCCACAATGATAAAATATGCTTTATGTTGGATATAATGCTAAAGATATAGTGCAAAGTTGGATATTTTGTTCTTAAGAACAATTCAATCCAATTATTGAATAATTTCAACTTCATACAAAATTCTCTAGCAAGTCCCATTGATCTTCTGATGGTACGTAGGTATACCGAGAATCCTTTTCGATTAGTCTAATAAACAATTGAGCATATGAGCTTTCCTACTTCAACTTCTTAAAGGTTGAGTTCCATCTGGTAGGATAATCTAAAGCCAACTTCTTTGAATTCGGAATGCATAAAATTTGTGCACCATTTTCAAAAGTTTCAACTCTTTTAGGAGTTACACTATAATATAAAACACTATTCTGAATACACTCTATTGCTTCCTTTATCCTCTCCAACCCATCCTTCACAATCAAGTTAAGAATATGCACAAAACAACACATAACTTACCTCCATCCAATAAGCTCATAATCTGCATCTTACCTTTCAACTTCTCAATCATAGCTTCATTTGTACTACAATTATCGATTGTGATAGAGGATACTTTGCTGTCGATGTTCAAATTCATCAAACAATCTTTCAACACTTTTGCCAAATTATCACTTGTATACAATGTCGGCACATAGATGAACCTGTCATGAAAAAGCATACCAACATGAATCATAAATTCATAAAATAATAAAAAAAGTAAATGATAACAATATTAAAGAATATAAATTACCTCAAAAGTCTATTGCATAACTTCCAATCATTATCAATATAATGTGCCGTCAAAGCCATGCAACCCTTGTTTTGGTTATCCACTATCTACATGTCTATTGTTATGGGAATTCGTCCTTGAACACTCAACAATGCTCTTAATGTTTCTCTCTTCTTGTTCTCATAAATTTGAAAATATCATTCCTTAATGTACTCCAACTTGGAACCTTGAAAGTGGGTTGGAATGAATTAATAAATATCATGAATCTTTTACTTTCAACCATAAACAATGGTTGTTCATCTCTAATAATCATATTAGCTATCAAAATCCTTGACCTATGGTTGTCAAAAGTTATTATGGTTATTTCATTCTTTCCTTTCATAAGGTTAGGGGTCAAAAATGTTTTACCTCCTAAAACCATCTTCCTTCTAGTACATGATTCCATATGTCTCTTTAAATGAAACGTTCCACCTTTCGAACCACTCGAATATAACTTTTGACAATAATTTCACTATGCTTTTTCAATTCTGTTGGTTGATATAGTCCTCTTAAAGTTAATCCAAACTTCACTTTTATGTTGAGTAACTTGAGTTTTAATTGAACTTCTATCCTCACTTAGTGTTAGACTATAAGTTTCCACTTATGTCTTTAATATTGGATTAGAACTCTCAACTGAAGGAATATGCTCATCCATTTGACAAAAAAAAAATACTTAAGGTTGGAAATAAGAATATATTAGGAAATGACACATTCTTAATCAATTCCATCAGTATATTAAGCCAACGATAAAGAAAAGTTCAATTCGATTAAATTAGATTATCGTTTATTCCAAACATAATGATTCATTTCATTTGGATTCCAAAATTAATTGGTTCAAATGCCAACTTAGTTACTATGTAAATAACATTTAGCTATTTTATTATGTAAATATCATTTACTTAAGATGTTCTGCAGGTATGTGATTACTTTGATAACTCAAAAACAAAAGGAATAAAATATTTTTTGCATATCCAAAGTACCTCTTCAAACTAAATGATTATCTTTAGTTCACGCCAAGGATGTAGAGAAGTATGATGGATTCTCACAGGTGACCTCACGCAGAGTAGTGTAGCAGACTAGAGCCAAATAGTTAAAAGGACCTGTAGGAACCAAAGAACAAGTCAATATACAACTAAGGAAGACACTACAGTACAACATGCATATGCAGATGGAGGAATTCAAGCTTGAGAAAAGAACCTAAGAAGGAGCCCTGTGAGGAGATAAGCTCGTCCATAAGCAAAGGAGAAGAAGTGTCCGCATAAAAGAATAATATAGCTCTCTAAAAAATAATATAGCTATATACGATTGATGATTAATTATCCATTTGTTAGGCTTGTCCAATAATATAGATAATATAGCTCTCTCAAGAGTAAAATACAATTTCACTAAATTTCGTATGATTTTTGGTAAAGTATTTTGAATATGATGGTTAGAAACCTTGTTGTAGTATATAAAACCTTAAAACAACTGAATTCTCCATATAAGACAACTGTCTATTAAGAGTTAAAAATCAATCTTTAATACATTTTAAGAAACATCACATGCAGAAGTGTATTATTTCTTAAATGGTTTTCTTATGAGCACTTGAAAGATCGTGGCTACTTCATGATCCTTACAGACTATTAAGAGATCTATTCGCATTCTTTTTGGATTATCTTGTAATTTAAAATGTCCCTATTAAGATTTTAAAATTGGATTTTCTTAATCTAAAACTTCAAAATTAGCAAAATAATAAATAAAAAAAGGAACTTGATTTTTTATTGGTTGAAATATGGATACAATCAAACAATTCAAGTTTCATTTTGATAACATTTATTTTGTTTCTTCTCATAACAACAAAAGAAGACGATAGCTAGCTGGCATGCCTTATAACTCATAATTTACAAGCATAGTGTAGGTTGTTAGTCTATTTTTCTTTTTTAGAACAAGTCAGGAAAAGGAGTAGGCTATTTTACGTATTAGATGCTGCTAGATTATTAAGAAATATTTCGCTACTCTTCTCAAAGACAAAATCAAACCCCACTTCTTTACGACTCTATCTGTCTTCTCTATAACTATAAGCACAAAGGCACTATATCAAAGTCCTCACATTTCTCTCCATTCTGATTCTCATTTCAGTAATACATCAATAAACAATTGCAATCTTCTTTCGACCTCTCACTATCATTACATCCAACTTTTACTACCATATGATCTAATAAAGAAGCAAAACAACTAACAATCAAGAGTGTAGCATTTCATCAAACACTATATATGCATTATCCCATATTCCTATTATTAACATACAAAGTTCTCAAGTTAGCCAAATAAGTTCTTAAAACAATCAACTATTAATAAAAACCCAAATTTGAGAAGAGAGAATGAGAGATTACCTTATTAAGTACGTTGGATCGTTGGTTGTTTTGAACGTTGGTGAGTTTATAGTTCACACGACCAATGATAAAGGACAGATGACATGAAGAAGAAGAACGAAGGAAGGGCGTGACACGAAGAAGAAGAAGAATGGATGAAGAATAAAGGAGTGAAAAACCAGAGGAGTGCGTGTGCCATATGAGTGAGAGTGACTGGCAGATCTTGCAGATGTAGTGGCTGGGTGAGGGGGAAGGGAGGGACCACTTTGTTTCGTTTAATGTGAAGCAAAATGATGTTGTTTTTGTTTTCAACAAAATGACGTCGTTTTGTCTTATGTTTTTAGTTTTGTTTTATGTAACTTAAGAGTAAAACAATGTTGTTATACGAGTGAAATTATTTTAAACATACACAAAAACGATGTCGTTTTGCTACAAATAAAATGACGTCATTTTGTTATAAATAAAATGAAGATATTTTGCTTGGTTTTCTTGGGTGGGATATGGGCTACAGGCCATGGGCCACAGACGGGGCTACTTGACTTAGGCCCAGGCTTGGTCTGTGGCTCATGGCCTGTGTCCCGATTTGACCGGGTCAAACTTGTTGACCATAGGTCGGGTAATATTTGACATCTCTAAGTTTAGTGCACCATTTAATATCTTCCCCTACATTTTTGTCTTTCTTTTCCCCTTCATGATCCCTATTAATGATCCTTTTCCTACTATATCTACACAATTTAATTAACACATTTTTGCATCCTACAACGACGACCCCTTTTGATCTTCTATGTATGAACATATAGTCCTTTGTTCCTTGAACATACCTCAAGACTTTCTTTGTAACTTTTTAATGGTCTATACATGGATTACTTTGATATCTGCCTATTATTCCAACCGCAAAGCTAATATATCATCTCGTATATATTTGCAAATACATTAGATTGCCAATAATAGAAGTATATAGAATAGATTCCATTTGCCTACGTTCCAAATTATTTTTTGGACATTCCATGAGACTAAATTTATCCCCTTTTTATATTAGAATGTACTAGAGGTGCATCTTTCCCAGTCCTCTCGTACTAATCCCTATTGAACATTTGTTTGTATTAAATCTCTCAAGAATTTTTTCAATTAACTATTTCTAAAACAACCATACTAGTCCTTATGATTTATTTTGAAATATTGAAATTCGTGATCACATATGATGTCTCTTCTACATCTTTCATTTCAAAATTCTTAGAGAAAAAAAATCTTTAATCGTATACAATATGCTCAAATCATTAGCAATAAGGACGATATCATCAACTGATACAATTATATTTTTTATATATATGTTTAGGACTTAATTCAGAGTCATTTACATTAATTTTATATTCATCTATGTTATCATGTTTTAGTATTATTCGAGGTTTGATGACGTAAAATGCATAAATGAAACAAATAGACTTGAATTGCACTGTTTTTGAGTTTCTGGCAGACTTGACCTCTAGTCATTGTGGGATTTTTATCTCAAGATTGATTTAGCTAAAAATTCTGAAATTTCATACTTATATTCTTGAATCATTGACAGATTTTTTGGGACCAATCACAGATTTTTATAAGCTGGAATTTAGGAGAAATAAATTCACAAAATTCACATCAGATTTTGGAGCACCAGAATGACCTATCGATGATGTTTCAGTCATAAATTTTGACTCAGATGGCAAAATCTCATGATTAAGTCTCATATTGAAGCTAACTTAAAGACAAATACATTGATAAAATTTCAGCTTCTAATTCATCACTGTTTAATTTTTATGCATTGTCGAAATTGGACTTAAAAAAACCATTCTAACCAGCCTATGTACGTGCACTCTCCATTCACAAAATGCCTCCATCCTTGACTTTCCACTCACAAAGCAGCCCCCACTTTCGGTGACAAACCTTATCACTCCACTCACTAAAATCTAGGCTCTAATCTATGCACAAGAGACAAAAAAAGCACCAGCCACCAAAGAAGAGAAATTCAATTCAGCCTCTCAATCAAGCAGCCCCCACCTTTGATTTTTCAACCTCCTTCTACCACTCCCTCACGGCATCTCTCCAAAAACTCTCTCAATAACACAAAAGTCTTTATTTCATAGTCATAATCCACGCACAAGACAATAAGCTTCCATCCACTTTCATCTACTCTAAACGCTGCAGCCATTTTTAAAGCCCCTCCCTTATCACAACAAAACAAATAACACATGCAAAAGCCAAATCCTTCACTCAATCTCTCCCACCAGCTCTCTCATCATACACACTTCACGCATTTCACAAAAGCTCCAACCAATATTTCCATTTCACTAACAAAAGCAACACATATTCAAGCAACTCTTCACACCTCCACCGAAAACAACTCCACCTTCATCTTCATTCACGGAATCCTCATCCATACCAACCAACGTAAGTCTTCTTACTTCATTCTCTCAACTCAACAAAGCAAGCCTCCAAGCAAAATACTTCACTCACTCACGGCATTTTC
>JANSVA010000216.1:30391694-30404608 GCA_025504915.1 Erythroxylum reticulatum
TGCAACCTCCTTTCTACACTTAAAGCTGTAGAAACAATCATAATGTCACTCATTCAATTTTATTTCTTCGAGTTATCAGGGTGGAGAGCATTGCCTTGTGTCTCAAGGTAAGGCCTAATGAAAGTCCTCCGCCACCAGACCTCAAAAGCTCTCTGAAGATTTGGGCAGCTATCACCAGATCTGAGAAAAATACTTAGCCAACCAAGTAAAATACTCTGCTGGTTCTCCAAAGGTAAGGTGAGGATTGTCCTCCCAATGCCTTCCTCCACTACCTTCCTATCAAATGACCTGCACCCATGTTGTAACCAACTGTAGTCATTGATCAATGGCTGCAACCATGTTTGTAAAAGCAAATGGCGCGTATCCTTCAATGTTAGCACCTCTCCTCTTCCAATACCAACAAAAACCCTTGCTGTAACGCAACTAACATGGTATCGAAAAACAATAGGCAGCTTTGCATGCAGAGCTGCTAACTCTTGCTGGCTAGCCCACATCAAAACAAATTCGTCTGACGCTTGCTTGTCAGTTAAAATCTCAAGCAACCAGGAGAGGTTGTCTGCCCCAAGAGCTATTTGCTTCATCACAGGATCCTTTTCATCTGTAGGTTTATCAGCAAACTCTGGTTCAGCAGCTTGCTTAAACAAAGATAGCAATGAATTCAAGCAACTTCTGCAGGAGATATAAATGGTTTCACTGCAGATGTCGGCTGAACCTACATAGTTTGGAAGAATGTTACTCTCCCGAAGGAGTTTCAGCACTATAGATTTCATCTCCCTCCGTCCTTTCTCGTCATTGCTTTTGAGGACGAGGTCCATTATGTTGGAAAGTATATCATTAGGTTGATTAGCAGCACCATAAGAGACTCGTTTCAGAACTGGTTCTACACCAACATGTTCATTTTGTAGGCTAAGGACTGAAGACAACACCTTTTCTTCCTCTTCTTCCCCAACCCATGGCACTGCTTCCAAAAATTCCAAAGACGACTTAATGCATGAGTTGAAACCAAGAACTTCAGCAACCTGCAGAATTTTCCACTTTAATGAGAAGTCTTCATTATGGGAAACTTTTTATAAGTGTTTTCCTCGTTATGCAATTTTTAACTAGTAAAACCATCATAACTGCACTTATGATCAACCACAGCTAGAATGGACTTATCCTTCTTCAACACAAATGAAACAATCTCTAGGCCTATACAAGAGGCAATTTTTAATGCGTACATCAGGGGGCCATAAAAACATCATTCTTGACCAACCGAAATATGTTCCAGAACTACCTTCTTCCTGTTATGCCTTTTATCTTAGATTAAGAAATATTACAATATGAACTTTGTCCATATAAATCATTTGCTTGTTTAAAAGCCCCTTAAGAGCTAAGCAGATCAACACTCAAATCAAAGTCCCTTTGTAGGCAAGAATATACACTGTTGGAAAAGGATATAAAAACATAGTCTAGAGTGATAGAAAATCTCGATACTTAACATTGCCATTATAGGCAACAGTCAAAATTTGGAGCCTAGTCAGTCCAATGAGTAGAACCAGCAGAAAACATCCAATATAACAAAAGGACATGGCCACACCCAACCCAAGCTTTTCACCACTAGAATACAAATATGTAGTCCTCATTAGAAGTGATAATAACTATCTTATCAATAGTATTAATAGCATGCTTTGTACTGAAAAATAGCTCAAACAGAAGAATGGATCTACTGAACAGCAGATTACCCTCAGAATTCGAAGCACTCGTGAGACATTTTGCTTGATCAATCGCTGTTTCATGTCTTTACAATACATCAGGCCCACAGTTTCAACATATATCTCAACATCCTCGCAATCATGAATCTCAAGACAGGAAAAGGTAGATGCTTCCTGGGAAAGCTTGTCAGCAAAAAAGCGGCTGCTCTCCACTAAAATATTCTTGTGAACACTCAACTTCACACAAAATCCCTGCTTTCCACGTAAGACCACCTTCATATCACTGGTTCCAGGTTCCCCATACTCGATTGCAACCTTCCTTGGCAGAGTTTCTATCTTTGGCCTTGATGTTCTCTCACTAGTTACGGAACCAGTAATAGCAGGTGTATCTGAGCTACGATTGGGTTGATCCTGACAGGCAGCGTCTGATTGTACTGATGTAGGCGGTGGCTTTCTCTCACTAACTAGAGATTGTTTCTTTTGCACAGTAGTTTTGGGTGGTGGTGAAGAAGGTTTGGCTTTGTTTAGAGGATTTTGATATTTAGAGGCTTTCTGAAAGCCACTAGGAGATGGACAACACCAAAAACCCTCCGGTGTTACCGCAATTGGAACATTCCTAGTCTTGGTTTGGCCTTGTTCTAGCTTTCTAACTCTAATTTCAGCCATATTTGATGGGAAATAGCAGCTTTAGATCAACACAATGCAATTTCCACCGCGGAGATGAGACTTTCAACAAGAAGCTGATTTTTCTCCAAAATGGGACGAGCTAAAACACTTCTTAGCATGATCCAAAGAAGAAACTGTTGCTTATCAACTCGTATAAGGTTAGACCTTACCCAATTGTTTTCACCATAAAAAGGGGCAGAACATGAGACAGAAGAAATCTACCCCAAATTGAACCAACCAAACATTGCAGTTTCATGAGAACTACTTATAACGAAATTGCAATCTAAAGTTGGAAATGGGTTTGCAACTAAGTTAGCAAAAATAAAAAAAAATTTTCTTAAACTAAAATTAGAAAAATATAGAAAACTATCTTTGGTGATCGAATAAAACACTTATCTTGCTTGACAAAAATATTCTTGGACTATGTACGCAGATCAAACTCCGAAAATAAGGCTCATGGCAAGCTCACTTAATGAAATAAGCTTAAAGCTAGCAACTTTGGAACTCCGTAAACACTAAGAACTCACCTAAGGAGTGGGAAACTTCAGATACCTTCAAAACCCGTTTCCTTATTCTTCTTTCGAAGATCCACGAGTGCCTAGAATGATTGAAAGTGAGTTCCGTTGTCAAGCATTAAGGGAACCAGGGAACTGGAGCTTGTAGGAGAGGGAATAATGACTATGAAGTCTCTTTTCATCTGGAAAACAAAATCCCAACATATCAAACACACACACCCTTAGTAAAGTTAAAAAGGAAAAGCAAAGCAGTGATGGCTCGTGGGTTGGTGTCAAGGTTTGTTTCTGATGATTGCAAGTGATGTGGGTCTCAGATTTTGCATTGCATGTCTCTACCGCTCTCTCGAAATATTCTCTCTCTGTCGACAAAGTACTTTCTCAGTGACCAAACACGCCTGTCTCTCATCATCGTATTCCATTTCTTTTCTTTTTCCATTTTGCTTCATTATTTTAATGACATTTTCTTTGTTGTCCCTCTGTGAATGCAAGTCTGCAACGTTGCTTTCTGGGACCGTTGTTGAATCTTCTCGAGCAAAGTGATCATCGTTTACAGGTGGGTTTTAGTGCTAGAATTGACTTGATTACCCCTCACTGCATTGGCAGTACACCAGAGGCCATAAGTGAAGAGGTTATGGTCTTGTACACGGGCAATTAGGAAGAGGCCATAAAGATAATAGTGTGGATAAAGTTAGGATTATAGTGAAAACGATGGACGGTCCAAATTCCCAACTACGTCTGTTTTCTGTTGATTTGCAGTAGACCACAACCTTAAATCTACCTCTCTTTTGGGTTGTTCGATTACTTAGTTTTTAATATGGTTGTTCAGATAAAACTCTTTTTCTTTGGAAAATAAAGGGTAATTGTTTAGGCAGGTCTCTTTCTTTTATTTAGTTCTTGGTCTTTTTCTGTTTGTTTCAACGGAGATATAGAAGCTACGTAACATGTGTTCAGCAGATGTGAGAGACCGGCGAATCACAGTTGGTGCCTGGTGGAGTGTCTAACAACTAAATCAAATCTAAGGAGGATTTTGTTTCTCTCTGTGTTATGATTCCTCATCCAAGAAGGGATTGGCCTTTTGGGAATAGAGGTGGCATCTTTTTCTTCTTTTCTAATAAAAAATAAAGCTTGCATCTTTGCAAGTACTATTTTATTCTTCAGGTATATTATTCCAACCTCTTTTCAGAAAAACAAAAAAAAAAAAATAACTTGAATCAGTTTTCTTACTATCTTAACCCATCATTATTTTTTTTCCAACTTCATCAATGAATCATTTGTTAAGGGCAACTCTAATTCAAATCTTAGTTTGGAGCGATTGTTGAAAAAGGTCAAGGCAGTAATACTTTCAACGTCATTGAAGTTGAATTCAAGCAGTTCTTTGTCTTTTCTTCCTTTCTGTTCCTTGTTAAATTACTGGCTGCTTTTAGTGAAAAGAAGAAAACATCAATTTCAAGTGGTAGGCACGGTTTTCCTTTAACACAAGGAACAATTAAATTTGGTAGCTCCGTCTCTCAGAGATTTCCTTTGCTCTGGAACTTGCCAACTGGCGTTTCTACTTCTAGTGGTGCAATCATAGAGCTTGCAAATGATGATATAATAGACAAAAAGGAAAAGGGTTAGCTTTTTCATCATCATAAAATGGAAAATAAAGAAGCAATCTTGAAAGGATCGGCCTGTTTGGCTCTTCATGTCATGTGGTAGGTTTTGGCATTTATGCTCTAAGTATTCACCGATTAAAGAATTTGATCACAGCTTATCCCTTATCTACCTTTAACTCTACTGAATTTTTCTGCTCCATTTAATAGCAACTAAACCCTCTTAGCATTATAAAATTTATTATATCATCTAACGAATTCATTTACATGGATTGGACGCCAAAACATATATGCACACATTCTCCCAAGATGTTATCTTTTACACATGGATTTCCGTTGGAACATTATAGGATTAACGAATTTTCAGGACTCTCTGAAGATAAAATTTATTAGGAAATTTCTGCAACTTCTAATCCTTTTGTTTCTGAAAGATATACTTTGCCAGAAGTGAAAGATTCCTGGAAACAAACAGAGACAGGGAAACTGATGCATGAGTTGAACAGCAGTGTAGAAAGTACAATGTTTTGGCTAACAAGAACCAGGAGTGCCAACCCAGATAAACAAGTGTCACCATATTTTGGACAAGTCCTGAAATCATATTTGCCATGCCTGTGTCTTGTTATTCCTTGGCATGTGGTTATGGTCCCTCTCCTTGCTCCTTGTCAGTTATCAACTTTGCCTGACATCCGCCCAATTTTCACCCCCATAGCATTAATGTTAACCCAATGAGAAATAATGATACTTTAATTGCCAAATTTGTCAATGCACCTTCCAATGTCTCCTTTTCTCCTCTTTATTTTCTCGTGTGATTTCTTGGTTAGATCAAGAATAGATGTTCCTAGTTTCCTTCGTTTAATCTCTTGAAGATTATAACAGCAAACTACAATGGTCTCCAATCCCTTGGGTCTTTTCTTTTTCCTTGTTGGTTTGCAAAAGAAACCAAGGAACTTCAGACTTCCGTTGATTATGATAAAACATTTTGAAGTACTTTCTGAGAAAATAGGATAATTTAATCAGTCGATGATAAATGGATTGTTGTCATAGCAATAGCAGTCCTGGTGAGCTTCAGTTTTGGACTTCCCTGTCTTCTTTTCAACTAATCATTGAAAATCCAAGTTTGAACATAACAAATGATAGAACCTCAATTGCTGTTAGAAGGCTAAAAACGCAAGAGAAACATCATTTTACTGAAAGTACTTTTGGTGAGTTGCCCTAGTCTTCAAGTAATTCACATGCCAGACCATGACTTGCAAACCATGGTAAGCTGAACAGATGATATCGGCATTATTAAAAATCAAATTACGTACTTATCATTCATCCACCTTGAAGCCTATCCACATTTTGATGAGGACATCATAAACTTTAGAATTGATATCTATTCATGTTGCTACTTTCTGACCAAGTAAAAGTAAAAACAATTCCATAATCTGCAAGTAGAGAAGAACTGTTTGTAAACTAACCATTAATCTATTCCTACTGAGAACCTTGAAAACAGTTAAGAACTGGAATTGTGTAATCTTTTCAAAGATATTAATCTTTTGAGATTTTTTGAATTTCTTTACAGAATTGTGATGATCACAAAAACACTTTACTAAAGTTGATAAGTAATGCAATTGCAAGTATTATTAGCTACTCTTTTAACAATAAGAAAATTAAAGATAAGGGTTAGAGAATAGACGCAGCGATTTTATACTGGTTCACCCTTAACCTTAGGCTACGTCCAGTCCTCAGAGTTTGTCTGAGATTTCACTATACTCTTCAACTTTACAAGTATTCTTTCTACACTTGTAGAGCCTCTTCAGGTCTCTCTCGCAAAGTATTCTTTATCTGCTTTTTTAGCCTCTCCAGGCTCTAGCCTTTCTTTCTCTCTCTAGGAAAGATATTTTTGAGCTTCAAGTTACAGATGTATTCACTCTCTTCTTTTGTACTTTGAATACAGAAATTTTCTATATATTGTACAATCAAATTTTCTCTTTTGTAAAAACGTTATTTAGTCTTTGACTAGAACTAGTATTTATAGCCTAAGTCTTCAACTGTCTTCTTGAGAAACTGCTTATTGAATCTTCTAGAAACCGTTATTAGTTGAGTCCTGTAACTAACTCCAATTAACTAACTGTGGAGTTTTAGAATAGCTTCCTTTTATATCGTCTAGTATAACACTTTTTCTGTTATCACACTTCGTCTGGTATTGCGCTTCGGTTATTGTTGCGCTTCGTCTGGTATCGTGCTTCGTTTATTGTTGTGCTTCATCTGGTATTGCTGTATCGTCTGTTATTGATATATTTCTTCTGTTGCCGACGTATCATTTGTTGCTGATGTATCGTCTGTTGTTGATATATCGTTTGGTGTTGACCACGTATCTTCTGGGTTTCACTAAGTGTTACTTACATTTTTCTGCATACTTAACAAACTTATCAAGACAATTCATACATTTATAAGATTATCATTATTTGATTTTCATCAAAATTAATAGAAGTAAAGTCATCTTGACTTAACAATCTCCACCTTTTTTATGATAACAAATAATCATAATTTTAGAATATAAAATGATATTCAGATGAATAGTATTCAGATTAATAGACGAATAATAATCAAAGCAAAAACACAAGAAAAGCATGTATAAGATATATACAATGCTTTCTATCTTCTCTTCTCGTTCTCTTCTCGTTCTCTTCTCATTCTCCCCCTATTTGTTAGTAATCAAAAAGCCAGCTCTTCATAGATGCTTCAGAATTTCAAAAAACATATGTTGCATATTAGTGCGGATCATCTTGAGGTCTTGTTCGATAGTAACCCGTAAAAGTGCTACTTTCTCATGAAGATCACCCACTGAGTCACCCAGTTCATTAACCTTAGTATGAATTTCCTCAATTTCTTTTGATAAGGCTTCCTGAACTTCCTTCTGTTTGTAACTTGCTACCATCCAATTGATGAAATGCTTCAATAAATAGTAGGATCTTGTTGCATTTCACTAAGTGGATGAAGGTTTTCAACAATAGATAGTTCAGTAGGTAAAACGTCTAACTCTATGATTTTGATTGAGGGTAGTCTGAAGGTTTGTTTTCCTTCTGGGAGATTAAGATTAGCAGGTCTAGGTAGTTTAAGAATTGGTTGCCTAAGAAGGTGTAACACATCTTCGACTGAAGGTATAAAACCTAAAGGTCTGAAATGCATGATTAAATGCACAAAGGTTTCTAAGTTGAAATTGATACCTTCAATCGTGATACTTTTATACTGTGCTTCTGTCACTAAGCCAAGTACCTTGAAATTTTCATCTTTGGTAGAAACTCCAAACTGACTTCTTGATGCCCTTGAAATGTGATGTGAAACATAGATACCTCCAGGTTGAGCTACAATATATGCATCATCTACGTTCTTCACAGCTACTTGAATCTATTCTTCTGTAAGATCATCTTCATGCCCTTCAGGAAACATCTTCTTTTTTCCACGTTCTTTGTTTTTCACAAGGGTGAACATCTTGGTTGTATATCTGGCATAATCTTTATCGATGTTCTGCTCGTAATTGGATAGATTGTATACCAATCATTTGAAATCTTTATTGGATATGGTTCTGCCTTCTCATCTCGTAGAATACCATATAGTCTTCGTTCTTCATGGTTGAGAAGATGTATTTTCTGATCGTTAATCGATATAGGTTTGACTTGTACCTTGACTGTCTTCTTCGAAGGTTCTCTGATAATAGTTGAGCTTCGACTTCGAACAGGTACTGATTTTTCTATAATCTTCATTTTCAAATCCTTTTCGTTAATTGGTTGAGAAGGATTGTAAGGTTCCAATTGGTGTTCAACTATCTTCGCCTTCTGTTGAACATCAGATGAAGAAACCGTTTTCAGACTAAGCTTCACCTTCTTTTGTTTTTCTGCCGATTTAGAAGAAAGTTGTTATTGAGGCTTCTTCCTCTCAAATACTAACTTTCTCTTTATCTTTGTCTCTTCAGATGATTTTGCTGATTGGCTTTGCAAAATAGAGATAATTGATCTAATAGGCTGCTATCTTTTCTCTTGCTTTTCAGAATCTCCACCAAGAATCAGAGCTTTATGCTTCTTCTGCTCTTGTTGTAGTAAGGTCAACAATCTTGGTGACCTTCTTGACTGTTTGGATTTTTCTGACTGAAGTGTCTCTGCCTTTCTCTTCAATGACACTTGTTGATCTTCTTGTATAGAATAATCTTCTAACTGATACTTAATCTATAATGTTTGTGAACAACAACTTGCAGCTGATATGTGCTCAGCTTCTGCAGTAGATAGAGCAATTGAACTTTGCCTCTTGTTTGACCAAGAAATTAGATTATGGGCAAGAAAGTGACAACCTCCACTTGTACTCTTTCTATCAATCCTATCTCCAGCATACTCAGCATTACAGAAGCCAATTAACCTAAAATCTTTACCTTTCTCATATATTAAACAGAGATTAGTAGAACCTGCCAAATATCTCAATATTCTTTTGACAGCAATATAACGAGATTCTCTAGGATCTGTTTGAAATCGTGCACATAAACAAACACTAAATAGTATATCAGGTCTACTTACAGTTAGGTAAATTAAAGAACCAATAATTCCTCTGAAAAGGGTTTGATCAACCTTCTTACCTGTTTCATCCTTAGATAAAAGGAATGAAGGATGCATAGGAGTTGACATAGGTTTGGCCTTCTCTATTTAATATTTGAACAGTTCTTCGATATTTTTTTTGATGAATAAAAATCTTTTCGTTGGTTTGCTTAATTTGTAAACCAAGAAATAATTTCAATTCACCCATCATACTCATTTCAAATTCACTTTTCATAAGATTTTCAAAACTGGAACATAGCTTCTTAGAAGTTGCACTAAAAATAATATCATCTACATATATCTGTACTATAATGAAATCATTTTTGATACATTTTCTAAACAGTCTTATCTACTTGTCCTCTAATAAATTCATTCTAATTAAAAATGAACTTAGACGATCACATCAAGCACGAGGTTTTTGTTTTAATCTATATAAAGCTTTATGAAGTCTATAGACATGATCTAGTTTATCAGTATCTTCAAAACCAGGATGTTGCTTTACATAAACTTTTTCATCTACAAAACCATTCAAAAAGACACTTTTCACATCCATTTGAAATAGTTTTATATCATGAAAAATAGCATATGCAAGTAAAATCCTAATAGCTTCTAGTATAGCTACAGGAGCATAGGTTTCATTATAGTCTATTCCTTCTTGTTGATTATAGCCTTGAACTACTACTTTAGCTTTTTTACAGTTTAATCTACCTAATTCATCTAGTTTATTTTTAAATACCCATCTGGTTCATATGATAGACTTATTGGGTGGCCTAGGAACTAAAGACCAAACTTTGTTTCTAATAAATTGATTTAACTCCTCTTGTATGGCTAAAATTCTAGGATTCATCAATTTTCTTAGGTTCTAATTCAGAAACAAAAGTTACATTTGCCTTTCTTCTAAATTTAGACCTAGTTCTCACTCCTTCTGAAGTCTCTCCTATAATTAGGTTTTCTGGGTGAGAGGATTTATACTTCCAGTCTTTCCAAAGACTAAAGTTTTCAGGAATATCCTTTATCTTATCAGGTGGATTAACTAGTGGTGACATGTCTAGTTTATCAACTAAGGGAGCAGATAAAGTTTCATCATCAGAATCGTCTCTTCTCTCTGGATGAGAATTATCATCAAGCTTAATATGCATTGATTCTTCAATAGATTTAGAAACAAGATTATAAACTCTATAAGCTTTAGAAGACATTGAATATCCTAGAAAAATTCCTGAATTGATCTTAGAATCAAATTTATCCAATTTTTCTTTCATGTTCAATATAGTGCATTAGCAACCGAAAGGATAGAAGTAAGAAATATTTGGGTTTCTTCCTTTCAATAACTCATATGGAGTTTTATTTAAAATAGGTCACAGAAATACTTTATTTTGAATATAACAAGCTATATTCATAGCTTCTACCCAAAAATACTTAGGAAAATTCATTTCACAAAGCTTAGTCCTTGCCATTTCCTGAATCATCCTGTTCTATCTTTTTACAACTACATTTTGCTGTGGAGTTTTAAGAGTAGAGAAATTATAGAAAATTACATTCTCTTCATAAAACATTCTGAATTTTTCATTTTCAAATTCTCCACCATGATCACTCCTAATTCCAGCAATAGAATTTTTTTTTCATTTTCTAACTATTTGGAAAGAACTTTAAAGCACTTAAGAGATTCATCCTTATGTGATAAAAAAATATCCAATAAAATCTAGTGAAGTCATAAATAATTATGAGACCATACTTCTTTCTGCCAAGACTTAATGTTCTAATTGGACTAACAAATCTATATGTAACAACTCTAGAGGTCTAGATGAAGAACATTTTTAGAAGAAAAAGATGTTTTAACTTATTTTCATTTCTGACAACTGTCACAAAAGAAATCTTTGTTAAAACTTATTTTTGGTAATCCTCTTAACAAATTATGTCTAACCAACTTAGAAATATGTTTAATACTAACATGACCCAGCTTTTTATGCCAAATAAGTTTTTCCTCATCCGTTGATATAAAACATGAAATATTTTGACTTTTCAAATCTTCTAAATTAATCTTATAGAGATTATTTCGTCTCTTAGCAGAAAAGAGTATGGAACCATCCTTGTTTTTGACTACAAAAGAATTTTGATTAAAATATACTTCAAAGCTAGAATCACATAATTGACGGACACTAATTAGATTATGCTTTATTCCTTCAACTAGCAGAACATTATCAACAGATGCAAATGAATCTTTACCAATTTTTCCGATTCCAACTATTTTGCCCTACTAGTTGTCTCCAAAAGTTAATGATCATCCTTTTTTATTTTGTAGGTCTAGGAATATAGACCTTCTTCCCGTCATGTGTCGCTAGCATCCACTGTCTAAGTACCCTTAATGCTGGTTGCTCTTTTCAAGAAGGGAAATCTACAGTAAATATTATATCTTTCTTCAGTCCCCATATTTTCTTAGGTCCTTTGGGGTTAGATTTACGATAATTCCTCAAATAATAAGAACGTTGCTTCTTTTTCTTTCTGCTAGGAACAAAACTCTTATTATGACGAGCATTACTATTAGTAAACCCCAAACCACTCTTATCCTTTGGATGTTTATATTTTCCAATCATATCATTCATCCTTTTAGTACTTTCAGTAAATGTTGATAAATTTGCTAAAAGACTATTAATCCTTTGTTTAAATTGATTAATTTCCTTGGATCTATCTACAGTTACTTTCTTTTTCATGTCGTCTACTTATTTCTTAAGGAAGACCTTTCCTTTCTTTAACACTTCTGTGTTCTTCAAGCTTTCTACAAATTTCCTTTTCAAAATCCTGTATTGCTTTAATATAGCATGCGAATCTTCTATCAATTCTAAATATGCCTCTTGAAGATCATTAAAATTAGAAGTTATCTCATCGTCGCATTCCTTTTTAGCTACTAAGCATATATTTGCTGATTCCGGCGCTTCTATATCGGAGTCAAATTTGAATGAGTCCAAATCTTACCACATTGCCATCATGCATTTTTTTTCTTTACTTTTCTTATGCTTTCTTTTGAGCAATGGACATTCAGACTTGTAGTTTGCTACACTCGTAGTAGATGATAGACGTTTTCTCATTCTTAAGTTCATCTTTGCTATTCTTCTTAAAACAAAAGTCTTTATTTCCTTTTTATTTCTTTTTCCACATCCTCCGAATCTTTCTTGAAATGAAGGATAATTCATCATCATCTTCACTTGAATCTTGATCAGATTCGCTGGCATCATCATTCTTGATTTCTACAATCTTTAATGCTTTTGAAGATGTGCTTCTACTCTGTTTCTTTTGATTCTTCTGACTAACCTTTAATGCAATAGACTTATCTCTTCTATGTTTATCTTCGACATCGAGCTCTACTTCATGTATCTTCAATGAACTAAGCAATTATTGTAGCTTTGGCTTGCTTAAGTACTTGGCCTCTTGTATTGCTGTAACCTTGGGTCTCCATCTTTTAGGTAGACTTCTAATAATCTTTCTAACATGATCTTGATTATCGTAGATTCTACAAAGAGATTTAAGTCTATTAACGATTGTTTAAAATCGTCCAAATATTTGATCAATAGTCTCTTCAACTTTCATCTTGTACAACTTATACTGATGAACAAGAATATTGATCTTAGACTTTTTCACTGATTTGTGCCTTTGTGTGCAATGGACAATGTGTCCCACATTTCCTTTGCAAGTATGCATCCATGAACCTTGTCATATTCACTTCTGCTTAGGGTATAACTTCGAAAGAACTTGTCCTTAGAGTTCAACTGAAATCGTGTTGGATCGGAAAAAGAAAGCATGTTATATTTAGCAAAACTTTTAAGAAATCATTTTTCCAGCAGAAGCAACAAATCCAAATCATCATGCCAATCTATACATGATATGGTA
>JANSVA010000216.1:30417814-30443266 GCA_025504915.1 Erythroxylum reticulatum
GATATGCTCGTTAATTAAACCTAACTATCGAATAACTTAGGATACGATCTCTAGATTCAATTGGGTGGCTGCATTACTTCCAATGTATCGATGAGCAATTGACAACCCGTGTCGAGTGTACTGCAAAATTTACTTAACTCTGCACTCTAAAAGCTTGTATAAGTAATGAGTCGGGATCGTATTCACTGGAAATATTTGGTGAATTCTTATAATGAAAATAATTGATGCAAAGGAAATAAAAATGGGAGTTTAGGTTTTTATGTAATTAAGAAAAAAAAAGTAAAAATAAACTAGTGAAAACTAATTATAGAAAAAACAATCGAAAATGATAAAAGTAATGAATGTGTGTGGAACCTGGTTCTCAGATCAATCTCAGCCTATACACGATTAAACATCTTTGATTGTTATAATTTTTTCACATCTCTCCTAGAACTATTGGTCATAGATTAACAACAAGCTCTGTTAATCCCGATTTTCCCTTAGGTTGTATTTAATTAGGATATGCTCGTTAATTAAACCTAACTATCGAATAACTTAGGATACGATCTCTAGATTCAATTGGGTGGCTGCATTACGAAATAGAAAACAGACCAATCTAAGCAACAACTACACAAGCTTGGGTCATTTAACCTAGGCTACATTATCCCTAATGATTAAAAATCATTAGTTGCCACATACAAATCCAAATACAACAATTACGGATTGTATTAATGATTCTAGCAATGGGTTCACAATATACACGATATAAAAATAACTAGAATATTATTATCCATACATGAATATCCAACTTGTTTAATCAAAGGATAACGTAAACAATTCGGGAAGAGATATTTACCATTAAACAAAGATAAGATAAGCTTAACTGGGCCTCCTAGGCATCGATTTCACCTTTGAATCGGTGTTGGGATGTTAGCTTTCCATCTGCTCCATCAATCTCCAAGAATTAACTACTGTAGCCTTCATTCTTGTTGAAAAACGAAGAGAGAATGATGAAAGCTGCTGTCCACCCTTTCTCGGTTGCTAAGTTCCAGCCAAGTTATTTACGTTATTCCACCTTGAAATTCCAAAAAAAAAATGTTGATGAATGGCCTCTCCACAGTTATCTTCTCATTCCATCTTAAAACACCAGTAAAATTGATAACGAATGATGTCTTCTAGGTCTCCCCATCGTTGGTGTGTTCTTCCTTGTTCAGCCTCCTTTTTTAGGTTATTCTTCCAGCCGTCACCCTCTCTTTCTATATTTCAAAGCTAAGTTGAATAATGAGTGGGATAGGTGGCATCCCCACCGAAGATTGAAGCTGCGGTCTCATTATTTTCATCTCATCCAGCCATCATCTTGGTGTAGTCATCACACCTCTTTATTTCAGCCCTCCACTCCTTTTTTACTTCAGCCCAGCGGACGCACACCTAGTGCAGCCCGCCATACACCTTCAGTTGTTCCAGCCAAAGCTAGGATGGAACCATGTGATAAATGGACAGGTGTCATGCGTTATACCCCTCTCCTCCTGATTACCGTCATACACACTTCACATCTTTTTCATTCAATAGCTACGTTCAACCCAAAATGAGGCAGCTAGGTTTTCATGAGATAAATGGACAGCTGGCTTGAAAATGGGACATCATAAGGTGTCTCTTGGTAGGTTAAAATAATCCTTGCAATTCGTATTGCAACTTTGGTCTCATGGCTGTAATTTTTTAATTGTCACAGCCATGGTTTCCACTTTTATGCTCTATTTTGTCTCCTCTTCTTATAATCTTCTTCTTCTTCTTGCTCTCTAAAGACAATAGGGATCAACGTTGAGAAGATTGCTCAATGAGTATGCTTTCGGGTCATTTGAGCTCTTTTACTTTCGAAATATACCTAAAATCAAATATGAACTAAAGTGAATGTCCTAGCATTTTAAGGCATTAATCACTAAGTGTATGGATTAAATGTGTCAACATTTAAGCACATATCAAGCTGCCCCACACTTAGTTTTTGATCGTTCTTAGGCAAATCGTCAAAATCAAAAGTCACAAACCAAAATACTTACTCATTTTTCATATTTCCCAAAAATAGATAATTATAAGCAAAGATGAACAACTTTAAAAAATCATAGCAAAAACTCAACATTCAATGCTTCTACTCATGATCAATCAATCTAGTGGTAAACTTGGTATATTTGTTTAACTAAAATATATATATGGGTATACTCAACACCATTAATTATCATATCATTCCATAACTTTGCATATCATTTCATTTCTCCACCACTAAGGTTCACTTGCAAAATCATGAATCAAAGGAGTTTTCAAGGTTGTAATGTAGGCAAGGGTTAAGGTAAGATATATTTGGGTAAAGTAGCATGAAAGCTATTAAAGCTAGTGAAACATAAGTAACACTCAATATATCATCAAATGCAAAAACCAACATTAACTCACAATTGTGTACATTAATTATGATGAATGCAAAAATGATGTTTTACAGCTCAAACTCAAGCTCTCTCACCACAAACCACATCAAGCATATATCACTGACAAAACTTGATCATAAATAAAACTTTATAACCATAGGGAGTGACCACTGAAAGCAACATCCACCCCATATCCAACATACTCAAATAACTCATTTAATACAACTTTGGGAGGAAAGACTAATCATAAACAACTTTTCAACATATATGCACTTCTTCCTTGATACATTTAATTTAAAAAAAATTCTTTTTTCTTTTTCATTCAAAGAAGCTATATCAACATAGGAATTTCATTAATATAATATAAAATATCATCATAACATTATAACCAACCTACACATATGTGCACCCCTAGACTTACACTTTTGTACCTCCACAATCCTCAACAATCATAAATGCTCTACTAGGTTTAAGACATGGGAAGGACAATTAATTAGGTTTAAAGCATGTAATGTGGTTAGCACAAAAAAAAAGGCAATCAAAGCTCAAGGGGGCTTAATAAAAGGAAAATCATATAAATAGGTGGGTTGTTTGGTTATTGTAGCTTAAGAATAAAGAATGCCTATATCATTTCTATATTGATGCATGTGATAAAAATGTGATCTTAAATAGAAAATCAAAGCAAAATTAGGATGTACATGTCATGAAGGTCACACATAACAAGAGACAATGAGACTGATATGGATGTGTTAGTCTAACAAGGCTCAAAATCTCACTGACGTTTATCTACCATTAGTCACTATTCTTTTAAAGATAATGCATATTAACCAATCATAAGAGTAAAAGTACATGCTAAAGTTACCATAGATTTTTCTAGTCAATTCACACTCTAATTATGACTATATAATCTTAAAAGCAATAGAAAACGAGAGATTTTTTTATTTTGTTTGTTTGATTTTGAAAATCCCCTCAGAAGCCACATAAGCAATAATTAGCTCAAAAACTTGCATGAAAACTAAGATCCCCACCCTCATATTTAAAACTTACATTGTCCCTAATGTAACATCAAATACAAGAAATGGAGTATTTAACAAAAATAAAAAATTCAAAATTGTAAATATAAAAAATTGACTTCCCTTGAGTTGCCTCCTAAACAACACCTTTGTTTATTGTCATTGGCTTAACTCCATGTTGCTCTCATCAAGTGACGAAATTTTGATCTCTGGGAATCACAACAGCTTTCTACTTAATCTTCATCAAAGTAAGGCTTGAGTCGATGACAACTTACATGCAATGTCTTCCCTGTTTTTAAACTTTTGATTTCAACTACACCATAAAAAAGAACATTAGTTATCACAAAAGGATCAACCCAATAAAGATGACATTTATGTGGAAATAATTTGTATTTAGCACAATAAACAAGTACTTTTTGACCAATGGTATAGCTTTTTGGAGAGACATTAAAAGCTTTAGTCTCTTCTCTTTTGTTGAAACAACTTTATGTTCAATTATATGCTTCTGCTTCCAATTCTCCTATACTAAAAAGTTAATCATATTAATTACAAAAACATAGTGCTCATCATGGGAATGATTGTTAACATAAAAAATATTAAACAAGTAACTTCCCCATCAAACTCCATCGTGAGGTTACCCTCAAGCACATCTATCTTAGTTTATGCCATATTGACAAACGAACTCCCTAATAAGATGGGTACAAATTTATGGGAAGTTTCATCATTCATGTCCATCATATAAAAATTAGCATGAAATATTTAGTCATTTACCTATACAAGCATATCCTGAATCACCCCATCTAAGTAAGCATTAGAATGATCAACCAATCATATGGTAACACTGGTTTCTTTTAATGGCCCTAAATTTAGAGAATCATACATGGAATAAGTTATAAAATTAATTGATGCTCCTAAATCTAGCATGGATTGCTTAATCTTAGTGCCACCAATTTTGAAAAGAATGGTAGACATGCCTGGATATTTACACTTAGGAGGTATTTTCTTTTTAAAAACTACAGAAACCGTTTCACTAATCTTAATCATCTCATTACTTCTTAACTTTTGCTTGTTTGTATACAATTCCTTAAGGAATTTTGCATACTTGGTTGGATATTCACCTCAACCTTCTGAAAGGTCTCCTAGATCTTTTTATCTTTATCCTCCTTATTCAACTTTGCTAACCTGCCAGGAAATGCAGAGGATTAGTCTTTTCAAAAATTGGGAATTCAGCGTTTACCTTTGAACTTTATGGTCTATCCCTCTCTTCTTCAAGCTCCCTCTTAACGTCTTCTTCAGCAGTCATCTTTTGAGTAATTCTTTTAGGGCCCTCAAGCTCCTTACCACTCCTCAAGGTGATTGTCTAATACTCTTTATATTTGTCTCTAGTTATGATGGCATTTTTCCTCCTCTTTGGGTGTCTAGTCAATTTATCACCACTGCCATCTGACTCACTTGATTCTCTAAATTATGAGTGCTTGAATTCACCTCTTGAAATTTAGATGTGGTCTCTTATTGAAATTACTGCATGCCCTTTTGAAATTCTTGTACACTTTATTGAACTCAAATATTGTTAGTAGCTAAAGTCTCGATAAAGTCTTCCAGAGATGTACCTGAACTAGAAGAGGAAGCTTGTGGCCTATTCTGGTATTTCAAGTTGGGATGATCCCTCCAACTTGGCTTGTATGTTTAGGAATAAGGGTTGTACTGGTTAGGAAATTTCCCTCCTACAACATTCATGTACTCTATACTTCCCTTGTGACATGTCGGACACTAATCAGTCGGATGACTCGTATTTGTACATACTCCACGTGCCTTTACTTGTGCCTATCCAATTGCAAGTTTTTAAACAAAAGATGTTAGCTCATCTAAATGATATTTGATGGATAAAGTACTTACCTTGTTTACATGACGAACATCGTTATGAGTGCTAAATTGTTGAGTGTTAGCAACCATTCACTCAATCAAATAGGAAACTCTATAGGAGTCTTTTCATACAATGCTCCACCGCTCACTACATCAACCAAACTCCTCTTTACAGGCAACAATCCTTCGTAAAAATACTATATAAAGAGTTATTCGGATATGTTATGATAGGGATAGCTGGCACATAATTTCTTAAAGCACTCCCAGTATTCGTAAAGGGACTCTTCATTATAGTGCTTTATGCCACAAATTTCCTTCTAAATACTGATTGTCTTTGATGTTGGAAAATATTTTTCCAAAAATAGATGCTACATTTCTATCCACGTGTTTACACTCCCAGTAGGTAGATCAAATAACTAATCTTTTGCCACATCTTTAGTAAGAATAGAAAAGACCTTAATATGATCTACTCGTCTGTCACTCCTAGAGGCTTCGTGCTCAAACCAACCACATCGAGCTCCTTTATATGCTTCTCCGCATCCTCACCTGCAAGATCATAAAAATTAGGCAACAAATGTATTAATCTAGACTTAATTCAAAAGTAACATGCTAAGCAAAATTTGGAATGTAATGTATAAAGGTCTTTGAGTTAAGTTTGGTGTAGCCAACTCCCTCAGTGTTCTCGGATTTGTCATCTTTTCTTCGAGTGCAAGTTTTGGTTCTACTTTTGGAGTTGTTCTTACTTCCCTTCGTAATCTTAACAGTGTCCTTTTGACCTCCAGATCAAGTTCCTTAAGTTCTCTACCAGGAGATCTGGTCACTGTCATATAACAGCACTAACAAACGTTTGAAAATTAACAAATAACAAAAAGAAAAAATTATAAAAAATACATAAAAATCAACTAAAATCAAAAATAAAAAATTAAATCACCATAGTCCCTAGCAACGACACTGAAACTTGAGAGCGAGTGTCGAGTGCACTACAAAATTTACCTAACTATATACTCTAAAAACCTGCAGAAGTGGTGAGTCAGGATCGTATCTACAAGGAATGTTCAGTTAATTCTCGTAATAAAAATAATTGATACAAAGGAAATAAAAATAGGGGGTTTTGGTTTTTATGTAATTGAGAAAAATAAAGTAACATTAAACTAGCGAAAATTAATTATAGAAAAAAATAAAAAATGATAGAAGTGATGAATGTGTGGAACCCGATTCTTGGATCAATCTCGACTTATATATAATTAAACATCTTTTATTGTTATAATGTTTTTACACCTCTCCTAGAACTATTGGTCGTAGATTAACAAGCTCTGCTAATCCTGATTTTCCCTTAGGTCGTGTTTACTTAAGAGACGCTTATTAATTAAACCTAACTACCAAATAATAACCTAGTACATGATCTCTAAATTCAATTGGCCAGCTACATTACCAAATAGAAAATAGTCTAATCTAAGCAACAACTACACAAGCTCGGGTCATTTAACCTAGGCTATGTTATCCCTAATGATTAAAAATCATTAGTTGCCACACACGAATTCAAATACAACAATTAAGAATTGTATTAACAATTCTAGCAATGGGTTCACAATATAAACAACCTAACGATAACGAGAATACAATTATCCATAAATGAATGCCTAACTCGATTAAACAAAGGATAACGTAAACAATACCGAAAGAGATATCCAACAATAAGCAAAGATAAGATAAGCTTAATTGGGCATCCTAGGCATTGATTTCACCTTCGAACTAGTGTAGGGATGTTAACCTTCCATCTTTTCCATCAATCTCCAAGAATTAGCTCTCATAGCCTCCATTCTTAATAAAAACGAAGAGAGAATAATGAAAAATAGTTATTGTCCACCCTCTCTTAGTTGCTCACTTCTAGTCAAGTTATTCACATTATTCCACCTTGAAATTCCAAGAGAAAATGTTGATGAATGGCCTCAACACAGCTGTCTTCTCATTCCATCTTTAAAATACCAACAAAATTGATGATGAATGACGTCCTCTAGGTCTCCCCTCTGCTGGTGAATTCTTCCTTGTTTAGCCTCCTTTTTCAGGTTATTCTTCTAGTCGTCACCTTCTCCTTCCATATTTGAAAGCTAGGTTAAATAATGCGTGGGATAGGTGGCATCCCTACTGAAGATTGAATTTGTTGTCTCATTATTTTCATCTCATCCATCCATCATCTTGGTGTACACGTCACACATCTTTTTTTAAATCCTCCGCTCTTTTTTTGCTTCAGCCCAGCCGACACACAGCTAGTGCAGCTCCCCACTCACCTCCAGTTGTTCCAACCAAAGCTAGGTTAGAACCATGTGATAAATGGACAAGTATCATGCATTATACCCTTCTCCTCCTCATTGTTGTCACACATACTTAACTTCTTTTATATTCAATCACTACATTCAACCCAAAATGAGGCAGCTATGGTGTACTCGTCACACCTCTTTGTTTAAACCCTCTACTCCTTTTTTGCTTCAGCCCAGCCAACACACACCTAGTACGGCTCCCCACTTACCTTTAGTTGTTCCAACCAAAGCTAGGTTAGAACCCATGTTATAAATGGATAGGTGCCATGCGTTATACCCCTCTCCTCCTCATTACTGTCACACATACTTTGCTTCTTTTACATTCAATCGCTACGCTCAACCCAAAATGAGGCAGCTATGTTTCCAAGAGATAGATGGACAACTAGCTTGAAAATGGGACAGCATAAGGTGTCTCTTGGTAGGTTAAAATAATCCTTGTAATTCATGTTCCAACTTGGTCTTATGGTTGTAACTTTTTAATTGTTACAGCTGTGATTTCATGGCTGTAACTTTTTAATTATTATTGCCATGGTCTCCACTTTTATACTTTGTTTTGTCTCCTCTTGTTGTAACCTCTTCTTCTTCTTACTCCATGAAGACAATAGGGTATGAATGTTGAGAAGATGACTCAATGAGTATGCTTGTGAGTCATTTTAGTTCTTTCACTTGTAAAATATACCTAAAATCAAATGCGAGCTAACATGAGTGTCTTAAACATTTTAAGGCATTAATCACTAAATGTAATGGATTAAATGTGTCGACATTTAACCACATATCAGTAATTATTGAAAAGCCTCCCATTAGCCAAGAAGGTATTTCCTAAAACAATATGCATTCATGAAGCCTATAGGTAATACCCTCTTCTAACGCCACCTTAGAATATGAGAAGCATATAACATCTTGTTGATGTCAATGCCATTCAATAAAGTAAATTACATAAAATAATACCAAGGTAGGATTTACTTACATCTTGACTTGCATAAAGGCCAATATGAGGACACTTTGAGTCCCTGCTTAAAAGATTTGGCATGCAGGTGCCAAATAAAACATGTTATGAGTGATATCAAATGCACGTCCTAATGTGTTAACTTTTATTCAATTCACAAGGTTATCTATGCAGTTAATTACTAAAAGAAATAACATAAGAATCCAAATATTAAGTACTACAATAAGCTACACCTAGTAAGACCTTATCTGTGGCTAATGAATCTTGAAACATTTTCATATTTTGTTGTATTAATAACATGATGGGCTTGTTGGAAAAAAAAAAAAGAATAAAATGGAGAAGGAAGGCAAGGATTTTAGTAGTTTAACTCATGTAATGTTCCATTGCAAAATGAAAGCAAGGCTACGCCTACTTAAATAGGCTTACAAACAAACTAAACTTAGCAAAAAATAAACAACCATATAAGAAAGTGGTTAAACATCCCACGTAATCCTCCACTAATAGCTAGAGAATAGCAACAAAATATCACATGCTAATTTGACCACTTACTCTACTAACATCCTAATGCTAGAAAATAAGAACTAAGAAAATAAATTTATTTATTTATTTTAAAGCACTAGCTAACACTCCCCCTTGCTTCAAATTTTCATAGATGGAGCATTTCTCTCCTAATAGAATGCACTTCTCATAACCGTCTTCAAATTTGTTGATGCATATTATCATCAACTTACAGATATTGGAGCACATCTATTCATGGTGTACTTCTCACTAACAACTCTAAAAAAGAGTTTCTTCTTGTGCTACTTGTTCCATGTTTGTTTCTTCTTTATTTTGAAATCTGCAATCTTTTTGTGAATGCCCAAACTTCTTACACTTGAAGCACTACGATTTTCCTTTGTGTTAACAATCCTTCTCTTTATGGCCGGACTTCTTACAATTTGTACATTGGAGAATTTTACTTTTACCCTTTGAAGAGGAACTCTTGACCATGTATGCTCCTTCGACCTTATTACCATTTTGTCCATCCCTTAGTATTCTTCTTTGAATCATAACTTGAAGAGAGTTTAGTAACTCTACAAAGGTTATATTTGATAGATCTTTAGTAACTTCAAGTGATGAAATTTTTTACTCATACCTTTCGGGAAGCATCATAAAAAGCTTATATACAACCCTTTGAGTAGGAAATTCTTCACCAAGTAACTTGATTTGATTGATAATGGGCATAAGTTTGCCTCCATATTCCTTGATACCTTCAAAATTCCTCATTTTTAACATCTCAAATTCCCTTTTGAGATTCAAAATTTGCATCATCTTAATTTGAGTGTTACCCTCAAATTCTTCTTTTAGTTTCTCTTATGCTTCTTTAGGAGATTCACATACCATTATACTTGTGAAAATTCCTTTCGTTATGGCCAAATGGAGGCAAGATAGAGCTTTTGGTTTCTTTTCCCTTTCTTCATCATTCTTCTTGATTTGGTTTAGGGTTGGATTTTTTGGAAGAGGTGTAGGCTAACACTCACTTTCAATAACCCCCCATAAACTAACAACTTGCAAATAGGACTTCATTTTGATAACCCAAGAGTGGTAATTTTCTTCATTGAAAATAGGAATTAGAATAGAGAAATTTTTTGATGTCATTGCTAGGGTTGAACACTTATAGTTTTTTTAAAACTATTTTGCTACTCATTCCTCACAAACCCAAGAATAACTGGAGCTTTAGTACCAATTTTTTGGAAAAAAAGAATAAAAAATTGAGAAGGAAGGTAAGGAGTTTAGTAGTTTAACTCATGTAATGCTCTATTGCAAAATGAAAGCAAGACTATGCCTACTTAAATAGGATTACAAACAAACTAAACTCAGCAAAAAATAAGCAACCATCTAAGAAAGTGGGTAAACATTATCCCACGTAATCATCCACTAACACCTAAACAATACCAATAAAATATCACATGATAATTTGACCACTTACTCCACTAACATCTTAATGCTAGAAAATAGAAACTAAGAAAATAAATTAATTTAATTATTTTGAAGCACTTGCTAACAAGGTATGTCCTTCAATTAAAACCTTTACTAATGTCATTAGTATTAGCATCAAACATAGCTGAAATATGAGTATCAAGATATATATAAAAAGTGGAGGTTGAAAAGCCTTGCTTCTCTCAAAACCTGTACCTTGTCACGACACTTTTCTGACCCCTGCTCCTCCAAAATGTATCCAATATACTCACATATAAATATGCAATATAAGATAGTTTCACCTACCTTGACTGCCCAATCCTGACATGAACAAGCAGAGAAGTCTTATAAGGTAAAATAAAGAATTAAAAGTTATGAAATTATCACCTTATTTTCTGTCTTGAAAACTTCCAATTTTACTTATATGCCATTTTGCAAGACCTTATTGTGGCACTTTTTATTGCAGATCCTCATATATTGCACTCATAAACAAAGTAACCATTTATGTATTTTCAAGAAATCTAAAAAAAAATTTTCTCAACAACAATAGGCATTTATGCACATACAGGGAGGGAGTGAGGAAAGGGGAAGGAAACAGATAACGAAAACAAACTCATATGCCTTTTACATGATTTTGTCTTAGAATTGATATTGTAGCTGGAAATGTAAATGCTGATCATTAGGCTGTCTGCCAAAGAGAAGGGTGTAGGAAAGAGTTAACTGTCAGAAATTTAAAAGGTTCAAATGTTAAGCAAACATAGGCATCATTGATAGATGTATGTCTCTTCCTTTAAATTGATTTTGATGCACCGTATATAATTTGTTGCACTATAATTGACCGTAGAGGTTGAAACTATCAGTTAAGGTTAAGGTTGCGTATTTTTTATCTCTCTAAATCTTGCACTTCAATAGGAAGTATACTAGGTTATTGTTATTATTATTTGACCGTAAAAAGGGGTAAAATCATTACGCAAATAATAAAGAAAAAGTAAAATGCCTAGGCTTTCAAAGATTAATATCAATTAAGAATTTGTAACCAAGCACAAAAACATGGCATCAAAAAGTAATAAAAAATAAAATACTACTATATGCAATTTTGAGGCCATAAAGGTTTACATTACTTCTAAAATAATTTGCCTTTTATCATCATATATAAATCTTCCTTCTCCCATAACTATCTTTTACATGTATATAGTCACTTTCAAAGAGGTAGACATGACCACATGTTTCAATATAACATATTATATGTTGACAAGAACAACCTAAGTCCAATATCTGTATAAAGGAGCACGAAAAATAGAGAAACATCTTAATCATATACATGATGAGAGGCAGCCAATAAGCATAGCAATTCTTATTTGGAAGAAAATTAAACTAAAGAACATGCCTATTAAGTAGAGAAAGGTCACAATCGAAATCAAATGACATGTAGAAGGTATAGCTTACCACCAATAAAATATTTTCTCGATATCAATACCATATTGTTCATCAAGCAATGTCCTTATGACAAGGCATGAAGCATATAGGAGTTTCAATAGTATAACCAACAAAAGAAAGATCGAGGGAATCAAATAAACCTTCATCTATTACATAAGTGGCCGATATTTGTTCCTTCCAAAAACTCATATAATGACATAGTATAGTGGCCATTTTTCTAGGATTCTTTTTAAGATTATGCAAATAAATGACATAATGACACCCATTCATGCACCACTCAGTATTCATGTGGTCAGATACACTTGCCAATTCTTTCCAAACAAACCTATTTGGAAGTGACACTAATGGTGATATCAATCCTAGGTCCTTAAAACTCTTACAACCTCTTTGAAAAATAAATTAAAACTTTTACAACCTTTTAGACAAATAAAACCCTCTTGATGTTATTCCGCTCGAATATTATGCTCACTGCAATGTTTTACTATCTTGAGATACTTATGTTCCAACAATATTCCATATTTATTCTTTTATGAGGCTTTTAGGCTGACCTCACAACAGCCAGAATGAGCAATAGCCACGATGTCTAGGTTATTTGGTCGAGGTTTGCTTTTCTGAACTTCAGAAAGCAATATCTTCATAACTGCTGTACATATGATTCTATCAACCTACCAAGACTCCCTGTCTCATGCAATTGAGTCATCATCATCATCACACCATGTCTGAAGTTTCGCAGTGAAGCGGGGTTTGAGGAGGTCTAATAGTACGCAACCTTACTCCTGTATAGTAGAGAGATTGTTTCTTATAGACCCACATGCAGATGTGACAGGAAAATATTGATGCAAGTTAAAAGAGTAAATAAGTAAAAAAAAAGGCACGTAAAATATTTAAGTAAATAAAATTACCATAAATGTATAAGGAAAATAATAATAATAATACTAAAAAGAGTTAATAATAATAATAATGATGATGATGATAAAACTACTACTAAAAAGAAACTCAATAAAAGGATAATAACAATAACAGGTGTTTATTTCCACTTAAAGGATCACAGAGAGCAGCTGGAGAATGGGTAAAACACATACCTGGGTCGATGATCGTCGGAAACCCACTAGCAGTGAATGATATTGGCGTCGGTGATGGAAGCAGAAACAACATTAGTTTTGGCACATTCCCAAAAATAAACACATACCTATGACCTTGATCTAACTATGTATGACATGCGGTATTTTTCCATCAATTTCAAGTGACTTCGATGGTTAGATGCTTTTCTTGCTACCAACACTGCTTCTGTTTCTCATCCTATATATTGCTGCTTCCAAACCCTTTTTAAATTTAGGATGGGTAAGTCTTTCAACTTTTAATTGTGAACCTAAAATGAATACCCTTCTTTGAGGGAAAAGGACTTAATAGATTTGGTCTCATATGAGCAACCAGATGGTGCCAATCAAGATTAGGCAACAAGTCAAAATTCAGCCCACAAAATCAGCAAATTTCTCACTATTTGCTTCCATGCTTATTTAGGGTTCGTTAAGTTCCCAAAAGTTGGCCCACCCATTTCTCTTTTTTAACAAATTTGCGAATATGGCTTAAGTTGTTTAAGCTATTTTTTCCATAGGAATTACACTCTGCTCAAGTTTTGGTAAAGGAATATCTTTCTCCCAACTTGGAAAATTAAGCAGCTAAGCAACCTTTGACAATCTTAAATCCATTGGATGAACTGAAACTATATGTAGCCATAACTACTGAATATTCAAAAAAAAGCTATTAAGGGAATTCATTAGAGAAGCATGCACTGTTCATCAAATGACACATGGTGTCTCTCTTGCACATATGTTTCCAAACCTTTCTTGTTTGTAAAAGAGTCCAGGCATATAACATAATCATGACCTCTAAATAGCCACTGCTTCTTCTTTATGGATTTCCATCTGGTAACTACTAAGCTCCTAACCATTGAGAAACTCCTTCGAGTGTATTTTACATTTGATAGAGGTTTCATCATCATGGCTAGTATCAATAGTCAATGGTAAATTGTTAAAAATCTGGGTTTTTTGTCAAAAAAAAGGAGTTTTCTTATGTTGCATAAGAGAAACAAAAATATAGGGTTAAACAGAGCTTTTAGTTTATGGTGAAGTCACACCATTGATCTTAGTTGTTCAAACTTAGCTTTAAAGACTGCTTTATTTAATATATCAGCAATCTAATTTTTTGAACAATAATGCACCAAATTGACTTAACCGTTCTTCTCAGCTTCTCTAATTGCATGAAACTTGATTCTAATGTGTTTAGCTTTTCCATACTACACAGGGTTTTTAGCAATAGCTATGGCTGACTTGTTATTAATCCAAATTGCAATTGCATCATCTTTACTTTGTTCCAAATTAATATCTTTCGTAACCAAATTGCTTGATTTGCAATGGTTGCTACAGAAATATACTTGGCTTATATTGAGGATTGGGCTACCACCTCTTGATTTTTTGAATTTCATGAAAAAATTCCACTTCCAAATGAGAAAGCATAACCAGAAGTGCTTTTACAATCATCTACACTCCCTGTCCAGTCACTATCTGCATATCCTTAAAGTTTTTTAATAAATCATAAACTATAGTCAAAAGTACCTCTAAAGTATCTCAAAACTCTTTTACCTGCACCAAAATGAATCTGACTAGGTGAGTGCATAAATCTTGAGAGTAGACTTGTAGCAAACATTAAATCTAGCCTTGTATAAGAATGTCAATTTTGGCCTGATCTGACCTGATTTTAGCTCAAGTTGATCGAACCACGGGTCAAGCTAGGTCCGGCCTGGCCTACCTGTGGCCAGATTGAAAAGTAAAAAAATGACATCATTTTTTAACTTTTTTTAAAAATATATATAAAGATGGTTAGGTCGGCTTTACCCCCGTGGCTTATCTTGGCTTAGCCCAGCCTATTAACATCCCTAACCTTGTAGCAGATAAGTAAAGCAGGCTGTAAATGAAGCTTTTGTAAATAGTAGTATTTGCTTTGTTGTTATCTTCATTTTCTAAAATTTTTTTGTTGATAACTAATGGAGTTTCCACTGGTTTAGATCTTTAAATATGAAACTTCTTTAAATCTCCAAGTCATACTTTTATTGTGAGATAAAAATTACAGCCTTACATTGATGAATTTCCATGCCCAAAAAACATTTCATCTCTCCCAAATTGGACATGTCAAAGTCACTTTCCATCCGTTGCATAAATTTCTTCAAGATTTCTGAATTACAACCTGTAACCAACAGTTGTCAACATACAAAGAAACAATAAGCTAAACTTCTTATTGTAACTTCAACACATATAATAGGTCATCAACATACAAAGAAACAATAAGCATAAATTCTTCTTGTAACTTCAACGCATATAAAGTAGCTTCACTTTCACTTCTTTTAAATCCTTGCTGTAACAAATAAGCATTAATTATTCCATACCATTTTCTTGGCGTTTGTTTAACCTATGGACAACTTTGCAAAGTTTATAAACTTTTTCTTTACAACCTGGAAATTTAAATCCTTCTGATTGCTTAACATAAATATCTTCTTCAAGCACACCATTTGAAAAAGTTGAGTTCACACCAAAATGTTGAATTTTCTAGCCCATCTTTGATGCTAAAGCCACCAGTAGCCTTATAGTATCATACCTAGCCACTCGAGCAAAAGGATCTGAAAAATCAATACAATGCTTTTGAAAATAACCTTTACAGTTTACATAACCAATCTAACCTTAAGTTTATTTACAAAATCATCATCTGGGTTATATTTAATTCTGAAAACCCACTTAACATCAATTACTTTTTTATTTTTAGGCTTATCCACTAGCTCCCAAGTTCTATTTTTATTTGTCATTTTTAACTCCTCCATTACAGCTTTTCACCCGACATGATTATAACATATTGGCTCATATAATGTTACATCACACCTTTTTATAGATTTCATCAAGTAACCTTGTTCCTCTTACTGGAACATCATCAAAGTTATCAACATCAACATCATCTTCCATTTCTTTTACTTCTTGAGGTATAGTTATCCCATTGGATTAACATCTGCAACTTCCATTTCATTTTTCTCTTAATTCCATACAGTTACTTCATCAACATTGATGTCCCTACTAATCATTAATTTTTTTTTCAAATTGAAAACTTTATAGCCTTTAAAGTTAGAGCTATATCCCAAGAAGATTCCCATTTCAGCTTTGGAATTCAACTTGTCTCTCTTCACATCTGGCGCATGAGTGTAGCACACACTTCCAAATATTTTAAGACGCTTCACTGCTGGTTTAACTCCATACTAAGCCTCAAATGGATTTTGATCCTTCACAGCTTGAGTTAGAAGTTTATTTAACAAATATATAGTTGTGTTAATAGCTTCTACCTAAAAGCATTTGGGCATTTTCTTTTTAAATAGATGACACCTTTTCATCTCCATAACGGTTCTATTCTTCATCTCACTCACTCCATTTTATTGAGGGAAGTAAGTGACAGTCAACTGATGTTCAATTCTAGCTTCAACATAAAACCTATTAAACATGTCTAAGGTATTTATAGGATCTTATTACTTTGATTCTACAATTTACGTGATTTTCCACCAAAGCCTTAAATTTTTAAAACATGCTAGCCACTTCTAGCTTCAACTTCATAAAGTAAACCCAACACTTCCTTGTATAATCATTTATAAATAAGATAAAATGCCTACTTCCATTCAATGAGGGTGTTTTTATTGGTCCACACACATCAGTATGGATCAATTATAGAGTTTTAGAAGCTCTCCAAGCCTTGTTGATAGGAAATGGCAATCAAATTTGCTTCCCAAATTGAAGAACATGACACTCAATCTTTTCATCACATATGGCAGGTAACCTTAAGTTAAGTCTTTATGATGTAATTTTTTCAGTGCAACCTAATGAAAATGGCCAAACCTATTGTGCCACAACACAAACTCATCAATGATGGTGGCATATGTATGTGAATTTATCTCTTTCCACTTAATTGTAAAGCTTTGTTTCTAACTTTTAGAGTCATTAACTCATAACCAACATTATCAAAAATGATGATAGAGAATATGAGATCCCATATCAGTTGAAGAGGAGAACGAAGTATGCCTTATAATGTTATGGATACCTCTCCACCTTAGATGTGTTTTCCCAAGGGTGGGAAGAGTAAAATAGTGAGGGGTTTGGCCCTAGAGGTAACCCAAAATAGACAATATCTATGGATGGGTGCCCTGGGATGTTACAAATGGTATTAGAGTACAATATGAGATCCCACATCAAATGGAGAGGAGAATAAACTATGCCTTATAAGGGTATGAATACCCCTCCCCTTTCGACTCGTTTTCCCAAGCGTGGGAATAGCAAAACCATAAGAGGTATAGCCCTATGGGCAACTTAAAGCGGAGAATATTTGTGGGCGGGTAGTCTGGGTTGTTACAAATGGTATCAAAGCTAATACCTGAACTGTTGTGCCAACTATACTGGGCCCTAAGGGTGGTGGAGAGTGTAAGATCCCACATCGGTTAGAGAGGAGAACGAAGTAAGCCTTATAAGGGTATGGATACCTCTCCCCTTAAAGATGCGTTTTCCCATAAATGGGAAGGGCAAAACCATGAGGAGTTTGGCCTTAGGGGAAACCTAAAGTGGACAATATCTATGGGTGGGTGGTCTGGGCTATTACAAATGGTATCAGAGCCAGTATCCAAACCGTTGTGTCAATTAGGCTAGGCCTTAAGGGGGTGGAGAATATAAGATCCCATATCGATTGGAGAGGAGAACGAAGTATGCCTTATAAGGGTATAGATACCTCTCCCCTTTAGACACAGTTTTCTAAGGGTGTGAAGAGCAAAACCGTGAGGGATTTGGCCCTAGTGGCAACCCAAAGTGGACAATATCTATAGGCGGGTGGTCTGGGATGTTACACAAATGATCAAAAATAAGCAACAATCGATTTTATTCTTTCCACAACTCATAGGGGGTCTTCTTGAGTATAATTCTTATCAGACATCTGTTAAGTACATAACAGGTCCTAGATACTGCTTCTACTTAATATCCATGATGTAGTCCACTTCCACATAGTATGGTCCTGACCCTATCAACCAAAGTTTTGTTCTTTCTCTCTACAACTCCATTGTGTTGAGGTGTCTTTGGATAAGAGAAGTTGTGAGTTATACCATTACTGTCACATAATTCTTCAAACTTTATGTTATCAAACTCTCGTCTATGATCTCTCCGTGCTTTCTTTTAATGTAGTTGAAGTGTGATATTTCACCTGTCATATGTCTCAAACAACCACTATCAACTATCCATTAATTCTCCCTTGTTTTCATTTTGAAACATATCTACAGAAAGCATTATCTCATTTTAGGAACACAAATTTTTCTGGGACCTTTCGGGTTAGTAGTTTGACCTTTCGGTAACATACATCTATGATAATTTATTTTAAAAAAATTACATGAATGACTAATTGACCATGTTTACCATATTAGAATCACAGAACAGATGAATGGGAATTGATATAATTTCTACCTTGTATCAGATTCTTGCTATTTTGACTATAACTACTACTAGATTTGACAAAAAAGTTCTTATATGGCCTGATATTGGTGTTTTCGTTGTATCCTATTCTAGCCTTACTAAAAATGCATTTACCACTACCAAGTAATGCATCAAGATTCTTCCTTCCATCAACAAAATTTTCTATATCTTTTTCTAGAGATAAGATCTTTCCAACACTTTTCTCCTTTCAAGTTCTAAGGCGGCGAATTTTTCTTTAACTTTCTTACCGTATTATAATCATTTTTTAGCAGCATATATTCCAACTTAGCTACTCTTTCTTCTAGAACTTTCTTTTTAGAAACCTTTTATGTATAGTCAACCTTAAGAGACATATTCCTAGATGCCAAGTTCTCATTTGCAGATTCCAATGATTTAATCTTACTTTTCATAAATGTATCATTACTCTTGGAATTCTCAACTTCTTTGAAATTCTTCACTGTCAACCTTTTGTATTAATCATATAATTCATTATATGCATTTTTCAATTCATTAACTTTAATAACAAAGTCAGAATAATATAACTCATTATCTCCTGATTCAGCCATGAAGCAAACATTGTTCACTTCTTCTGGCTCTTTTTCTTCAATTTTTTTATAATCCTCATCTGACCATGCTACAATCATTAATTGCTTTCTAGATTTTCTATTCTCTGACTCATCCTTTTGAAGAAGAGGATAATCTAATCTTATGTGTCTAGGCTTCTTATAGTGATAGCATATGATTTGATTGTTTTATGTATTACTATTGATACTGCTGCCTTTTGATAGAAACTTGTTGTTTCCATCTTTCTTGTTTCATTCTCTTTTCTTCATCAGCTTCTTTTTATAGAAGCGGGCATATTTTCTGACCATAAAGTTGAACTCATCATCTCCATCTATTTGCAACTTAGTTTCACTTTCATCACCGTTTGATTTGTCACTTACTTTTAGTGTCATTTCGTTTTTGTAAGAGGATCCTTCATCTCACCTAAGCTCAATTTCACGGATCATTATATTTCCTCGTAGCCAGTCAAGTGAAATAGTATTTAGATCCTTTGTCATTTCTAAAGATATCAGCTTAGGTCTCCATTCCTTTGGTATTGACCTCAGAATCATCATTACAAGCTCATCATTAGGATATATATTTCCTAAGTTCTTTAAAGTCGTAATGATGTTATTGAAGCGTCTGAAGAATTCACCCATAGTCTCTCCCTGTATTATGCCAATAGTTTCGTATTGATGCACTAAAAGATGTATTATATGCTTCTTTACCCCATTCATTCTTTCAAACGTGACTTATAGTTTGTCCTATATTTCCTTTACTATAGAATAGTATGATATTTTCTCATATTCTTCTTGAGATAATGCACAGATTAGATGATGTTTTGCCTTAGCATTTAGCTATGCATTTCTTCTATCATCATCAATCTATACTTCTACATTATCTTAATAGGGAAGTGTAGCTCTAACTATGATGGGTTTGCGAGACTTCAATATCTACAGATTTAAGATAGACAATCATTCTCTCTTTCTAATATAAGTAGTTGTTTATATTGAAGTAAGGAGGCTTTGAGACGAATTATCCTTCAAAACTTCTCAGATTGTTTGTTATGATCTACCACGTGTTGTAAAGCACAAAAAAGTAAAACCTTACTCTGATACCAAATGATAAGGCAAATACACGCAAGAGAGGGTGAATTATATGTCACTTAAAAAAATTTGCAAGTTACTTTCAATTCGTATAAAGACATGGGTCTATTAAACTTTAAAAACAATAGGAGTCTGTCAGATGATAGAATCCTATTAAACAATAAGAGCCTGTTAGACAATTAAAGCTTGCTAAACGATAGGAGCCTGCAAGACTATAAATCCTGTTAAAATAATTTAAAATAGAAGGCACTTGTTAAAACTAAAAAGAATCTCTTGCAAGTTGAAAACAAAAGGAGCCTATTATAAAAGTGAAAGAGCCTCTTGTAAAAATGAAAACACAAAAAATATACTACAAAAATTTAAAAGTTAAAAAGAGAGAGAGAGGAATGACACAATTGATTTATACTGGTTTGGCTTATAACCCAAGCATATGTCCAATTCCAAGTATCCAACTTGAGTATTTCACTAAAATCCTAAATAGTAATTTGACGAGCCTCTTCAAGCTCATGAGTACATATTTTTCAAGGTTCTCCACCCTTTCAAACTATTAGTATTTAACTAGCCTCTATAAGCTCTCAACATATGAAAATGTAATTTGCTTGATATGAGCTCCAATGATCTCTCTCAAAAAGAATTTTCATTTTCTAAAGTATAAGAGATTTGATAAGAATATGAATTTCAAGAGTATTGATGCTATTGATGTAGTTCAAGAGTCTAATTTGTTTTCACAAAAGCAGTGGCTCTTCCTTAAATAGGCATTTCCTTCAACCAGTTATTGCTTTCCTTACAACCTTAGTCAATTGGATGGATTTAAATATGAATAACTTCATTTTCATCTTTTCCAAAAATCTTCCAATAATCACGGAGCTAATATACAACCTTCATAATTAGTATGATCCTTTCTGAAGGTTCCTGCAAGAAAGGAAGCACATTTCTTATAATTTTATTTCCTTTTGAGAATTAACTCATTAACAATAAAAGGAAATAAACCCAATGATAACAAGATTCTTTTGGATATTGTGAAATAAATAAGGTACGTTCATTAGGAAGGTTCCTACAATAAAGGAAGCATTTCTCCTATGATTTTATTTCCTTTTGAGAATTAGACCATTAATTGTATAAGAAAATAAATCCAATTTGAATTTTGAAATATTAAATGGTTATCATCAAAATCATTAATTGTAAATCTTGAGCTACCATTTTGTGCTTGATATGAGATTGGGACAAGTTGTATAGTTCCATTAAACATATGATGATATATAAGATGACAATTGATCTTGATGTGTTTAGCTTGGTCATGAAAGACTTCATCGTGAGTAATCTGCATGGAACTATGATTATCACAAAGATAGGAATTGTTAAAGAAAAGGTGACACCAATGTCTTGAAGTAACCATCATAACCATAAAAGTTCAGAGGTAGTACTAGCTGGGGCTTGGTATTTTATGCTTGAGTGATAGACAATTGTTTGCTGCTTATTACGCTAAGAAATGAGAGATGTGCCAAAAAAGAAAAAGTAGCTAATGGTAGATCAAAAATCAATTGGGTCTCCAACCTAGTCGACATCAGAGTATACATATAAATCTAATGAAGATGAATGACTGAAGTGAATTCTATCAAACAAAGTGCCTCAAATGTATTGGAATATACGAAGAACAACATAAAAGTGAGTGGTACGGTTGTAAACATGAACTGAATGATAATATGAATTGCATGAGCAATATCTGAATGAATCAAAATAAGGTATATAATACTACCAACTAGTTTTCGATAAAGCGTACCATCACTTAGAGGAGTTCCATTAGTGGTCAAGATATGCACATTAGAGTTAGTAAGACTAGTATAAAAGATAAGATAAGTACCATACTTAGCTTGAGATAATTAGTAGCCCGAATCATCAAAAGATACTTCAAGACCTAAAAAATAGCTTAGGGACCTAAATCTAACATCATTTCAAATTGTTGACGAGAACAAGATTTGAAAGTAGCGATCCTTATGTGTCATCCCCTAGTATAATATCACCTTTTACATAGACATATCTATTACACCATTTAAAGCAATATATATTTATTCACCTCTTTGTATATGCTTACATGGTAGGAGATTCTCGTGTGTGTTTAGTGGATTGAGTATTAAAGGACAAGGAAGTTATTGTCCAAGTATTACAATTCAATCTTTAACGTACTCAACATAGGATAAAGTAGCTTACAAATTGCCATCACAACAACAATGAGTTTTAAGTGGGTGACATTGCTTATGCCTATGTAGGTACTTAATTAAGAAGTTAACTTCTTTATTCTTTGTTCGTTTCAGGATTTTGAAACATGTTAAACATATCACCTATCAACTTGAACTTCCTCCTGATAGTAAGATACATCACACTTTTCATATATCACAATTGAATAAAATACATAACACTTATCAGCATGTTTGTGGCATTCACCCTGCTGTTTTGCGTGTCATAATGCTTATGTTGTATAGGAAATTAGTTAATCGCTAAATAGGCCTGTTATGAAAATTTTGATTTAATAATCTTCAATGAAAGCTAATGATATTTCTTAGGAATATGTCTACACTATAAAATAATAATTTCCTAATGTCAATCTTGTTGATAAGGTTGGCAAGCGAGGAGGTATTGTTACAGGTAGAAACAAGGACAGAGTTAAGAAAGAAGAAGAATATCAAGCTGAAGAAGGAGTATATAAAGTGAGCTAAGGAAGAAAACGAGAAAAGTGTTCTTGTTTATATTTATGAAGAGACGATAAGTTGAAAGCTGAAGTAAAGAGAAGAAGGAGATGGCATCATATAGGCAACTATAGTTAAATAAAACAACTCACATATAAATGCCTGATTAGCTAATCATCAATGGATTAAATAAAAATGTTGTAGAAGCAGAGAGAATTTATGACATTAGCTATTTTCTTTCTCTATTTCTATTTCTCCTCTTCTTTTCTCTCTCTAAATTCTAAAATTAATTAGATTGTAATAATAAAACTCTAATTCGTAAATAAAATTCGCACTAGAATTAATGACATAAAGTGTATTCTTTAGACTTTTTAGGTTGAACAATGTCTTATACTCTTTCGCTACTTCTTTATATTAGGTTTAAGAGTTTACAACTTTCTTTGTTAGTGGATTTACTTGCTATGTTACTCTTTTACCATTATCATAAGAGGTTAGATATAATTGGCATCTTAGGACCCATATTATTAATAAAAAATATTAAACTTAATTTTAGTCAGAGTTCATTTTAGATGTTTTGTAAATATCAGGATTCACTTTTAATTTTCTAAAATGTTAGGGTTTATCTTTTATTTTGATAAAAAAACTTTAAAATAAAAAATATATTTTTCCCAACTATGATATACTTAAAAGCGAGAAAGAGATAGAATATAAGGTACATTATATATATTATATGTCCTTTTATAAGAAGGCCTTTTACTTGTTAAGTTGATCGATAATATTTTTATAAATTAATTTATTGTTATAAACTCTAGAACAAAATTAATATGTTGTTATTAACTTTTAAAGTTAATTAATGTGTTGTTATTAACTCTTAAATTTAATTAACCTTAAAAAAGATTAAAGAGAAAATTTTACTAAAAATTCTTGAATGTTACATTATATTTAGAATTTACTAAAAATTGTTGAATGCTACATTAGATTTTTATTCTACTTAGCTATACTAATTGAGAAATTGTTGAAAGGCTTCCAAATAATAACCAGGAGATTGTGCTTATAGAACTCTAAAATATATTTGAAACAATATAAGTACATTATAGAAAAATAGATGGAACTTTAAGGTCCTATAATTGCTTGCATCGCAAGCTTATACATAAATGGAACAAGAAACAAAATATGAAAATATGTAATAAATGCTTTGAAAGTATTACATGATAGCTTCTAGATTGTAATTCGAGATAAATGAAAGCTACAACTAAAGTATTTGGCAATGCATGATTCTGAAATAAAAGAATGTGTTATTACCTGGAATGAAGTTTTGTTTGATTTTCTCCTTAACTGATGGTTGTTTGGTTGGTTACTTTTACTCAGTGGAGAATAAAAGTGGCCTTTGCTAGTTATGATTGGCATTAACTCTTTGTCCATATATATTTGGAAAGTTCTCTTTTTATACTTCAATTTATGCTATGGAATATTGCAATATTACCCTCCTCTTGTTTAAACCTATCTCACACCAATTCTATACTACTTCTCTTTAATAGTTAAAAATGACATATTTTGTGGATATCGTGGATTTGCCAAGTCCAAGCATTACTTTGCTTAATCTCAAATCTTTATAGAAGCAACATCAAGAGAAGGATCAAATCTAGAAGTATTGATTAAAAGAAGACTGCCTAACAAGTTCTAAACTAAAATGTAAATTTAGGAAATGCAAAACAAAATAAGATCATAAGAAAGAAGGAACTTCCACTCTCACTATTGAATCCGAGTATTTGAATCCTACAAGCTTCCTTCAAAACTCATTTTATCATCTTCTACTTTCTCCTTCCACTGGAGAGTACAAGTATGATTCTTTAAAAGTAAAAGAGTCTGTCTTAAGTAGTGCACGATATTATCTGATCTATTTTAATGAACCTCCCTTATGTTGCCATTGAAATGTTAAAATAAAAAAGCAAGAGTGATGGCAAAATAAAGTAAACCTTTTACTGATAGATTTCTAAAGCTTCACAAATTACATGCAGATTTACTGTTACAATATAGGATTTAAATAAGACTCAAACTCCTAAAATATTGCTACATGACTCCATGGCTAACAACCCACTAAACCAACTAAAAATCTATTAACTTCTAATTGCTCTATGTGAAGATAATTTCTCCATGTTTTTCTCCAACAATCCCGCCCTTAAACTAAACTAATAAATTGATAAGTTCAGTTTAAAGGTTTTGAAAACCACTCCCTTGCTTGCAACGCATCCTTGTTGCTACAAACACTAATCATCTTTCTTAGCTTTTTAAATGAAGCCATACTGAGGGGTTTGGTTAATATACATGCTACCTATTATTCAATGCTGCAATAAACGAATTCTATTTCACCATCTTCTACTAATTCTTGCATAAAATGAAATCTATGTTGGAGTTATGTAAATATAGTGCCTTGGAAAGTAAGTGTATTTATATGTAACTTAATCTTCTTCAGTTATAGTTTTGTAATGGCAATATTTATTATTAATAAAACAAACGAGTTTGGTTTTATTTGTGTCAGCATTATATATCTAGTCAAAAGGTATCAAGATTCTTTGGTAAGTAATATACATATACATAGAGATGTATGGGAAACATGTATATTATTAGAATCTAAATTAATGGATTCACAGTTG
>JANSVA010000216.1:30443366-30460850 GCA_025504915.1 Erythroxylum reticulatum
TTGGATTCATTAATGAAATATGATTGAGTTTTGCTTGTGATTTCATCAAAATTGTGATGTTGATGTTTGGCTATTGTAGGCATGCCATCCTTTTGGGATGACGGGCTTTATAATGTCTCCAAATGTTTGGGTTTTGAAAACGGGATCCAACAATTAAGAGCTTTACAAGGACTTCTATTTAGCACATAGCACTTCATGCCACAACTTTAGGCCAAAATGATCTTAGTAAAGGACTCCTCCTCAAAATGCTTCTTGTCATGTCAAGAATGGTCTTATTCTTCCTTTTGAATACTCTATTTTTTTGTTGAGTATATGGGGTTGTCAACTATCTTTTGATACCTACATGTTGTAAAATCGTTCGAATTAAATTCTGGTCTTCTATTTAATCTCACCATTTGAATGGACTTGCTCGATTCCTTCTCAACCAGCTACTTGAATTTCTTAAACATCTTTAGTGCTTCAAATTTAAACTACAAGAAATACACCTAAGTGTTCCTGCTAAAATAATTGATGAAGGTAATGAAATAATGTTTACCTCCATTAGATGTAGGTGTAATCGGGCCATAAATGCCAATATGAACCATATCTATTACTTGATTTACTCTCTAGTTGTTGCTTTTAGGAAATAAATCTCGATGTTGTTTCCTAAGCATGCATTCGTCACACACATTTGCTAGTTGATTTATCTTCAGAATACCCTTCATCAGCTTCTTCTTGACAATAATTATAGTACACCAAATTGGAAGGGACCAAACCTATAATGCCATAACCAAGTTGTTTCCTCCTGCCTTGCTGACAAGCAATTCAACATTGAATTTGGTTAGTTTTAGTTTTTATACTAAGCTTTCCTTTCCCTTTCACAACAATAATTGAGTTGTCTCCAAATTTGATGGCATCTTCAAAGGACTTATCAAGCTTAGAGAAAGCTTCTTTGTCTCCACAAATATGATTACTGCAACCCATATCTAGGTACCAGCAATTTTTAGCATAATTATCCTTCACTTGACAAGCTATCAATAAGTAGATTTCTACTTCTTTATCTTCTTGTTCCACATAGTTCAAATTTTCTCCTTTTCTAAGGTAAGTTCTACACTTTGATTTGTAATGCCTAAACTTGTGACATCTAAAACATTCAATGCGTGCTTTAAATTTAGGCTTACTAGTCTCCCCTTTTTACCTTTCCCTAGAATCCTTCTTTCCCTGTTATCAGCTTCCTTGCCTTTTTTCTTCCCCTTCCATATAGTCTTACCCCTAACACCTGACTTAGTAGTGGTCTGCAAGGCTTAAACCTGTAGTAACTGCTCCTCTTTCTCTTGCTTTTTTATTTTTTGTTTATAGATTTGTACAGAGTTTTACATTTCATCAAGAGCCAGTGCATCCAAATCATGAGACTCTTTAATTGTTATCATAAGAAAATTAAATTTTGCTATCATTGAACAGAGAATCTTCTCATTAATGGTAATATCCTCCATCTTCTATTCACCATGAATCCTCAAGTTATTGGTAATGGCCATAATCCTGGAGAAATACTCCGCCACAGATTCATCATTCTTCATCTGTAACATCTCAAACTATACAACTATTGCCTCTTAGCCCTTGCATTGCCTTGATACTTCTTCTTTATTGAGTCCTATATTTGCTTCAAGGGCTCTTTATACAATATGGTCTCTAAAATTGCCTTGTCAATAGCTTGAAACAGGTAGTTCTTAGCCTTCAAATCCTTCAATCTTAAGTTGTTAGCCTCTGTTCTTTATGCATTAGTTGCACCTACTGCTAGCTTAGGGATGCCAATCTCCACCAACTTCCAATACTTCTTATTCTTTAACAAAGTTTCCATCATCATACTCTAATGGTCATAATGGTGGCCATCAAAGTGAGGGATAAAGAGTTGAACAAAGTTATCAGTTGCCATGAATACTATTTGGGCTTATACTAACCTTGCTCTACAACACATGAAGATAGAAACCCTAGGCCTCTGGAGAAAGGCTCTGATACCAAATGTTAAAATTAAAAAGGAAGAGAGATAGTAAAATAAAGGAAAGGAAACATTTTACTGATAGCTTTCTCAAACTTCATAAATTACACGCATATTTAGTACTATAACATAGGATTTAAATAAAACTCAAACTCCTAAAATATTGCTACGTGACTTCATGGATAATAACCCACTAAACCAACTAAAAGTTTTATTAACTTCCAAATAATCCACGTAAAGCTAGGGAGACCAGTCGAACACTGATACGTGGTTGAATTGACTAGGTTGTGGTTTAAGAAAAATCATATTTACTCGTTTAATCTGAAATGCTCAGAGAATATAAAAGAATATCAATAGTTCTTGGAGAATCAATGAGTTCAACATTTCTTATCTGCTCTCAATCTAGATTTTGAGTCAGTTAAAGTTCAACTCTTGTCCCAGGAATCATTACCTTCACTCAATCAAGTGATCTCAATTGCAGTTAGTAAGGAAATAAGATTGCATACCTGTACTAAATTAGTTTCCTTAAATACTTCAGCTCTTAATGTTCAAGAAGAAGGAGATTGGAGAACATGTTATCAGTGTTTATAGTAGGGCATATTAAGCCAAATTGTATATTTCCTCTGTAGTTTGAGAAGATAGGATGTTATGGAAGTATTGGAAGAGATGGTGGTGGCAGCTGCTCAAAGGGCCATTACGAAGACTATGATGGTGATCAAGGCAGCTACATAATCGTGGAGGAGCATCAACCCAATCCAATGTGTCTAAAGAGGTTGAGAACTTACTCGAAACTATGACCAAATCTCTATCCATCGATGATGCTAAGACTCGAAGACAACTTTTGGAAGAATATCGAGTGTTAGCACAAGTTAACACTCCTACTAGTTTGCCTGATGAACCCTGTAATTTTTCTACCTTTACTTACTCAGGTACTACTTATAATTTCGATTATTCACTAAAGGATAATCATTTTAGTTCATTTGCTTCTTAGTGTATTAATAGTTGAGCTTCCAAACATATGACTCGAGCCTTTGAGTTTTGGATAAAATTACAATGTTAATCTTAAGGTTTTCATCATCAAAATTCAACGTAGAACCTTTATGTTTCAAAGCATTCAAGTTCAACCTTAGCGTTTTTAAAAGGTTCATAATTAACTCTCAGTAGACGAAAATTTTAATAGGGTTAAACTTATATTAATGACAACGTGGCACTTTTTTAATATTTTAAAAAATATATTGATAGATCCCATTGCCACATGTAGGCTAGTGAAATAACGATTACTTTATAGAAGGGATAGCATTAGGTTGTCACCCCCTTTTTGTTACCATTATGATATTGTTAATTTTATATCCCATGTTTCATTATTCCTACTTACCAAAATTTTGTAGCTTCTTTATTTGTGAGCATTCTAGAAAATTGGAGGATTGTTATGGCAAATCCAAAATGGAGGGAAGCTATGCTTGAGGAAATTAGAGCATTAGAAAATAATCAGATATGGGAGTTAATGTCACTTTCATTTAGAAAAAGCATAGTTAGCTATAAATGGGTGTTTGTCATAAAATAGACATTAAAAAGGTTGTGGAACAATACAAGGCATAACTTATGGATAGATTACTTGGAGACTATTGCACTATTAACAAAAATGATGTCAATTCATGTCCTTTTTTCATATGTAGCAAACCGAAACTAATCTGTTCATCAACTTGATGTCAAGAATGCTTTTTTGCGTAGTTACTTACAAGAGAAGGTGTATATGTAGATTTTGCCTAGTTTTGAGAGTGCTAATATAGTCAAGATGATGTGTCGACTATGACAATCACTTTATAGGTTGAAACAATCACTAGGGGCACAGTTTGCCAAGTTCAGCTTAGTCATTAAAAAGATAGGTTACGCTCAAAGCTTTGTTAATCATACTTTTTTTTATAAGCAAAAAGGAGGTAAGTTGTTAGTGTTGATTGTGTATGTTGATGATATTGTAGTGACAGGTGATGATGAGGTTGAAATTGCAAGTTTAAAGAAGTGATTGTCACAAGAGTTTGAGGTCAAGGACTTGGATCTACTGCGGTATTTCCTCATTATTAAGGTAGCAAGGTCCTCTCATGGGATTTTTCTATCCCAAAAAAATACATGTCGTTGATTTGTTAATGGAATTTGGCATATTAGATTGTAAACCTACCACTACCCCAATTGACCAAATTTTGAAGGTGAAAGCTGGCATTGGCATGGTCATCGAGGGGGCAATATTAACATCTAATGGATAAGTTTATTTATCCCTCTTTCATGCATCGTAATATTGCCTTTACGATAAGTTTAGTGATTTGCTATATACATGGCCCATGACATTCACATATGGAGAAACAAAGTCTTATTGCAAGATCTACAGTTGAATCAAAACTCTGGGATTTGGCTCTAGGGGTCTATAAGGTGTTGTGGCTGAGGTGTTTGCTCCAAGAGTTGCAGATGGTTGATGAGTCTCCATGTAGAATATATTGTGACAATCGTGCTATGATTGAAATAGCTTCATATCAAATTCAACATGATAGAGTTAAAGATGTTAAGGTAGATCAACATTTTATACAAGAAAAGATGAATGATGGGTAGTGGAAATTGCATTTGTTTGATCTAATGACCATGTTTTGGGTATTTTGATGAGGGCCTTGGTCGAATGCATTTCTTGCTTTTAGTAGGCAAGATAGGTGTAACAACCTATGTTCGGGGCTAGACCCCAAAATAGTGAATTGAGAGTACAGTGAGAAATTAGTAGTCATGCTTATGCATCATATTATATTCACACACATGTGAATATTTATTTTTAATACATTAAAATAATTGTTCATGCATTCATTGACATTTTTTCGGATATAAGTGATTTTTAATGTGATTAAAGTGTGAATTTTGGATTAATTTTTTTACAAAATTTATTTGGTGATAATAGTTATTTTTTCGAAATTTTGGTGAATTTTAGGAAAATTTATCAAAATTTTGAGGTATTTTAGACTAAGAAAAATATTGAAATAAGAGACAAATAGAAGTGTGACAATTATATTAGAAATTAACTAACAAATGGACAAATTATGGAGTGACAAATGGATAAAATCATGTGTGACATGTGGACCTATAGCTATAAGACAAATGGTAGCTTATCTACTGGACAAGTGGAAGACATACAATGGAGACATGTGTTAAAGCACTAATGAAACACCTAGGCATGTTTTTGACAAAGAACAATTCTGCATTCGTGAACTTCCTTCTTGCCTTACCATCACCGAAACACCATCCTGTTCATTTATGTATATTAGCTTTTGGATAATCTATCAATGTTACACCTTGCAAAGTCTTCTGCCATTAGAGGTTTTTGATTGTTACTAAATCCTGGTGTCTTTCCAACACCGAAATCTCTTGTTTTCTCTCAAAATTTCTGGAATTTTGCTGAAGAGAGAGAAGCTAAGTTAAATAAGTTTTATGCATGTTTTAATGTTTTAAATGGATGCATGCGTGAATGGTGTCTATTTTCATGCTTGTGGATTGCTGTATGCATAAATGGTGTTGATGCATGTGTGGTTGGTGAAAGAAGAAGCAAATTCGGTGATATGATTAACAAGATGAAGGGTTATAGTGATTGGAATAAGATATATGCAGTATTTTACTAAACATACATCTATATTTAAGGCATAACTTGATCTGTGAATATCCAAATTGGATGAAGTTTAATTTAGAGTAAACCAGAGACATAGAACTACATTTTTTATTGAAGAATTGAATTCAAAATATGTCCTTAAGAGTCTGGAAATTTGTCTTGAAATTGAAATTGTGCAGAAAGTTTAAAAACACAGTAGTGAGAGAAAGTTTCAGTTTTGGTGATCAATACCTTATGAGCTTGTAGTTGATTGGTTTTGAGATTGTATGGGAGTAGAAATGCAAAAAGTAAAAGTTGGAAATGGTGTAGGAACCGTGAAATAAGGAAAGAGAGAAAGTGCAGAAAATGTTGAAAACAAATGTTAAAGATGATGAATAGTTGTGAAAATTTTATGGTTTTAGTATTTGTAACTAATCTTGCATTTTGAGTTGTTTTAGCATAAAATAAGTTTCATGGGTGTAAAAATGAATATAATATGAATTAGGGATGAATTAAGGAGAAGAGAAGAAGATTTGTGATTTTTGTAAAAATGGTTGTTGAAGAAGATGGGAGTTCACGATTGTTGCACCCAAAGGGTTGACTCACCCTGAACAACTTTGCTTCTTTTCATATTAACTTTGTCATCCGACCACCAAATGATATGAGAATTGAACCAATAGATTCTTATTCTACCTCTTTATAAAAATTGGTAGCTTTTTTAATTGATTTGAAAAAGATTGATTGGATGAAAGTGAGGAAATGTGCTCGAATGTTATGAACTGGAGAATTTTCATTCAACATGCTTCGGTATTTTGATTATATTTGATCTATAGATTTCCAAATCAGTTGATTCTTGATTAATATTAAACCTGAGACATATTTATACAACTTTCTTGAAGAAGCCTAATTGTAATTCTGTCTATAAGACATTCAAAGTGGTGTGAAATTGAGTTTTGCCTTTGGCTGTGGCACTACAAGGGACAGAAGTCATATCCTATTTTTATTAAATAAACTATATTTATTTAAGTAGAGTTAGGCTAAGGTGTCCTCATAAAAGTTGTATATTTTTATCTTAGCTTTAAATTGGTATAAAGTTTGTAATTTTTGGATATTGGAATTGAGAGATATGGGTTGTAAAACTTGAATGCATGATCATGCTCTAACCAAAATTTCAAATGTACACAGTCTGTGGTTTTTTTAGCATAACTCATTGAATAATAAACCAAATTGTATGATCTTGGTATCATTACAAACTTAAGACATAGATGAACAATTTTATAGGGACATTATTATATAATTACATCATTTTCTTGATCTTATTAATTATGCAATGTTGGCTCGAATGAGGTGCTTCCAGCAAAAGCTGTAATAGTAATTGAATGTATGAATTTTGGAACTTCTGAAGTACAATTGATGTTTACATCAATTTAGTAAGGAAATATACTTGAGAATTTGTCATGAACATGCATCATACGTATTTAGTATACATAAATGGATTATTAATCATGCACAATAGTGATTTGTATATGTGTTAAATGTTACAGAGGAACGTATAGAGCGATCACTTACAGATATTACCAAGACTTCAAGGAAATAAGCAATAAGGGAGCTTTTGTGAGTAATCTTAGATAGTCACACCTTACTTTGTTCTACTTGTTGAATTTGATTTATGTTGATTGTGTTCTGAATTCCAAACAATGATTGTCCGAGGCATTTGATGCATATTTATATCATTGGAAGTCTACTTGCATGTGAATATGATTGACTACTTGCTTTGCACATGAAATGTCTTAAATGACTTTGTTTTGTTTTAAAAATGTTGAGTCCTAGTTATGGGTAAATAGGCATGTCTAGAAGGGTCTGCAGCTGCTCCTGTGACACTTCGGTGTCGAGACTTTGGTCTCTCCTATGACACTTCGGTGTTGAGACTTCGGTCTCCCCTATCTAAATCATGTTACCCGCTTCTATAAATGACTTAGCAGTCATCTGATTTTGTATTCTATATATTTGATTATGCCATAAACAAAATTGTGATTTCTGAAGGGTTTATACCCTCTATTGATATTCAGCTCTGTTAACTATAAAATTTGTTCTAAAATGCATTATGTCTGATATATTGTTAAAACTATCTATTAATGCATGTTTATGCTATTACATGATTCAGTATGATGAGTTATCACTTTATATATAGATTAGTTATTACTCACTAAGCTATATCTCAGGATCTCGTATGCCTCAAGCGGGCAGTCGGGAGAACACTTTAGTTCAACGTGCACGTAATTAACGAAACAGGTTCCTCTCTTTCCTAAACAAAAGTACATGTTCATGCTCAAATCATTTCATCATATGCTCATACTTTCATGTTCTTTTCATTTATACAAAATGTCATGACATTTTTCAAGGCATAATATAAAATGTTTCAATACATTCCCATTCTCATTTCGTAATTCATCAACAAAATTCATATACCAAACATATAAAGATTTCTCAAATCATTCAAATAACAATCATGCAACATTTATAAAATAATTGAAATAATTTAATTCTATTGATTTTGAAAACATAGTCATGGCTCATTAACTCAGTTATAAACATATAACCCACCTCGAATTTCCTTGCTTATAAACTTGCTCAAAAATGTCTCTTCTTTTTCTCCTCTTGCTCTCTTGATTCGCTTAACATTGACGAAATTCCCAATTCAATAGGAACTCCAATTTGAGGACCCAAAGAAGCATATGCATAAAATTGATCCTAGAAAGCTTAAAGCCATGCATTTCCTAAGCTTCATAAACCAAAGCCCTTCCAAAAAGCCAAAAGATAAAAAATGCACTTACCTTAACTCTTCTCCAAATGAAGAGATGTTTAGCTCAAAAGAAAGCTCTTCTCTTCCTCTTTCTTTTTCTCTTCTTGAACCACCTCAAATTCTCTCTTGAAAACTAAGAAATGATGAAACCCTAGCTTTTTCTTCTTTCCTTTCTCTTAAAGAACTCTATTATTTTCGTTTCTTCTCTTCTTTCTCCCTTCAATTCACGTTTTTCTCTTCTTCAAAAGCAAGACAACATTTCTCTCTTCCCTTTTTACCCTTAATGAATGTACAAAGTCCATTTTACCCTTCCTTATATGCCTTATGGTCTTTATCCTTAAGTGACTTGCCAAAAATGTCATTGAACATTCTTACTACATTAATTCAACAATCCAATGAAATAAATCCTACTAAAATAGGTATAACTATTAAACTCCCAAAACTAAATCTATCAAAACCCCAATATTCATTTAAATCATGCTTAACTAGAGAAAAATAATTCGGGGGCCAACATTTATGGATTTGATGAATAGGGTACTCAAGCCCTACTTGGACCAATTTGTTGTAGTATTTATTGATGATATCCTGGTCTATTCTAAGAATGAATATGATCATAGTAGGCATCTTTAAATTGTGCTACAGATCTTGTAGGAAAAACAATTGTATGCTAAGCTGAGTAAGTGTGATTTCTGGCTTCAGGAGATATCATTTCTAGGGCATTTTGTCTCTTCTAAAGGAATTAGAGTTGATCCTAGTAAGATATAAGAGATTGTTAACTAGAAGCCAGTACAGAATGTGACAGAAGTGAGAAGTTTTCTGGTTCTAACTGGTTACTAACGTTGATTTGTGAAGGAGTTTTTGGTGATAACATCCCCTTTAACTAAACTGTTACGGAAAGGAGTGAAGTACGAATGGTCTGATAGATGTCAAAATAGTTTTGATCAACTGAAAAGTTTGCTTACTGAAGCTCTTGTATTGGTTCAACCAACTTCTGGTAAGGAGTATATTATGTATATTGATGCATCAAGAAATGGTTTGGGTTGTGTTTTGATGCAGGATGGATAAGTAGTTGCTTACGCCTCTAGGCAACTAAAGTCTCATGAACAGAATTACCCTACACATGATTTGGAACTTATAGCGGTAGCGTTTGACTTAAAATTTTGGCAACACTACTTGTACGGTGAAAATATAGAATTTTCACAGATCATAAAAGTCTGAAGTATCTGCTTACCCAGAAGGAACTCAATCTGAGACAACGACATTGGTTGGAACTTTTTAAGGACTATGATTGTATTGTGGATTATCATCTGGGTAAAGTTAATGTTGTAGCTAATGCCTTGAGTCAAAAGACCATTTCAGCATTATCACTTAAGTAGAGTGAATGGAAATTTGTATTTGATGGAACTTTAATAGCTCAATTAACAGCAAGGCCTACTTTAAGACAAGAAATTTGTGATGTTTAGATAACTGATGATAAGTTACAACAACTTATCTTGCTACTCAAGAAGGTAAACAGTCTGATTTTTTATGCAAGGGTATGGTGAATTGTATTATAAAGATCGATTGTGTGTGCCAGCCAATGACAAATTGAAAAAAAAGTTATTGTTTGAAGCTCATAATACAGTATTTACTATGCATCTTGGTGGAAACAAGATGTATCAGGATCTGAAGCCACATTACTGGTGGTCAGGTATGAAACGGGATATTGTGGATTATGTAGCTAAATGTATGACGTGTCAGCAAGTCAAAGCTGAGCACCATGTCCCATCTGGTTTGTTACATCCTATTTCTATTCCTCGATAGAAGTGGGATATTATTACCATGGATTTTGTCACTGGACTTCCTCTCACTCAAAGGAAACATGATGTTGTATGGGTAATTGTGGATAAGTTTACCAAATCTGCTCATTTTCTACTAGTTCGTCCTGATTATACTTTAAATAGGCTTGCAAATTTGTATATTAATGAAATAGTGAGACTGCATAGAGTACCATTGTCTATCATTTATGATCGTGATCCTCGATTTACTTCAAGATTCTGGAAAAGTTTACAGAAGGCTCTGAGAACTGAGGTTAAGTTTAGTACTGCTTTCCATCCCCAAACAGATAAACAATCTGAACGATTTATACAGATATTAGAAGATATGTTGTGGGGTTGTGTGTTAGAGTTTCTGGGGATTTGGGATAATTATATGACTCTGATGGAGTTTGCTTACAACAACAGTTATCAGATAAGCATTGGCATGGCGCCTTATGAAGTGTTGTATAGCAAAAGGTGTAGAACTTCTATATGTTGGACTGAATTAATTAAAAATAAGATTATCGGGCCTAATATTATAAAAGATACTAAAGAAAAGATTCAAGTTATCTAGGAAAGGTTGAAAACTGCCAATGATTGGCAGAAATCCTATGCTGACCTAATAAGAAGAGATATTGAGTATCAAGTAGGAGATAAGGTATTCTTGAAAGTATCACCATGGAAACACATACTTCAGTTTGGGATGAAAGGTAAGCTTAGTCTGCGATATATTGGTCCTTATGAAAGAATTGGACCAGTAGCTTATCAGCTAACTCTTCCTGAAGAATTGGCCAGGTTACATGATGTATTTCATATTTCTATGTTGAGAAGATATCGGTCTGATGTTACACGTAAGATTCTTGTGCAAGAAATTCAAGTACAACCAAATTTGTCTTATAAAGAAGGGCTAATTTCTATATTAGCCAGAGAAGTTAAACAACTTAGGAATAAGTCAATACCTTTAGTAAAAGTACTCTGGCAATACCATGGACTTAAGGAAACAACATGGGAACCAGAAGAAACCATGAAAGCTCAGTATCCGTAGCTATTCGAATCAAGTATGAATTTCGAGGACAAAATTTCTTAAAGAGGAGAGAATTATAACATCCCATGTTCAGGGGTAGACCTTAAAATAGTGAATTAAGAGTACAGTGAGAAATTAATAGTTCATTTCATGCTCATACTCATAGTATATTCACACACATGTGAATATTTATTTTTAATACATTAAAATAATTGTCCATGCATTCATTGACATTTTTCCAGGTATAAGTGATTTTTAATGTGATTAAAGTGTGAATTTTGGATTAATTGTGTTATAAAATTTATTTGGCGATAATAGTCATTATTTCATAATTTTGGTGAATTTTAGGAAAATTTTGAGATATTTTAGACTAGGAAAAATATTGAAATAAGAGATAAATAGAAGTGTGACAATTGTATTAGAAATTAATTGACAAATGGACAAATTATGGAGTGACAAATGGATAAAATCATGTGTGACATATAGACCTATAGCTATGAGACAAATGGTAGCTTACCTAGTGGACAAGTGGAAGACATACAATGGAGACATGTGTTAAAGCACTAATGAAACACCTAGGCACGTTTTTGATAAAGAACAATTCTGCATTCATGAACTTCCTTCTTGCTCTACCATCACTGAAACACCATCTTGTTCATTTATGTATATTGGCTTTTGGATAATCTATCAATGTTACACCTTGAGAAGTCTTCTATCATTAAAGGTTTTTGATTGTTACCAAATCCTGGTGTCTTTCCAACACCGAAATCTCTTGTTTTCTCTCCAAGTTTTTGGAATTTTGCTAAAGAGAGAGAAGCTAAGTCAAGTAAGTTTATGCATGTTTTAATGTTTTAAATGGATGCATGCGTGAATGGTGTATATTTTCATGCTTGTGGATTGCTACATGCGTAAATGATGTTGCTGCATTTGTGGGTGGTGAAATAAGAGACATATGTCTACAACTTTCTTGAAGAAGTCAAATTCTAATTCTATGTATAAGACGTTCAAAAGTGGCATGAAATTGAGTCTTGTCTTTGTCTGTGGCACTACAAGGGACAGAAATCATATCCTATTTTTATTGAATAAAATGTATTGATGTAGGCCGAATTTGGCCAAGGTGTCTTCACCAACATTGTAACTTTTTCTCTTATCTTTAAATTGGGCTAAAGTTTGCAATTTTTGGATATTGGAATTGAGAGATACAGGATGTAAAACTTGAATGCATGATCATGCTTTAGCCAAAATTTCAAATGTACATAGTCTATGGGTTTTTTAGCATAACTCATTGAATAATAAACCAAATTATACGATCTTAGTATCATTAGAAACTTAAGACACATAGGAACAATTGTCTAGAAGAGAGTGTTACATAATTACATCATTTTCTTGATCTTATTGATTATACAAAGTTGACCCAAATGAGGTGCTTCTAGCAAAAGCTGGAATAGTAATTGAATGTATGAATTTTGGGAACTTTTGAAGTACAATTGATGTTTACATCAGTTTAGTAAGGAAATATACCCGAGAATTTGTCATGAACATGCATCATACATATTCAATATACATAAATGAATTCTTAATCATGCATAATAGTGATTTGTATATGTGTTAAATGTTATAGAAGAATGCATAAAGCGACTACTTCCAGATATTATTGGGACTTCGAGGTAATAAGCAACAAGGGAGCTTTTGTGAGTAATCTTAGGTAGTCACACCTTACTTTGGTCTGCTTGTTGAATTTGATTTACGTTGATTGGGTTTTGAATTTCAGATAATGATTGTCTGAGGCATTTGATGCATGTTTATATCATTGGAAGTGCTACTTGCATGTGAATATAATTGAATACTTACTTTGCACATGAAATGTCTGAAATTATTTGGTTTTGTTTTAAAAATGTTGAGTCCTAGTTATGGGTAAATAGGCATGCCTAGAAGGGTGGGTAGCTGCTCCTGTGAAACTTTAGTGTTGAGACTTCGGTCTCTCCTGTAACACTTCGGTGTTGAGACTTTGATCACTCCCTCATAAGTCCCATTACCTGCTTCTGTAAATGGCTTAGCAGTCATCTCATTTGTATTATGATATATGTTTGATTCTGTCATAAACAAAATTGTGTTTCGATTCTGAAGGGTTTATACCCTCTTTTGATATTCAGCTCTGTTAATTATAAAATTTGTTTTGAAATGCATTATGTTTGATTTATTGTTAACAATCTGTTAATGCATGTTTAAGCTATTACATGATTCAATACGATGGGTTATCATTTTATATATAGATTAGTTATTATTCACTAAACTATATGCTTGGCACGGTGGATTTGCTCTATGTAGGTTCAGAGCGAGGATTGTAAAGACTAGGACGAGTTAACCGCAATGGCCAATAGAGTCTGATTCTTGTTTTGATAAAAATGTATTTTGGCTTTATCTTGGCTTATATATAGAGTGTATGACTCTGAATTATTTTAAGTTTTTGTAATAACTATGTTCCAAGTTGGATTCAAATTTTGGAACAAATTTGTATTATGTTCATGTGATATAATGTATGTATATTTGGAACAAGTTTGGAATGATTTGTAATGTATGTTTGCTTTAGTTTCTGAAAATACATGTAATGAATGTTTAGTATGTTTTGAAATGCTTCCACATCAGTTTGTTATTTGTTTTGTTTATGAGTCCAATGTGGCACTCCCATATCCTCCCAGGGGGTATTGAGGCATCACAATGGGTCTTCATATTTTCTTCACCTAATCTTAAGGGGGCATTATGAATTATTTTACTGTAGAATTATAGGCATTATAAGAATGAAGTATTATATGTATTTGTTTTCTTTTATTTCCTATAGACTATATATATGTATTTTTTCACTCTAGAGTAACACACAATTTTCCTCTCATCAAATTCGATTCTATATTTTTCCACTTATCAGTTGAGATTTGTACATTTTTTCTCCTTAAAATCGGTGAGACGACCTCTTAGAACCTTCATGATCAATTGTTATAATTGGTTTGATTCTGACTATGTTACATGACACTTATAATCCTTGAACTAACTTGAAGCAGCTCATTATACTTCTAATCAATCAGTCCTTTCTATCATATTCCCTTAGTGCTTCCAAAAGTTATATATAAGCTACAAATTGAAATGTTAAAGCCTTTAATTAGAATTCCTCAGCTTGGTATAGTCTATATTAAAATAAGCTATGCTTCATTTACTAACCACGATGGTATAAGTCATTGAATAACCTTGAACAAGCTTATATCTGTCAGATAAAAAATTCAAATATTATGGAATTGCTATTTTAGTGATCAACTAATGGATACTATGATCAAGTGATTCCTCTAAAAATACAATCTCAACCATTTATTTTGGTCACTTGACCGATATATTAGATTAAAAGTAATAGATATATAAATTGTTCCTCTCTCTACTAATAAAGGTTATAGACATTCTTCCATCAAGTTTATGTAGCCGCACAAAAATCAAGAGAGAAACTAATTTTTGCTAAGGATTCAGTGAAGTTTCTTGATCTCTTTTTGATAATGACATCTTCTGCATCAAGTACACAATATTACACCCTTGTGATTTATGACAATTGCTTATTCAAGATCTTAAAGTTATGAATGATAATTTTGATTTTATATCATAAATATCATATTTTTACATGTGGCATAAGAGCAAATGTTTTGAATAATAATTTTCCCATCAATTTTATTATGATAGATTGAGAAAGGTAGCTAATATTTAAGTATTTGGCTTAAAATCATCATAATTAGCCATATGTGGAAGGAAGTCACAACATTGGGTTTTCTATTTCCTTGGTCAATTTTGTTTTAAGTAAAATCAAATAAGAATCTCGAAAAACTCCTCTCTAAAGTTATGAAGGTGTTGTGGTCCATTTCTTTTTACTATGTTTTTTAGAATCCAAGAGGAGTACGAATTTTAAAATGAGGATAAAAAAGCATAACATGCAGGTAAAATGAAGAAAATAAGCTTCAAATGTAGGTTGTCCCTTGCTGAGAATTGAACCCTAGTCTCTTAGGTGAAAGCCAAATGTCCCAACTGCCAGACAACAATGGAAGAATGATGTAAATATCACTATTACATAATTCATCCACTTATTTTTCAGCATTAAAAGTTCATGTCCACATTCTAGTTTAATTTGTTTTTGAAAAAATTGTTTCTAGAATTTAATTCCATCTTTTATTTTATTCTGATGTTATATATTCTATTAGTTTTATCAATAATTCATACTAGCTTTATGCATATTATGATTAGAGTTTAAAATTACATGTTACATTTATACATGACATTATAAAAAGATAATTTGTTAGTCATCAAAGTAACCAAATTAATTAAGTGAATTTATGTTATGTACAAATAGTCCTTTACTCATAAAATATTAATTCTATTATTGAATTAATTATATAGATAAGTTATGTTTACTAGTTGATAGATTTCTAGAATTTATACAAAGGTAAGTTAATACTCTATGACTAATAAACATAATAGAGGAAAATCAATATTCCCTTGTCAAAAATGTATATCCAAAGATATTATTTGTATTTGATGAGTCAATATTTTATTACCTAATAAAGTTTGTATGATATTAAACTTATAATAATATATTATTGAGATTACCCAAAGAACACCTTTAGTATATTGTAAATGATTAATTATTTGAATATGGTAATTTATTGAGCATTTGTGTATTTGTAGCTGTTTCTTTTTATTTACATGCTTTTTTATTACCTTTTCTAATGGTTTGAAGTTCTCTAAATGATGCAAACAAGTCACATTCTATTTAGGTGTTTTGGATCTTGATTTAGCACTTTTGGAAGAAAAATCTACTACCATTATAGATACGAGTAGTGAGGTTGAGAAAACAAACTATAAAGCATAGGAAAGGTCTAATAGATTATGTCTTAATTTTATGTGAATGACTATTGCCAACAATATTTAAACCATTATTCCAAAAACTAAACGTGCTAAAAAATACCTTAAATGTGTGGAAGAACATTTTCATTTTGCTAATAAGTCCCTCGCTTGTACATTAATGGATAAACTCACAACTATGATGTTTGATGGGTCGTGGAGTGTATAGTAACATGCCTTAAAGATGATGAATATTGTAGTAAAATTAAAGACCCCGGGTATGATAGTCTATGACTCCTTCTCACTGCAATTCATTATGAACTAGATACCTCTTGAGTATGGACCATTTTAAATTAACTATAACACTATAAAAGATAAGTGGATTATTAATGAATTGTCTGGTATGCTCATTCAGGAGGAAACAAGGCTAAAGAATCAAGGAGTTCATTCAATTAACCTTGTGGGTCAAGGAGCTAGCAAGATTCAAAAGCTAAAAGCCAAGAAATTTAGGAAGAAAGAGCTTGCTAAAGCAATACATATTACTATTAATGTTTATAAGAAGGAACAAAAGATAGCTAATTAAGGGAAACTATCAAAAAGATTGTTTGAAATGTAAAGCTTGGTTTGAAAAGAAAGGTACATCTAACCTTTTTATATATTCGGAACTAAACTTAACTAAAGTTCCTTAGAATACTTGGTGGCTTGATTCTAGTGCTACAAATCATATTTCTAATGTTATAGAGGGATTACTTACAATCCAAACCATAAATGCAATTGAGAACTTTCTATTCATAAGAAACCATAAGAAGATCCTTAATGAAGGTGCAAGGACTTATTGTCTAATATTAGATAATGGTTATCACCTAGATCTAATATAAACTCTCTATGTACCTTTAATTTCTAGAAACTTCATTTATGTTTCTAAACTTGATGAAAGTAGGTTTACTTTTAAGTTTGGTGATGGTTGTTTTAGTTTATTTAAACATAATTCCATTATTGGTTATGGAATTGTTATAGACAGTTTATATAATCAAACTTGATGTTAATTTTTTTGAACCCTTATTTTATGTTTATCATTAGCATAACATAATAAATAATAGTTTAGCTTACTTACTATATAAACATTTGGTTCATATATCCAAAGAAAGATTAGAAAGATTGGTAAACAACAAAATACTTCTAAATTCATATTTTACTTATCTTGATTTATGTGTGAGCTGCATTAAAGGAAAGCAAACCAAATACAGTAAGAAAGGAGCCATAAGAAGTACTATGCTCTTTGAAATTATACACAATAATATGTTGGAGTTATGTAAATATAGTACCCTGGAAAGCAAGTGTATTTACATGTAACTTTATCTTCTTCAGTTACAGTTTTGTAATGAAAATATTTATTATTAA
>JANSVA010000216.1:30466226-30486428 GCA_025504915.1 Erythroxylum reticulatum
AATTTATTAAAAGAGTAGGCTCCTCTAGTGAGAGTCCCGAGGAATTAGGTGAAGGTAGTTTTGAACAACATAAAGAATAATTACGTGATGAGATTCATATTAATGAGGATATTAGAAATCTGAGTGAACATGATCATGTACCACAAGCATCCACTTTAGAAAATTTAAAGACAGATGAGCAAGTAAGCCCTATATTGGATATATATGATCTTAGAAATTGGGATAATTTTGATAATAAAGCAAGGGATATTTTAGTTGAAAAAGGGCCTGTAAGAGAACTGAATCTTATGTTTCCTTTAGACAATACCTCTCGTCATTTTCATATTCTTATTATTATAGAAATTTGAGTAATGGAGAGATTAGCGATAGAAAATAGTTGGTTTATTCTAAACATGTAGATAAAGTATATTGTTTTTGTTGCAAGTTGTTCAAATCTACTAATAAACAAAGTGTATTAGAAAATGACAGATTTAGAGATTGGAAGCATCTTAGTGAGAGACTAAAAAAACATGAGAATTGCATTAAGCATATGACTAATATGAGAACCTGGAATGAATTAAGAGTAAGATTAAGCAAAAATCAAATAATTGATAAAGATTTGCAACAAGAAATTGCAAAGGAGAAAGAACATTGGAGACAAGTTTTGATAAGAATAGTTTTTGCTGTAAAATATCTTGCTAAATATAATTTAGCTTTCGAGGATCAAATGAGAAACTTTACCAAGATAGTAATGGTAATTTTTTAGGATTGATTAAGATGATTGCTTGATTTGATGTGATAATACAAGATCATGTTAGATGTATTCAAAATCATGAAATTCATCATCATTATCTTGGTCACAAAATTCAAAATGAGTTGATTTCTTTGTTGGCTATAGCGTTAGAAGTTCTATCATAGGGATCATTAAAGAGGCGAAATACTTTTCTATTATTCTTAATTGTACCTCAGATTTTGAGTCATCAAGAATAAATGAGTTTATTAGTACGATGTGTGAATATGTCAAATAAAAAAACAAAAATAGAGTACTTTTTAGAGTTTTTAAAGGTAGATGACACATTTGGATTGAGACTTTTCAATAAATTATTGAATGCATTTAATTCTCTTGATCTTAATGTTTATAATCTAAGGAGTCAAGTTTATGACAATGGTTCTAATATAAAGGGAAAGCACCAAGGGGTTCAAAAGAGATTACTTGAAATAAATCCAATAGCATTATAAATGTCATATGCTTGTCATAATCTTAATCTTACTCTTAATGATATCACACATTCTTGTGTTAAAGCTGTTTCATTTTTTGGAGCTGTGCAACATATATATGCATTATTTTCAAGTTCTCTTAAAAGATGGAAGGTTTTGCTTGCTAATGTTTTAGGCTTAACTATGAAATCACTGTCCAACACTCATTGGGAGAGTCAAATAAAAAGTGTTAAAGTTATTAGATTTCAAGCTCCTCAAATAAGATTGGCTTTTATGGAATTATCTAAATTTTATGATGATGCCAAGTCAAAGAGTGAAGCAGAAAGCTTGGTTAATGTACTTGAGAGTTTTGAGTTTTTACTTGGTATGGTTATTTAATATGATATTTTATTAATTTATTCGCTATTAACTTGGTGAGTAAAAAATTGCAATCTAAATCTATGTGCATTAATGCTACCATAGTGTAATTAGAAGGTGTGATGGTATTTTTTGAGAAATATAGAGATGAAGGGTTTAGCTCTAGTATGAATATTGTCAAAAGTCTTGCGCTTGAGATGAATATAAAGCCTACATTTCCAACTAGACGTTGTATTATTAGGAAAAGACAATTTGATTAAATGAACTATAATGGAGAAATACAATCAGCTGATGATTCTTTCAGAGTTAATTACTTTCTAGTTGTTGTGGATATGGCAATTACATCGTTAAAGAATATATTTGAACAATTAACGACATTTGATAATATTTTTGGATTCTTGTTTGATTCAAAGAAATTGAAGTCATTGGATGATAACGAATTAAAAGAATGTCGCACTAATTTTACCATGACTTTTTCTCATGATAATGTGTCAAATGTGGATTTAGATGATCTTTTTCTAAATTAAAAGTATTGCAAATGACTTTTCCAAATGAGTTAATGTCATCAGTTAAAATTTTAGAATTTTTAAAGCTGCAGATTGTTATCTAAATGATTCAATTGCTTATAGAATTCTATTGACTATACTTGTGACTATAAGTATCAGTTAAGAGAAGTTTTTTAAAGTTAAAATTATTGAAAACCTACTTAAGGTCTCCAATGTCACAAGAAAGGTTGAATGGTTTAGCTATGTTATGTATTGAAAAGGATATGTTAGACAATATTGATCTTGATAATATTATTAATGATTTTGCATCTAAAAATGCAAGGAAAATGTGTTTTCTCATAAATCATAATCCTCTGTGTATTTTTTAGTGTAATTTTCTGAGTGTTTTGCAATCTAATATTGTTGTTTGATTGCTACTATTGCTATTTTGTTATTACTATTACTATTTTTAGTTATTTTATTGTTAATGATATTTGTAAGATATTATTAGCTGATGTTATAATTATTTAATATTTGGTTGAGTATGTAAACTTGTAAATTGAGTCATTTATGTTTCATATAAATATGTAAACTTAAGTATATTGTCGATTTATTGGGCCTTTTTTTATTTCTTTCAGGGCCTATAAAACGATAGGAATGACCCTGACACTAAGGGGAAATAGTTTGGAGCCTTTTTTAAAATGTTCAATGCCTTGACTGTTAGGTTTTGGTTGAAGAAAAGTCGCCAAGATGAAGAGGGCTCGGCTTAAGAAAGGACATACATGTGATGAAGCTACCTGGAAACTTTTAAGGGAGATAGAGAAAGGAATATGACCAAACAACTGGAAAATAAACAGGAGCAACAGAGATGAGGAAAAAATTAAGTAAAAAAAAAGAATGAATAGAAGAGGGAGATAGCAATGCAAACCAACACAAAAGATAGAGAAACAAGATAAAAGAAAAAAAATAGGAGAGAAATATAACCAATAACAAGGAAACAACAGGAAAAAAATGTGAGTTGAGCAAAATGCAAAGGGATTGAAAATAAAAGGTAATTAAAAAAAATGTCTGGTCTTTAAATGAGGGAGGCACTCGTCTATGAACAAGGGGGTGGTCATCATATTCCCAGTTTCGCGAGTTCTTCACCTAGGAATTATTAGAACCAAGAGTTGAGTTTGCAATAGCAAGTACACTTTGACATTTTTGTGGAAGTGAAATACATTTGGGCATATATCCATTATATAGTGAGATTGATCAGAAAAGAATGGAAGATCTTCGAGTTCCAACAATCTAGAAAAGATCTTTTAAACATGTTATAGAAGCAATGCAGGTTAAGGGGTTCCTACATAAAAGAATGGAAGAACAAGATTTAAACTTTTAAATTAAGGACAATTAGGTTAATTAGATTAACTAAAGTTTATGGAGATTAAATTAGGTTAATAGGGTCTAATTATAAATTTTTAAACATAATTAAAAATAAACTTACACTAATTTAAGATTATTGTACCATATATATGCCAAGTAAGACAATAAAACCGGTGCTTTAAATTGAAAAAATATAAAACCTGTTTTGTATTATATTATTAATGGCCGTATTGTTTTCATCACTTCGATAGATTTAGTTTGGAAAATTTAAGCAATAATTCTTGAAAATGCATTAGAAAGAGATGAACACACGGAATTGGGTAGGATAATGGAGTTCCTTACCGCTAACCTAAACCGTTGGGTGGTAAGATAGAAATTACGACAGTACTATTAAGATAGCTCTAAACCTATTCCGTTTCATAAACATTTTCTAGCTCAAGCATAAGTCACTATAAAAATCCGAAAATCTAAACTTAAGACATTTTATTCTCATTACCATCCGTCGATAAACAAATTGAATAATTGTATCTTCTGGATCCTATGATCTATAACCATTTATGTCCTTATATTCATGAGAACTTGAACTATCAAGCTCGCTTGCTCATAAGCCACCCAGGAACGAGGATCACTTCTTCTTTCTATCGACTCTTGTAATTCTTCACAACAAAGGACAATAATACGTCTCCTTTTCTCTATAAACTGCAACTTTAGAAAATTAAATTAAAAAAAAAAAAGAATTGGATCCTTAATTTTAAGCCTTCAAGGCCAACTTCAGGAGTTCCACAGATTCAACTACATACAGGATCTCTAACGCCGCTCTTTAGTTCCAAAATCCTTACTCATACTACTTTGGTAGTTTCTGGTAGTCCAATAACAGACCTTCTTTTAATGGATGGGTAAAAGTTCACCTTCTTCACCTCCAAAGTTCTCACGGCAATAGAAGAAAAAAGCCACCCAAATTGGTACACAAGCTTGCTTGCAAGTTTTCACTGCGTTTTGGCCTGACTAACAACACTTCTATTCCAATACAAATGCCTGAGCTTTATGTCCCATTCCTCGCAAAAGGGTCGCATTTTTATTGACTTTCCAGACAAATATCTTAGCTTTTCTTGGTTTTGGCATGGACAATTCCGAAATACGTCAATGAAAAAAGTAAGAATAATTGGAAATTCGAAAACGAGAAAAACATTTTGCATGCCTTAAAGGTGTGTGGTCGACTTAAGAGTTCGCTCGCACAAGCTTTACCATTGTAGGCGTAGTGGACTTGTGGTCCAACGTTGCATGTGATTATTTCTTTCAATAAAGTTTTAAGTTTTAGTGAAATTTTAATTTTTTTTAATTTTTATGCTAAAATAAAGAATCATTACCAAAAATAGAAGTTACAAAAGAACCATAGCAGTATGGATCGAAAGGCTCCGATAAAAGTAGCTCATATGGAAAAATCACGCGTCCCAGCTAACTAAGGGGGTCTAGGTAAGTATCATTTAATTGAAATTATTGCCTTATACATTGAGCCATTTGCCAGATTGCAGGGGTTTAATGAGCTCAAAAGCCCTATTTTAGATTACCTCCTCACGGCTGAAAATAAGATTTAGTTAAAAACAGTGTGTAGATTTAAATTATAATATTTTCAATCATTCAAAACAAATTCTAGACAAGGTTAACTTTAAATGTCATGTCAATATTAATATGACTTTTTTTATGTTTTTTAAATAAAAAATATGTCACATTAATAATTTTAAAATTAATTGAAAAGTGTATTCTACTTCTACATGATACCGGGGCTCACTCACTCGTACATTGTAAATAGTGAGTAGCACTTACTACTGAGATCATAGTATAAAAGTAAAAAATTAATATATATTTCCAAAACGTAAATTTGACTTGAAACATATTTAGATACTAATTTAGAATTATTTCAGGTATATAAGAGCATTTTCACAATTTTCAATGTCTTATTACTTATATGGTTACCATATGCACGAGTACATATATGTGAACAATATTTTAAAATAAGTATATTCATTTTTCTTCATACTTATAAAAAGACAATATTAGCCTAATTCATCTGAACTTCTTCATTTATGTTCCATTTATAGATAATGCGTTTATAGATAATATCAAACATATATATGTTTATTTATAATTAATCTTAAAAGATTAATCTTCTTATTATTCTTAATGTATCAATATTTAAAAGAATATAAAACTAACTCTTATTATAAAAAGAGTATGGTATGATGCATTATGGTAAAACTAACATTATTATATTAAATTTTTTATTTTATTAAAATTCAACATATGTTATGAAAAATAAAGTATGATAAAAATATTATTACTATATATTGATAAAATTACTATATTTATTATATATAAATACTTATGATAAGTTTATTATAATTATTCTCCACTTTGTGCGAAAATATTTAAGTTTTATTACAAGAATTAAAGTATAACATAAAAGTAAGGGGAAAAATCCATTTATAAGAAGTCAAATTGGATTCACATATTATCTTAATTTATTTCAATGGTTGTACACGTTCATATATTATAAAAAGTTTATCAGAATTTTTACAGTAAGTCTTTTAGTTTTCAGTATATATAATTCTATTAAATTTTAATATGTTTTTAGAGATATTGGTAAGTCAATTATAATAGAATTAAATAATACATGAAAGATTAAGCTATATCATTCTAGCAATCGAAAGATAAATAAAATTAGTTAAATGAATTAGAAATTGGTAAGTCAATTATAATAGAATTAAATAATACATGAAAGATTAAGTTATATCATTCTAGCAATCAAAAGATAACTAAAATAAGTAAAGTGAACTACAAGTAGAATTCAAGTGAGATTAGAGAAAATTTAAGTGGAGAATCGAGAATAAAGAGAAATCATGTAACAAATGGTTGTAATCATTCTTTTAATCTTATTTTAGTCATCTCAATAATTTAGACGTTCAATCATTGCATGATTATTTATATGTAGAGCATATTATATAAATTTTCATAATCAAAATAAATATTTGAAATTTAAATAAATGCCTTGATCTTCAAATAAGCTTTAAGAAGCATTTGAAATAATTTTGAATCAAGTTTTTTTTATAATCAAAATTGAGTGTTTTGATGCTTTTGAAAAGATTGAAGTGTTAAAGATTAGTGACTTAATTAAAGTTACTTTTGGTAAGGGTCGGACTAGTCTAACATTGGAGAAGAAGGTCTTTAAATGTGCCTTAGTTGCCGGGCTAAGAGATGGGTAGTCAAACCCCTAGTTTAATTTATGGTAGTCAAAGGTATATAATCGACTAGCCATAGGTATTAATTATTTGTCTAGATAAGCTTATATTAGTAGAGTTTTTATCAATAGAGTTTCTCTAATAAATCAATTGACTGTTTGACTGTTATTTTAAAAATAACTTTTTTTGAAAGAGCTTCATACAATAGACTGTTGGGCAACATAAAAATAAAAAACACTTTTAATTTTAACTATATTTTATTTTGTAATAAAAATTATTTATAAATTATTTGAAATATATTAAACAATATGTAAAGTACAATATATTAATTGTTATATAATTTTAAACCATATAAAACATAAATAAAAATATATCTAATCAAATCTTTTATATGAATTATAATATAAGTAAAACTAATATAAAAAATAAATATTAAAACGTATAAAAAGTGAAATAATATTATATAAATCTCAAAATAAACTTAAAGATGTGTCTGTGGGTATTACGAGAATTATGTGTAAACATAAAAATAAAAATGACTAAAAAATAGGCTCATTAATTAATCTAAAAAATTTACTTCAAAAAGTACTTTTTTGAAAATATTCAAATTTGAGCTTCTCAAAAAGTTGTATTTTAGTTTCTAAAAAAGTTATTTTTATAAAAAAAAATACTTTTGAATTTTATAGGCAAACATTCAGTTTTCTTAAAAACAGCTTTTGCGGTAGAAAAAAGTGTTTATTCACTCTCCAAAAGCTGAACCAAATAGGCACTAAGAAATTAGTCATTATATAGATACTTTGCATGTCTAACAATTATTAAAATGATTTTGGGTATAAATAGACCATAATTAAGATTAAAATGAATCTTTAGCAGTAGAGGCAGTCTTGGAAAGCTTTTGAAAGGGTTAGGTAGTCTTGGAAAGCTTTTGAAAGGGTTTCATTACATTCATATTTCTGTGACCATGATATGAGGTATTAGTATATTCTGCAATTAAAAAAGAATTATTTAATTGTATTGAATCAATTAGATATCAATTGAAAGAGAAATATTGTTAGTATTTATTTTATATTTCTTTCATTACATCATAAATACTATTGAATATTTAGAACCAAAAAAAGTATGAAATTTTTTATATTTTATGTAAAAGAGTGAAATTTTTATATTATTGTTGTAATAAATTATATGTATATCATATTTCTTGTTAGATGATTATTGTAGTTTTATATTTTATTGATTACATATTGATATATAGTTAAAAATTACTTGATACATTTAATTTCTTATTATTTTTCAAGTTTTTAAAAGGTTCTACCGGAGAAGTTGATAAAATATATAAAGTAAAATAATTACAAAATGTTAATCATACATATTCAATATATAAAATAATAATAACTTTTAATCTAAAATTTTTAATTTTATTTATTATTTCAAGTTTAATTAAATTCAATTTTCAACCTTCTGCACAAAAATATTATTTAATGTTATAAAAATAAAATATATTTCCACAAATATTATGCTTACTATTTTAATATAAATTGCTTATCATAATTAACAATGAACTATCATAAATAAAATATAAATAAAGGCACATATATTAAATAAAATTATTATATATTGTTAATGAAAAATGATAATTATATAGTATATAACTAATTACATTAATTTAAATGTAATAAAAAAAATTGCAAAGCACCAAGTTTACAAGTAGAAATCTTTGACCGTAGCAGGCTATGTCTTATTACACTACTTTATTATCCGATTAAAGAGTTCTCACCGTAATTAGCAGCATTCTTAATCGAAAAACCCATATATGAATATTTGTCCCCGGGGCATCCCAAAGCCAACAAAACACCATACCGTCCTTTAAGCTGACTCAGGTCTCCTAATGCCCACCCATACCCTACAATTTCTGACCTACTTCGATCCACTGCCAAACCCCAAAATTTTGTTTAATCACGTCAAACAAGAAGCAATCTAATTCAAACTCTTTGCTTTTCTCTTTGTTATTGTTAATCTTGTTTTGTCTAAAAATATTCATGTGAAAATTTAGTGTCCTCTTGTCTTACTCTGATGCCGGGCGACGACCATGTCTGAACCCACTCTCGCACGTACTATTTCCATTTGTCCATACGTGCACGTTCAGACACTTCTACATTTATATTTATAGCCACCAGGTGGAACACTAACAAAGTGAAACTTTTGCACCAAAACAACCACCATTACCAGTGTGAACTGCCACCCTCATTCTATCACCACCTGATCGCTGACTAGGTCGAACCATTTTGTAAAACTGTGATTTAACAATAACCATTCTGTCCTAACTCTCCATGAAAAGGTTCAGAGGTCTCAGGCTCAGTCGACGCAAGCTCACGAGCGTCTTCCAGTTAATGACCCGAACTGGAAGAAAGTCCGCATCTTTTTTGAATCCCATCTCCAAGGTGTCGGCTTTAGCTTGCTGGCTGCAACGTGGAGCCAAAAAGTGTCTTTCCGGGTCGGATCCGAAATACATCCAATTGGGACGGGGAAACCCAGAGGTGACACCTAAGGGACACTTGGCGGTTTACATGGCGGAGTCTAACGGTAACACGCGGCGGGTATTAGTTCCGGTGATATATTTCAACCATCCGTTGTTCGGAGAATTATTGGAGGAGTCGAAGCGGGTATACGGGTATAATCATCCGGGTGGGATCACAATACCGTGTGATTATTCCAAGTTTGAACTGGTAAAGATGAGGATTGCCGCACGAGATACTTACCAACTGGGCCTGAATACAAATTGAAGAGCCGTAATCGGTGCTAATAATATCGACGGCTTCTTGTATGTTAGGCCCCTTTTCTCAAATATTTTTTTTTTCGTTAAAAGTCCAAATTCCAATAATTTTTGTAGTTAACGAAAAGGAAGTAATTGTTTTAATGACATTTCTCCTTTAGTTGTCTTCCTACAAGGGTTTTGTTTCCTTGCTATTCATTTTATCAACTTTGCTGATAGACGATAGTCTGTTAGAGTTATAAGGAATAATTTAACAAGATCTTCAAGAAAGAATGTACATATTCAAAGGAAAATAAAAATATTTATAATATTAGCATAATTGTAATAGATAAACTTGAAAATAAAGTTTTCATATTTTACATCATTGTATGTAAAATTTGATTGGAGAATGAGTTTGATCTCTTCTACTAATAGATCATAATATTTAATAGTTAAAAAGATATTGTTGATGCTTAAAAGTCTCATGGTTTTAAATTTCAGATAGTTTAATGATTTTTTTATATAAATTTTATGACAAATTTAATTTTCTGTGAGATATAAAGATTAGCATATAGGAAGATTTTTATCAGGTTGATTTGTGTTTGAAAAATATGAAACGCTCTATTCCTTCATTTTCTTTCTCCTGTGTTACTAGATCGATAAAGATTTTTGTCTGTCTTACTAGCCAAAGAGACCTTGCGCTCTATGATAATGTTCCAATTCGTAGATTGATTGGAAACGATATTGAAAGAGAACGGAAAACAAAAAACAGCATTTAATTGTTTTTGAGTTCCCAAAGATGAAACACAAATTCCGGGTACAGGTAAATCGTATTGCCAAGAGATTGATAAAAGCTTCACACCATTTTTATAAACAAAAATTCCCCTGCTTGGAAGGTTCAATATTTGATTTCGACAAGCATCTCAAGCACGGAATTGGGTCACTACATCTACATATCAACTTGTAGTGTATCAAAGCTAGTTTCCCAAGACCAGATTTTTGTCTAGTTCCCAGAAAATGTTAATTCAAGATTTTGAAGGAACCTAAAAAAACTCTTCGTGTAAATGAAGGACCTGACTCTACTGTTGCTTCCTCTTAATTGTATGGCTGGCATAAAGAAGGATTTTTTTTTTATTGGTAATTGCTAATTATGTTCAAAAAGTAAAAATTAGAAAAACGGTCGACGCTTTCAACATTTTATATATGCGTATGAAATCTGGTTATGTGATTTAATATTCAAGAGAACGAGAAATCGTTCACATCCTACTTCTGTTTGTTAATGCTAGACTTCAAACTGAAATCCAATGCGCGTTGTTATAGAGTTTCTGACTTTTGTTCGTAAATCACTCTATTGACTCAACTTTGGTTGGAATTTCAAGTTCGTAATATGGAATACGGCTTAACGATATTGGCTAAAATTTTCCTGACAACAATCAATCTCTAGCTCCTACCTTACATGTTTGAAAAGGAAAAGAAATCTTGGCCTGCTTCGTTCTTTGTGGGTTTTCATATGTCTTATTGGCAGGATTTTTGTTTAGAAGGAATTCCCTCAATCAGTGGTGAGTTAATATAACAGAACGATGTCTAGTAGGTTATGGAATGAAATGAATCGATAAGGAGTGGAGTAATAAAGGATGCAATATAGTAAAGATTGCACAAGATAGAATTTACCATGGTGTTCACATTATTAGAAGGCCTAATTTTGTTTTAGACATAATATAAAATTTATTGCCGCTGTTAAACAAAAGAATTTGCAATTTCATTAGAGAGTTCAATTTATATGATCAGTCACATAGTATAATGGTTCATTTTTTACAACATAATTCTATACAATCCATACCTAAGTAAGAATTTGATTTTAGAATCTCGTGATCTTGGATAACCTTGTTCCCTTCCTTGTCCATGAGAAATTTACCACGCCATCGTGGAAGTTGAGTGTCAATTTCACGCTAACAATTTTCAATCTCGCCATGGAACATCTTTCTCTGACCAAAATAATTTCTTTCACTTGATACAACTTCAAGACCTTATCACTGAGCTAAGGCTGTCGTATTCTGCTTCGGACCCTTCTTTGATCTCGACCGTTGTGTTTCTTGCATGACGTCGATCACTTGATTTTATTCATGTTCTGAACAATTTTCATAAATAATGACTTGTGAGTCTACTTAATGAGCCTACTAGGCAGGTCTCACGTGGCGAGCAAAATTCTGTAGAGGCTCGAAAAGGGACCGGGTCTATTCGTGCTGGTCCAATTTTTTGAAATTGTCGATATAATGAAATGATACGTAACAGATAGCAAGATTGCACCAATCGTTTTAGCTAAAATTAAATTTAAGGGTGTACTTGTTTGGGGAGGTATGGGAAAAGGAGTATAGTATAGGTGTCGAATGAAAATCAATATTTGATATGAACTTATCATTGATAACTTAAGAGTTTTATTTCTTGATTTTAGAGAATCCAAAGGAATGGAAGATAGGAATGAGAGTTATTACTATGTCTTTAATTTTTTTTTATATAGAAAATAGATAAAAGGTATAATTATAAGTCAAATAACTTCATAAGTAAATGCTTTAATTTCAATAATCAAATTTAAGGTGAAATCAATTAAATAATTAATTACATTATAATTAATTAAAATATTGTAATTAATTAATTAATTAAAATATTATTGTTCATTAATTAAAATAATGTAATTAATAAATTAATTACAATATTATTATTTATTTATTTATTTACATTATATTTAATTAAAATATTATTATTAATTAATATATAACTAATTAAAAGATAAATATTCATTAATTAAAATATTAATTAATTAAAATTTTATTATTAATTAAAATATAACTATTTATTAATTAAAATATTAATTAATTAAAATATTATTATTAAGTAATTAATTGCAATATAATTAATTAAAATATAATTCATTCACTAATTAATTAATTACAATATTTTGTACAAATCAACCACTATCAATGGTAATGGTAATCATTCCTTCATCTTAACCAACTATCAGAATTATAATGATTATATTCATTCTCATTCCTTCCTATATCCATTCTCATTACCTTCTGTGAACCAAGCACCCCCTCAATATGGGCTGAAAAAAGCAGACGGTACAAAGCTTTCAATGGGCTTCTTGGTATCTACAGCTAATGTTGCTATTTATTTTGTGAAGACCCAGGTCTACAGTATTTCAATTGTAAGATCAGTTGGGTTCTAATTGAAAATATAGATTTGTACCAGCCAATGAATGGTTCAAGTGACAATGAGTTTTTGTCTTCTGATAAGTTATTGGAGGGACCTTTGTCCAAGACAAGCAGGCTATTGGCCCTGGACCGTGGAAATGGAAGTAAAAAATGCTAAGCCCGATTAACCACCACCCACGAGCCTAATAGCACGTTATGCTATATTAAAAGCTTATTTCAAATTTTTTGTGGGGGTGGATTTAAACGATGACACAACCCAACTTCACATAGCTACATTGTCAAGTAGTCGAAACAGAAAATCGTCCCTTGTCTCGTCGGGAGCGTGTGATTATCAGATGAGAATTAGCAAACGGGCACAAGGAAGATTATTTCCTAACTTAGATGGTAATAGAATACCCTTATAGTCCAAATGAAACTTAATTATCATTAGATAAAAGTTTTTTTATGAAAAGGAACAAAAGCAAGAATTACAAGACTAATCTAGGGAAACAAATCACAACCATATCCTTATAAAGGAAAGAGAGGCACCTTATAGGTGCATTAGTGAACGTAGTAACCCCTATATCAAAAGATGCAGCAAAATTGACAAGCTAATCGGCACACCGATTGCCTTCTATGTAAACATGACTAGGAATAACTATCCAATTCTAAGCAAGCAATTCTCTAATACCCAAGATCAGAGGATTGTTAATTAATCTTAGATTCCTTGGCAATGCACGTCTGTTTAAACTAGGGATGATAATGGGTTAACTAATAAGTCTGATTTTAATGTTTTCAATAGGTCAAGTGTAACATCTCGTTACCCATGTTAAGGCTAGAATTATGATTTATGAGAAAGTACTGAGAAATTAGGAAATACACATCATGTTTTAGTTAAATATGACATGCACATTTTTGCACATGAATATGATTGTACATGTATTCATTGACATTTTCCAGGTATAATTGATTTATAAATGCGATTCAAATGTGAATTATGAGTTATTTGCGTTAAAAATTTATTTGGAGACTATTAGCATTATTTCATAATTTTTAGTAAATTTGAGGTACATTTGAACTAGGACAATGCCAAGTGGTAGGATAAATTGATACATAAAAAATTTGGATGATGAAGCCTAAAATTGAGTGACATTTTACATAGTAATTAAGTGACAAATGGATTAATTATTGTGTGACAAGTGGACTAATAATTAGGAGACATATGGACTGATTAATTAGTGACATATGGAAGCATCTAGAGTGGATTAGTGGCAGCATCTTGATTAGGCAAATGTAAGATATGCCTTAGGACAAACGTTGTGCTATAAAGTTGACACCTAGCATGTTGATGTAGTAAATTCCAGCAGCAATGTTTCTGTTGTTGCTCTCACCTTACACAAAATAGCCAAGAAAATTATATTAATGAGTGTTTTGCTATCTAAATGATATGGTGACAAAATCTCGATAAGATAACCAGAATTGTCATTGAACATGCATTGTGTATATTGTCTATACATTGATGTGCATAAAGAAAGACTTATACATTTATGCAAAACTGTGATATATATAAATGTGTTTTGTATGATATAGAGGAGCACATTGGATGTCAGTCGGATATTGCTGGACCATCCAGGCAATAGCATATTGGAGTGTACTGTGAGTAACCTAAGATGGTCTCACCTTGAATTGTTTTGTTTATTACTGAATTGAATTTGATATTGATGAATGTGTACTGAATTTCAGACAATAATTGTCCAAGGAGTTCGATACATGTGAATATCATTGGAAGTGCTACTTGTACATGAATGAGACTACCTACTTGAATATTTTGATTCTCAATTGGAAAGTTGAATGCCGGATTTGTGTCTAATGACCTCTTAATGATATTTAAATTCTCAACGAAAGTTGAATGCCGAACTTAGGTCCGATGACTATGAGATTTTGATTGTAAATTATGAATGACTACTATACATGACTTAATTTTGTATTTGATGCATTTCATAAATGTATGCTCAGATAAAGGCGATGTGACCGGAGTATCCAATATGAAAGCACTTACACGTAGAGCTTTACTTCGTGATTACTATTTCTGCACGTAGAGCTATGCTCTATGATTCTGTTATGGACAAGCCCAATGGGCTAGTATCTGTATATGTATATGATAGGCTCTTAGTCACAATAATAAAAACGAATGTGAGTCTCATGCATATAGCATGCATATATGATTAAAATTCATTGAATAATTTGTAAAGCTAAAATGTAATGATAAATTGATATGAATTATTTGACTATATGAACTGTGTGATTATATAACGATTGAATTTTGTTAAATGAGTGAGTCATCGAGGATGGTTACTCAACTGAGTTCACAAAACTCATCAAAAATTGCAACGTGGCTTTCAGGGTTTAGTAAAGAACTCCAGAGAGGCTCTGAGTAAGAGTTCCAGGTCGGGATCATTGTGCGCCTGTATATGTCTTTAGTGAATTTTGTGTTTTTGAATTATGTTCCGCAAGAATTATAAAAAGTGTATGTTTATGATTTGGTAATGAAATGACTTTATGATTGTAAGTGTTTTGTTCTGTAATAGCCCAAGTGATTACTGAAACTTTGATGAGTTCAATAATGATTGTAATTTTTGTGACTGAAATTGTTTATAAATAAGTTGGATCAAATTTGATTATTGATTTTCCACATATATGTACATTCTTTTAAACAATTTGTAATGAGTTTTAACCGATGACTATATGAGCATGCTGCTCTTGCAGTCTTCGTACTCAGATATCACTCAGGATGTCAGGTACATGTCCTGTGAGAGTGGGATGTTACATCAAGCCTAAGCCTAGTCTGATCTGAAACTTAACTATTCTAAGTAAAACGGCATTGTTTTGCTTAAAAGAGTTAGGTCATAAGTAAGCTTAGGCCTAAACAGCCCAGGTCTGGACTCAATTAAAAAAAACATTATTTCACACTTTTAATTTTTAAAAAATTGACAGGGCTAGCCCTCCATTGCCATCCCTAGTCTAAACCAAGTAGTTTTTCATTTTACTAGAAAGACTACTTAAAGTGGAAAATTTTATGTTTTAACAAGGCTGAGTTAGTGATAGTCTGCTAGCGAAGGAGAGTTAATATCGTTTTAAAGTTAAAAGTCGTGTGCACAGTACTAGATAGAGCAAACCTTTTGGGCTTGAACAAAAGTATATTAGGAAAACTAGGCTAAAAGGGCTAAATAGACCGTAACGTTTACATTGGTGTACAAAATAGACTCTAACGTTTCAAGGTGTTCAAATTGAACTCTAATGTTTAGAAAACGTTCAGATGAAACCTTGACCACTAATAGTGTTAGGGCATCATCAGTTACTTGCCGACATGGCCCAAAAAATTTTGACATGAAATTTTTTATGAATATTTTGGTGGTGGGATCCACCAGAAGCTAATGTGGGCATTGTTATTTGGAGTGGGTCCCACCCCCATATTTAATTTTGCATTTTAGGGCATTTGTTGCACTTAATTAGAGGGGGGCTATGTTTTGAACAACTTCTGAAGAGAAGGAGATGCTGTATTTTGTTGTTAAACGTAGCACTCCTCTTTTAGCTTTGAAGTTAAACGTAGCAAACTTAGAGACGCACCGTTTTGAACAAAATTTCACACGCTGCGTCCCTCTTCTTACAAACATCCCTCATATGCGAAATCTTCCATCTTCTACAATCATGCAATCCCTAACTTGTTAACTTCAATCTTTAATATACGTTGTTCTTAAACCATAAATTCTATTAAGTTCAATGCCTAATTTGTAGCGTTATTTGTCTTCTTCTTCTATGAACAACAAACCTCCTAAGAAGTGAGAATCAACACCACCATCTCCGTGAATCAAAGGTAAAATTTATGGTATCTTCATCATTTATTCCATTTAAGTGTAGTTCTAAGACAATGATATGGAGTGAAATGTTTTGATTTTCACTTCTTCATACCCTCATCTGCTATGTGTTCAATTTGATTTTGAATGTGAATGGGAAGTTTAATTTTTGAATGCATGTTATTGTTTTGATGCATAATGTCCCATCTTCTACAATCATATTACCCCTAACCTATTAACTTCAATCCTTAATATGTGTTGTTCTTCAATCCTAAATTCTGTTAAATTCAATCCCTAATATGTTGCGTTATTTGTTTTCTTCTTCAGTGAACAACAATGTAAGAGGGTCAGTAACTCGTCTAGAATGATTGTCCACCACCTTCTAAGAGCTGAGGATCAACGCCACCGTCTCCGTGAATCAAAGGTAAAATCTATTGTATCTTCATCATTTGTTCCATTTGAGTGCAGTTTTGAGACAATGATATGGAGTGAACTGTTTTGATTTTCACTTCTTTATACCCCCATCTGCTATGTGTTCAATTTGATTTTGAATATGAATTGAAAGTTTAATTTGTTAATGCCTATGATTGGTTTGATGCCAAATCTCCCATCTTCAACAATCATGTAATCCCTAACCTGTTAACTTCAATCCTTCATATTTCTGTTCTTGAATCCTAAATTATGTTAAGTTTAATCCCTAATTTGTAGCATTATTTATCTTCTTCTTCAGTGAACAACAATATAAAAGGGTCGGCAACTTGTCTGGAATGGTTACCCACCACCTCCTAAGAACTGAGGATCAACACCACCGTCCTCGTGAATCAAAGGTAAAATCTATTATATCTTCATCATTTTTTTCATTTGAGTGCAGTTCTGAGACAATGATATGGAGTGAAATGTTTTGGTTTTCACGTCTTCATACCCTCGTCTATTGTGTGTTCAATTTGAATTTGAATGTGAATGGGAATGGGAAGTTTAATTTGTAAATACCTATGATTGGTTTAATGCCAAATCTCTCGTCTTCTACAATCATGCAATCCCTTACCTGTTAACTTCATTCCTTAATATTTATGTTTATGAATCCTAAATTCTGTTAAGTTTAATCCCTAATCTGTAGCATTATTTGTCTTCTTCTTCAGTGAATAACAATGTAAAAGAGTCGACAACTCCTCTGGAGCAATTATCCACCACCTCCTAAGAATTGAGGATCAACGACACCGTCCCCATTAATTAAAGGTAAAATCTATTGTATCTTCATCATTTGTTTCATTTGAGTGCAATTCTGAGACAATGATATGAAGTGAAATTTTTTGATTTTCACTTCTTCATACCCTCATCTGTTGTGTGTTCAATTTGATTTTGAATGTGAATGGGAAGTTTAATTTATGAATGCCTGTGATTGGTTTGACCATAAAAGTTGAATATGAATAGTGTCAGCATAGAATGTGAATGTGTGATGATTCAAAAGTTATTGAATTCTATACCAAATTGTGTTAGTGCATTAACATTAGAAGCAAAGATGTGAGATGGTTTCTGCCTCGGAGAAATAGAACCTGCATTGAGTATTATTCAAGCCTATGATTATTTCCTTGGTTTTGAGTTTGCCCTCAGTTACTAGACATATTATGAATGAGGCTTTAGGCATTAGAGTTTTATCCCAAACCCAAACTATATCGTACCCCTTAGATTGAAGAGTGAGGCCTGATAACCTTCAAGCATTGGGAGTTACTAAAGTTGCCTTTACTATCAGGTGGCTAGATAATATCACGCTATATTTCAATCAACATAATCATATAAACTTAATTTGACAAATAACATGTGAGAAAACACACTTGTGTGCAAATCCATGTAAGGATGTTCAGAAATTTACTACTCCATTTAAGATATAAAAAGCGACATAAGAAGGAACACCCATATGTTGGGCATCATGTACTACTCCTTATCTTTCTTAAAAGAAAACAAGATAATTAATATGGCCATATTTATAGGTGTATGTAATCATCCAAAGGATGACATGAGTATGTATATATATACATATATATATATATTAAAGGTACAATTAATTAGTGTATTTGAAATTGGATGGAATAACCTTCACATACAATTAATTTATATTAAGGAATTATTTATTAATAAAGAAGATGATTACAATCATCATCCAAAAATGAACAATGAATTGCGCACATTCTTGAATGAATTGAAGGCACTAATCACTCAAATATACTCTTTGGATCTATAACAACAAATAAAATTAAAGGTTATGATACCTAAAATATAGTCTTATTTGCATTAGTTTATCATTAATTTTATAGAATTGTGAATTGCTTTCAACAATTTCTTAAGCTTCATATTTTTAACCAAGGCAAAATTTGAATAATATATTATAGATATTAAACATAACTCTAGAATTTTGATGAAACTAGGTGAGTTTTAATATGAATTTAATGAAATTTACTTAAAATGACAAGTCTAAACTATTAATATTTGCATGATTTTTTTACATACAATGAATCAAAGAAGTTAAAATCATCAAACACAAATATTGTCCTGACATATATACGAGATTTAACATGCTCATGCTTATGAGATTTTGTAAACAATCTAAGGATACAAAAAACCATATATTTCCATGTATTAATTGTTAATTAAGTTATTAAATGTACTTAAAATTGGATGGATTAGCGTTCTTATACATCTAATTTATGTTTGATGATTTATTTAAGTAAAGAAGAATGTGATTTACATTATTCAACAAATCCTCATATCACCAATCAAACATATATAACAATAGTTCAATTTATATAAAACAAACTCTCACAATTAATAAATTAGTGCAAAAAAACTAACTTCAGTTTTTTTATAAGCAATTAACAAAGGGGAAATTGGATTAATGATTTTGTAAGCAATGCACTAAACATACGTGTAGAGGTAAAAGTGCATGATAACATCATCAATTTGCATGGACCACATTTATTATTCCAAGTTATTTCAAATTAGTTGGGTGAAAGTTTGATTGAAATGTGCAAGAAAGACGAAGTTGCATCATAGAACACCAACACATTCACTACCAACTTTCACTTTTCGAACATATATAGGACCATAGCTAACGTCCAACACCTCAATAAGCATAAGGGATTATAACATACAAACAAGCAGATTTAGGGGACCACATATTTAAAAATATAAAACTCTGACAACAATGAACCTGCTACGATGAAATGAAATGTCAACTTCTTGTTTAGACATCAGAAAAGTGTGTGAGTTGAGTTTCTTCTAATGTTGGTGTGTCCGACAATAACAAATAATTAAGATGCAACTAAAATAGTCTTGAAGTGTTGAAGTTCACAGAAAATGGATTGTGTGAAAAGTGAAGAAGATGGGAGATTAGGGATTGTCTGAAGGAAGAAGTAAACGCAGCGTCTTGTTTTTGTTCAAACAGTGCGTCTCCACCTCATATGTTACATTGAAGGGAGGAGCGTTGCGTTTAACAACAAAATGCAGTGTCCTCTTCTTTAGAAGCTAACTGAAAACGATCTAGATGGGGGGTTGAATAGATATTTTTAATCTTTCTTCTAAAGTGCTACAAAACAGAGAATTAAAACACACAAAACAAACAAACAAATTGAAATGTAAAAGAGTAGAGAAGAGACACAAACGCAGTGTTTATAGAGGTTTGGTGCTAAGACCTACATCCTCTACCTAAGCTCCCACTTAGGATTTTGTCAAAGCTCTTTACTATACACTTTTTAGTTCAGTGTGAACTCTTCC
>JANSVA010000216.1:30503225-30513966 GCA_025504915.1 Erythroxylum reticulatum
CCTCTCTCTCTTTCTCTCTCTTCTTTCCTTTTTCTATGTAATTCTTCTTGAAACGCAATTCTTATTTGACACGATGATTGTTGTCTATTTCGATTATGTTATTGAAAATTTTGTTAAAGGTGGTTGTGTTATGAGTTGTAAGCTTGTTTTGAGTAGGTTTGATGCAATTCTGAACTGGATGATCAAGCCGTCGATAAAGCTTTTACGTCATATTCATTGTTTTGTTCTAAGTTTAAGAAAGAATCAAAATCAAAGAAGTCTATTCAACGTCAAGTTGGTTGGAGAAGAAATCTTTATTTCCAGTTACACAGTTCAATCAAAATCGGTTAGTTTTTACCCTTAACAGTTAAAAGTAAAAACTAAACCCATTCATTCTTAACCCGGCTGAACCGACCAATCTGGTTCAATTTTTACATTATTGCTGCAAACATTAGAATAGAAGTAAATACAATTGAAAAGCATATGTAGAAGTAGATATGTTGCAGCCAACACTCCTTAGAATCACTGCTGTAAAGTTAGTGGTAGTCAACCTGAAAAATAGAGTTGAGGGGAGTTAAATTTACTGAATAAGTTTATATCACCCCACAACACATAATGACAAGCTCACACAATATGCAATTTATATTAGTACAAACACATATATACGATGCAGGACAAATCACATCCAATACTAAATAAATCATGGAGAAAGAATATCTATAAGAACCTAATCTCTAAAGGAATCCTCATAATACTACATCTTGAATGGCTGCTGGGAGCTAAGCATCACCAATGACCTAACCATACACCTATACTCATATAGCGACAAGGCTCTCTTAGTTCAAAGGGGTTGCGAGGAGCTAAATATCACCAACCAACTAGCCTTTACTCAATACGTCCAAAGTCACAATTATGTCGATAACATATATATCAAACAAGCACCCGACCATAGCCAAGTGTCAACCAAGATCGGTCCATATTACATCTCAATATCAAATCATAATCATCTCTCATAATCAAATCAATGCGCACTAAGTCTTGATGCATATTCATTAAGTGGTACGTCCTACATATTTATTCCTCCTCCACAATCAAAATTAAATACATCCACACATAATCCTAATTTCAATCATGAAATTTCACAAAACAATCACCCAATCATGTAAGAACCATCATATATACATGTAGTATACCATAGGTGGCCACCCCATATGCATATACTCAGATATCGCAATATTATTCGCATAGGCATCATGACAACAACTTAAGTTACAAATGTACATATATATACTTATATATAATCATATCATATACGTGTGTATTAGATTAGGGGTATTATCTTGGCTTAACATGTTGGTAGATAGATATGAACTTACTTAATTGATATACTTGTCAGACTGAATCTTGCAATGTGAGTCATATTCTTGATATACATATAAAATAAGAAATAAAATATCTTAATCAGTATCATTTGTAAGTTGTTGGGCTCAACTAACAACCCATGACTTATTAGGGTTTCTCGTATGATCTAATTATACAATTCGGCCAGTGATCCTATTCTTACTTAAACTTCTCGAGATTTTTTTGCAAAGCTTTAAGAATTTCACCTAGTTCTTAAGGGGGGAAAATGATCAACATAATTTATAGGATTTTTAAAAAAATTTTGAAATAAAAATCACCAGAAGGTCATAAAAAAGTAAAGTAGAATGATACTTTAGAAATGATTTTAAAATCTCATTAAATGAATTAGTTACTAATAGTGAAGAATTAGTATGATTTAACTAAAATATGATAAACATTATTTTCATACTCATGTTTAATCAAAACATTGTATGATAAAATGGTCAAATTATACAAAAAAAATCATGTACGAAAATGTTAGATAAAACTACTTTGACATTTATAATATTTAAAGAGTTACGATATATTACTAGACGTTAATCTTAATATATGGATGTAAATTATTTAATTGAAAAATTTAATCATAAATTAAAGTGATTTAATTTATCTAATCCAGAATATGATTTATAATTATAGCTTTACCTACTATCAATATATTTAGGAACCTAATGGTCACACAATAAGAAAAAAGTTGAAAAGAGAAAAAAGTGTTTTTATCAAGTTGGATTTAATCATAAAATTTGAGAAATTTTATGATTAAATATGAGATATTTAATAAATAAGGACCAATATTTGATATTAAATTTTATTTGTTTATAATTAATATTTAATTAAAAGTAATTATAATTATAATTAAATTTTAACTAAAGTTAGAATTTTATTTTAATTAAATTACTAAATGTCCAAATCCTATTTCAAAATAGGATTATACTCTAAAAAAATTAGTATTTCATATTTGCTTTCTCTACACCACTTATAATGTTCTCTCAACATATTCATATAGATACCATTAGAGACCGGATATGGGTGCAGCTACAGTATTTATAATGAACCAATTTGAAAAATAGTTTGAGAAAAATAATAAAGAATCAAGTTACATAATAAGGTACAATTTATATTTATACTTATTATATATGTAAAATAATCATGTTATAAAATTTTAAAGCGATCTTAACTTTCGAAAAATCAAACAAAATTTTTTATATTTATTTAACTGCATATAACGTTAGATTTCACCCTAATTTTGTAACCCCATATAATTAAGAAAATAAAATCTCACAAACATTATCGATAATGATGCTGCCTAGAATCCCAACTCCATATTTTAAAATGAACGTTTTTATTTCATTTTACTATAAAATTCGAATGACATATGGTTAAATGTAATGTTAGAAGAAATCATGTATAGGGAGATAAAAATAAGATTATATATATCTTGCTTTCATAAATAATATGTACTGTGGATAGGATTTATAAAATAAGGTGATTTTTAATACGTGTTTAACAAAATTGGACATTTGGATATTATCACGAAGTTTTACGATAAATAAGTTTAATGTGTCTAGATGTCGGTTCACAAAGTATGCCATTCACCAATTAGACTTACTCTTCAAGAACATCAAACAAAAAGAAACAAGCATGTCATGATACTTTGCCTGCAGTGACTGTGTCTCTTCAAATATAATAATAAAAATTCTATTTTTTAAACCTTTGAACCATGAAATGTTGTTTTTGCCTAATCATACAAAGCAAACCCCGGTTGGCAAAGTCTCAACAACCGGCAAGAGCACAATGCGGCTAGCAATTATGTTCACGCAACCTAATTAACAGAATCTAATATCATAACAATAATTTTCAATTAGTTAGAGGTCTAGGAGTTTTCACGGGTGAGGATTGACATTTTAAGGACAATAATAGAGAGTATCTCTCTGGTTCGTTCATGGATTCTGACACAAAAGTTTGCTCTTGTCCCCAGTCATTACAACCAAAATTCCTCCCTCCACAATTATTTTTCTTAATGCATGGTACAGCTACAACCCTTTTCAAATGTCAAAACTCGATATAGACAAAGAAAACAAAATCAACTCATATCGATCGTACATTTATGTGACAATCACTAGATGTTAAACTTGTACGTCGAAGAAGACCGGCTTTAATTTTATCTGTATAGGTTCGTGTTCAACCAGAAAATCCTCCGTTACAACCAACCATGGATTTTCAGTATTAACATAAATATGTAGACAGCATAGAAAGCGTCCAGATCTATCAATTTCTTGAGCAACCATTACTTAATTAATTAATGTTTAAGAACTTTCGAAGATTTCCTATAACATAGTTTGTTTGCAGAAAAATTGGGGTATGAATTTGGGTAGGGATATGAAGTGAAAGGTGAGTGTTGGTTTATATTTAGGGTTTCTGATGTAAAAATAAATAAAAAGGCATTCCAAAACGTTATGAGATCCTTTTTTTGTAGTCAAGAAAACTTCTCATTCAATCATGCACAATGATACAAACAGAGAATAAATGAATTAAACCATAATGGTACTTCTTATTGTCTTCATCGAACAATTGACTGCTCTGTTAGTAAAATAGACTTTTCAAGTAAACTTTTTGACGACATGGACAGTTGTTTCTCTATTGACTTCCAATCGTTCGTATTTTTCACTATGACTCTTAATTGTATTTGGAAAATTTTTTCCTCCGTTGCAGTTCACAACAATTGCGGTAACTAAATCCTGTATATGGACAATTGTTTAACAACAAACTGCAAAACCTTACGCAAGTGTAATAGTATCAGAAAACGTGACATTGTAGCTGTACTACAACCTAAAACACCGAGTAGATACTAAAAGAATGGAGACCTTATGGGAATTCCTTTCCTTCTATGTTTTCTAACATGAACAGGCGGTGCAATATGCTTATGCTTAGTCTTATTCATGACACCAATTCCAGGTTCTTGTCTAGTTCTACTTGTAATGGCTTCCTCGTTTCTCACGCTTCCATCTTGGTCGCTCACCTGTTTACAATATCAACACGTAATAAAGCTTTAGGAGTACAGCAAAATAGCCAAAAGGGGAAAAAGAAAAAAAACCAACTGTGATCAATGTCACGGCACTTACAAACTTGCATGCCAGTGAGCAAAATCTGAAGACACCTGATGACTGATGAATAGGCATTAGATGACGGTTACAGGTTTGACACTTTGGCTGTAGATGAGAATGGGTTGAGTTTGCATTCCCTTTTTGCGGTCTCTTGTTGATGAAATAGATCCAAGAAGAATTGATTTTGTAAAGTTGAATGGAGGATACGTCAATGTTCTTGAAGGACTTTATTGCGTGAGCTCTAACTGCAGGATGTTCCGAAGCTTTGTAAACCTGGGGGAGGTAAAAAAAACAGCCAGCCGTAAGTACCTTTTTCGTAAGAAGAATTGTTATTTGATGAATTAGAGAACTTGGTCTAGGCATGCATGAGCTTACTCGAATAATGGTATGATCTTTGTGGTCGTTCTGACTTCTGCAAAGTTCGCAAAAGACTGAATCTTTTCCAGTGCAATGCACGCAGAATAAGTTGTGTTTCTTACTCTTGTGTTTTGGGCACTGTACGTAAAAGCTTGCTCTTGACAACCTCTCTAACCACGTTGGAGGGCTCGAAGACTGCTCTTCTTCTTCCATTTCATCCACGTTCAATGGTTGTTCTTCCATACTGTCTCTTCCGTGTTGTTTTACAGAAACCCAATGTAGAATTATGACGTGTTCTCTTTCAAGATTCAGACTATTGATCAGTTGTCAACTAACGTTTATTTATAAAATCCTTATTGAAAATGGTTACTTAGAATTGGGTTCCTTTCCAGATTGGAAGCCAGAGTCCTTTCGATGAATGATCGTGGAATTGTTTTCCTTTTCTGATTAGGAGCCTAAGTCCAGTTCGATAAATGATTAGACACAAAGAGATTGTCTCACAGGGACAACGCAACGTCGTAGCCATCTCCCTGGTCCTCACCATTGGATTGGCATAAAATTCAAGATCAAAATTAAAACTATGCATGGTATAGAAATTCATCGGGATTTGGTTGGGAAATTTAGGATCCTATCCCATGTCTTGTAAGTCCAGAAAAGATTCATTGTAGATGTAATTTGAAAAACATATTAATTTTGAACCTAAAATCTTAAAGGTTATAGATTTCTATTTATCATCTACAACTAAGATATTATATTTAAATCTAAAAATAAGTTATGATATATATTTATAATTCACTTTATCCTTAAATCTTTTTTCAACGTGGAATCATTTACTTAATTTGTGTGGTCCCTCATTAACTTTCGGCTAGTTTTTAACATCTTCCTATCGTCGACTTTCAGAAAATAAAATTGAGAGAAGCACATTAATATCTGCACTATAAAGGCTCCAATGCCAACTGCTTCAGGATTTGCTTTTCAATCTTAGCATTGCAATGTATCCTGCAAGCACTAAATCAAAGAACCTCAGATCACTACATCAGGCTTCATCCTATGAGACGAACTACTTCGTCTTTTATGAAGCCAAAGGCTTTCAGCTTATATCTTTTCCAAGAACTTAATTGCTTCTACACCGCAACCATGCAATGCAAGGCCACGTTCTTATTTGGAATCTTCTTAAAGACATCTATAGCATTGTCAACTAGAGAATTACAAAGAGAAACTGACGGTGTAAAATCAATATTATTCAATTATATAAGCAGAGAAAAAGTTTCAAATTTTAGGCGATTGATTCCTTTGCGTATGAAGTGACAAGGCTACATATAATCATAGAAACATAACTTACGTGACTCATCAAATACTAATATTAACATACATCAAACTCAAAAACTCTTTGCAGGTACAACTAACAAAAAACTTAAAATTCAAAAACTTTTAAAAGACTTTATATTGATTGCAATAATTATTAATAATTAATTCGAGTGTAAATCTTAACACTGATATACCAGTAGCTTGATCTGGGGTCTTCACGTTTTGAGTTGCATGTTCTTTTAGATAATACTCTCTAATAAAATGAAACCTATGTTAATATGCTTGCTTCTATCATGAAAAATTATATTTTTTTTCCGGTGTTATGATTGATTTGTTTATCTTTAACTTATGGTAACCACTTCATGTTTAATAAATTTCATAGTTAGATAACATGACGTTACATAAGACAACAACAACTTAGCTTTGATTTATAAGTTGAGAGAGTAACAATAGATTGTTTCTTTAAACCACAACTGAGTGCACTAAACTTGATGTGCTTTCTTTATCATCCACATCACCTCTCTAATCACTATCATTATACCCAACCCAACTGAAATTGTTAGAAGATGAATAAAGCAAGCTATAATTCGTTATTCTTTTAACATACCTCAATATTCTTTTTATGGCCTTCAAATGTGTGATTGTTGGTGTCTCTATATAACGATTTATAATTCCAATACTATAAAGAATATCAGGCCTTTAACATGTCAAAAATCTCAAAATTTCAACTAACTTTTGATACAGTGTCCCATCCATCTTCTTACTATTATCAAATCTTGACAATATTGTTTTGTGTTCAACATGTGTCAAAATTGACTGATAATTTTCTATGTTAAAATCTTTTGAAAATAACACTTTTGTGAAAGAAAAATACATTAATTTGATTATTTATCTTCAATTTTAAGATAAATGAAATAAGGTCAATATTATTCATCTCAAATTCACTAGCCATCTAATTCTTTAACTCCTAATATGTAGCTGAATTACTTCATGTAAAAATTAAATCATCAATATATAAGCAAATAATTAACATATAAACATTATGATTTCTCTAACATAAAGTCCATATTTGTCTGAAAATTATATAAACCTTTTCTTATGCAAATAATTATCAATGAGCTTGCTTTAACCCGAACAAAGTCTTACTTTAACTTCAAGACTTTGTCTTTTTGCTCTTTGATAATATAATCATTTGGTTGCTTTGTGTTTTCCTTATCTTCTACATATCCATTTAGAAAATTTGATTCAATATTAAGCTAAAGATTATCCATTTTTGTTGAGCGATCAATGAAATGATTAATTGAACAATTTCTAATCTAGTAACTAGTGTGCACACTTTATTATAACATATATCAAACTTTTGAATGTATCTCTTTTCAATAAGTCTTAATTTGAATTTCTCCATTTCTCCTCTTTCAATCTTCTTTAATTTGTATATCTTTGGACAACTTGTTTGCTTTTTCGAAGTGAAACCTATCACCAAGTATCATTTTTTATAATTAAATTCATTTCTTTATTAATAGCTACTCTCCACTTTTTATCATAAATTGTCTCTTTAAAATTTGTGGGTTTTGTGCCTACAAAAATTCGATAAAGAGAAGAATTATTGATGCCCTCTATTTTGATATAGATACATTAGAGAATTCTTATTTTTCTCAACCTTTCCAATTGACATGAAGGACTTGAATCAATATGAGTAAGAGATGGTGCAACAAGAGATATAGGGGATTGATCATTAATTTTAGTTTGGTTAATGTTTTTCTCAAATAACATAAAGAAATTGTAGTCTACATCTTACTTGTCCCATTTCTAAAAATTATCTTCAGTAAACTTGACATCTTAGCTAACCATTAACTTCTTACCTGTAGGTTTATAGAGCTTGTATTCCTTTGAACTTATATCATGCCTAACAAAAATGAGTTTCTCACTTTTGTCTTTAAGCTTGCCTTTTGTTTTACCTAAAGTATAAAAATATGGAATGTTGCCAACTTTCAAATGCAAGAGACTCAATTTCCTTCTACTCTATTGCTTTTATGGAATAATCTTCGTCAAACTTCTATTAGAATATTTGTTGAATAAGTATACTACATATGCCACTACTTTAACCCAAAATTCTTTAGACATCTGTTTGGTCTTCAACATGCTCTTAGCCATATCAAGAACATTCATATTCTTCCTCTTCGTATTATCGTTTTACTAGGATAACTATAGGACTATCAAGAACCTTGTGAATGCAAATATAACCACAAAAATCATTAAATTGATAATAAGTGAATTCACCACCTCAAAAGCTTTATATTTCTCTTTCAAGAAGTATACTAATGTTTTTTGGCTGTAACCATCAATAAACAATAGAAATACTTGCTTTTTCTAAAGAAACTGGATTGAAAGAACCATAAATATTAGTGTGCATAAGTTAAAGTGATTTTGAGGCTCTTAAAAGTGATCCCTTTGGAAAGGAATTTATGAATTATTTTCCATATTCACGCCTTTCATATAATTGCTTAGAATGATCAATACGAAGTAGCATATACACCATGTCCTCTTTTAGTAAATACTTTAATCCTCTAAAATTCAAATGACCCATTTAAAAATGCCAAATCCAACTTGAATATGTTATACAAGCTTTTAAATACATTGAACAATCAATATGTATTGTGACAAAAAGCATTATATTCTTAGGCATTTTTACCCTGGTGATCATCTTGATTTTGTCATTTCTTAGTTATTCTTCATATCTACCTTATATCCTTTCTACCAAAGTTAACCCAAGCTTAAAATATTTAATTTTAAGGCTAGAATATAATAAATTTACGAGATAAATTAATGAGACCCATTTTTTTTCTAAATAAGATTGTCACCTCTCCCTTTAGTAACAACTTTTGTATGTCTCCAAAAAATTACCTCTAAAAGATTCATCAAGCAATTTAAATAATTTTTTTTCAGTCATATAATTACTTATTCCTGTATTAATTTATTCTACCAAATACTCCTACAGGTTGATTCTAGTTATAACTTTATATTTTTTGTAATTTTTTAAGCATTCCTCTTTTATGTCCTTGGTAAGTATGCATCCTCTACTATAACCTTTGTCTCTTTCTCTTCCTTTATGAAATTCTTCTTTTCTATCATCCTTTTCATATTCTTTATCTTTCAAGTACAACTTTGAAAGAAGAACTTGTGCTTATGTCTCTTTCTCATTCATCATCGCCTTACAGGCTTGTAAAGAATCCATGAGTATATCAACTATCATAAAATCTAAATTTTTTGATTCCTCATGAGTCACAAAATATATGATTTTTAAGTAAAGTGATTAGAGAATTTTTCAATCATTTTGACATCATCTAATATCTTTTCTTATCTCTGTAAGAAAATTTTCAATCCTCTAGTAAAATAATTTGAAATTGATTAATAATTTTCATCTTAAGTGCTTCAAATTTTACCATTTACGGTCTAAAGACGAATTTTTTATCACTTTATTAATTCCTTTAAGAGAATTTTGTAAGATCTCCTATACTTGCTTGAAAGTTGATATGCTTGAAACCTTTTTAAACATAGTTTCATCTAGGTACACATGACTCAATATTAATGCTTGTTGATACTTGTTTCAAGCCTTTTAGAGTACCTCTTTCTTTATTTAAGTCAAGACTCCTTTATTCAGGTTATTATACAATCTTTTTTTAACAATCTCCAATACAGCTTGTGATCTTAACATAACTTTTACTGGGATACTCTATTTATTATACTTTTCTTTAGTGTATTTTAGAAATTGAAAGGGAACATGACTCCATTGATTTTTTATGTGCATTGCTTTGTTGAATATAGAAAAATAAGAAAGGCTTCAAACTTTAAGTGATTGATTCTCTTTAATATAAAGTAACAAAGATATTTATAGTCATGAAAATATAACTTATATGACTCTTTAAATATTACTATACTAAACATATATTAAACTTAAAAACATTTTATAAGCATAACCAACAAAATATTAGAACTAAAGAAAGCACAAAAAACTTCAATTTAAAAAATTATTAATACTAAATTCAATTATACTGGATTTTATGTCCTCGTTTTAAAACCCTAATTTGACCATAATCAAAAAGTAGAACGTATGGTGGCCTTAATAGGCATCGTTTTCAAATTGCACACTTTATGAATAAGATATCAAGCCTCTTGTTAACCTTTTTTGAGCAAAACATTAAATTAATAAGTTCCCTGAAACTATATTCTTACTAGCATCATAAACAATTTTTTTTTGACAAATTCAAGATGGCCATGCTTAGCACGGGCACTGTAGGAAATGTTAAGTACAAATAGCTTAATAAGATCAAAACATACTTATATCACTAATCAATTAAATAAAAATCACTTATGAACTTTTGCTTTAATTCACAAGATAAAAGACTTACAAAATCCCCATAGGATAAAAGACTTGTCGAATTCCTTATATTCATTTTTATCTTATTCCAAAATTTTCTTCTTATTTAATCATTATATTTATTGTAACACCCCATTACTCTAGGGTACACACCGGGACGCCCGTAGGTCATTCCGATACATAGCCTAAGATAAGGGAGTGCTACGTGCGATCACTA
>JANSVA010000216.1:30514066-30524702 GCA_025504915.1 Erythroxylum reticulatum
CTATTAATCACATTTATTCACATCTAAACCGGGACACTGTCATGGATGCATGTACAACAATTACATGTGCAAAAAAATTTCACTATTTACTATGCATGTGCATATATGAATGCATGCATATGTCACAACACATTTAAACACTCCTAAACATGGAAATTTACCAATATACCCTTCCTATTGGTGAGGGGATGTTACATTTATGGTAAATCATATCTTATATATGATCTTTCTAATGGATGCGACGTTTAATATTATTAACTTATTATGTGTGCTTATCCATTATCTCCTACTCATATATAATGAAGTTAATTGACTAAAAAGAAAATGATTATGCAGTTATCATACTTTTCCATTATCTAATGTAACCATCATACTACAAGAGCACATTTTTATATATCTATTAGGAATATTTGACATCTTGACTAATGAATCGATCTTTAAGTTATGTCCTAGATCATTTATTGCATCAATTATCATCTTATTCTCATTATATAAATACTTTATATCTATAACACCTTCTCTATGGAAGGTGGGCTCGTCTGACTACATCTTGATGCAAATTTAGATTTATAATAATCTTCCTCTTTTCTCAATCATTTGAATCAAGTTAACTCACTTTCTTATAATATCCCATTATATTGAATCATTCATGATTTTCTTGTAACATTTTAAAATAGCAAACTATTGTAGATTAATTACATAATTATAAAGATCAAGATTAGCTTGCTTATAATGAGCAATTATATAGATTAGATTACAAATTAAGATACCATCTTGTATATAAATAAAGAAAAATACGTAGAGACTTTAGTTTTTCTGCTAGTTTTTTCTTGTTCATTGTTCATAATGATTTTTGAGGTTACTACTAGCCTCCTTAGAGTCTCTAGTCATCAATAAGTATTTTGACACTCACTACTAGCATCCTTAGATTCTCCAACAATGGCCAACCTCTCTTAGAAGACCAGCTGTCGGTAGCTTCGCGAGTGGGCCACATTCATCATTTGGATATCCTGTCATTTACTTCACGTGTAGATGCATGAAATCACATGTGTTGGTACTATTCCATCTGATCACTTCTCCCATCATTGCCTCTCTCTTCCTCCTCTCTTAGGTATCTTCCTTCTTCATCATCATTGACTACCAAGTAGCTCGTGTGTTTTGAAATTGTAAGTGACAATTGTGGCATAATGGAAGCCCGTGTCGTCGATAGGATTTTATTAGAAAGAGGAGAATTAGCCTTAGTTGCTCCCTTTCGAACATTTACTTATAACTGGTATAACATTATGTGGTGTTTTCAAGGAAAATTGCCTATTTGGTAATTGGGTAACTTTTGTTGGTATCTTTGTGTGGTGAGCATGGAGTACTAAAGTTTTTTTTAATGGTTTGGTTCAAATTTCATATTCATTTTTAATGATATTTATGGGTATATTTAAATTATTTCACCATGACTGATGAGAAGAAGTCATTTATGGTTACGGATGTTATTCCGGTGATGTTTAAGATCACTAAACATAAATTGATAGGTCTTAATTATCTAGAATGGAGCAAAAAAATTATAATTTATTTGATGAGTATTTCTAAAGAGGACCATTTTACCGATGATCCACTGACTGATAAAATAAGAAGAGAATGATTGAAAATGATGCTAGGTTAATTTTACAAATTGGATAGATGCTGAAGTGGCTAACATAATAAATCATTATGAGTATGTTAAGGAATTAACGGATTATCTGGAGTTTTTATATTTGCGAAAAGAGAATACTTCTTATATTTATGAGGTCTTTAAGAAATTTTATCAGGATGAATAAGATGATCAGTCTCTTCATATATATTTAATGAATTTCAAAAAGGTTTATGAAGAACAAAATGTCTTGTTATCTTTTAGTCCTGATATCAAAGTATAACAAGCTCAACGAGAGAAAATAGAAGTCATGAATTTTTTGGCTAGTCTCAATTCTCAATTTGATACAACAATGTCTTAGATTCTCTCAAGTGTGGAAATTTCCTCTTTAAATGAGGCCTTCACTAAAGCACTCCACATAGAATATAGCATTGTTATTGCTCCATTTATTCAGGCTTCAAGTGCTCGAGTCAGTCACATTAATGGAAGATCATTCAATTGAAATCAAAATAAAGGAAGTAGTACATGGGGTTAGGATAAGAGGAACCAAGATACAGGAGGAATTGTGTGTCACTATTGTGATGAATCATGTTATATCAAGCGAACTTGTCTAAAGCTCCAAAACAACTCTCATAAATCTAACTCCACTCGTGTTGTATCTATTTTTACTACTACACCTAACATCTCTTCATAATAAGCAGTTTTAGTCTTTATAGATGAATTTGCTAAATTTTGACAGTATTAAGAAGCATTATAGAGCTCTTCTTTTTAATTCTATCACTGTTATTACTGAGACAGGTAATTTCGATAAGTGCATTCTTTCATCTTCCAACACCTAGTAGGTCATTGACTTTAGTGCAAATAATCAAATGATTGGTAATCCTAATATGTTTACCACCTTTAAATCCCACAATTCTCCTTCCATATTTATTTTAGCATATGGTTTTAACACATCTCCTCTTAGTTCTAGAATAACTCATCCAACTCCTTTAATTTCCCTATCATTTATTTTATGCCTACCAAGTTTTTCTTTTAATTTAATATTCATTAGCAAGATTACTTGAGCTTTAAATTATTGTGTCTCATTTCTTGGATTACTGTCTTTTTTTAGATATTATAACAAAGAAGATTATTAATAACGGACATGTATAAGTAGGTTTTTATATTCTGGATATTACTATGTGAGGGCCTAAGCCTATTGTATGCTTCATAATCGTAACTTCTTTTTAAAGAACATTATTTGTTAGGTCATCCTTCTCTGATTGTATTATAGAAATTGTGTCCAAAATTTCAAAATGTGTCATCTCTAGATTATAAGTCATTTCAGTTTACCAAACATCATCATTTTCATTCTAGTTCTGGAGTCAACAAAAAAGTCAAAATTTCTTTTGAGTTAGTTTATTTAGTTGATTGGGCTCTACATCCCATTGCATGGAAGATTAGGTTTCAGTACTTTATTGCCTTTATCGGTTACTTCTCTCGAATGATTTGGCTTTACTTAATGAAAAACTACTTGGAGCTATTTGCTTATTTTACTACCTTTTAAGCTAAAATCAAAACATAATTTAATGTTTCTTTACATATTTTGCAAGGTGATAATGCCAAAGAATATCTTTTGGATTCATTTCAAAATTACATGCTTTAAAATGTCAATCTTTACTAGACATCTTGAGTTGACACTACATCTCAAAATGGTATTGCTAAAAGGAAAAATCTACATCTTCTTGAAATAGTTAGGGCATCTCTATTCCTAACACAAGTCCCCGAATGTTTTTAGACTGAGGCAGTTTCCACAACCTATTTTCCATCATCCGTCTTTCATTAGAAGACTCCGTATCACATCCTTTTCCTAACCAAACCCTTGTTTTCCATTGAACCTCATATTTTTTGGAGTATATATTTTGTTCGTGATGTTTATCCTTAAGTTACCAAATTAGATCCTTAGGTGTCATAAAAGTGTCTTCCTGGGGTATTTTCCCCTTCAAAAAGGGTATCTATGTTATTGTCTCAGCATCACTTCTACCTATTCTTCATGTCTACTTTAGACAATAAGATATACCTTATACATTTCCAACATTAGTTCCTTCTTCGACATCAGAACCCACTAAGACTAAATTGGACCTTCTAATTGCTCTATGTAAAGGTAAACGTCAATGTACTTACCCAATTTAATCTTTTCTTTCTTGTGATCATTTCCCATCTTCTTTGTACTCTTTTATTGCCTCTTTTGACACTATATCTCTTCTCAAAATTATTTATACGACCTTATCTCATCCTGCTTGTAAGCTGCAATGATAAAATAAATCAATGCTTTAGATGTTAATGGTACTTAGAATTTAATGGATTTGTCGACAGGAAAAAAAGCTATCGAATGTAAGTAGGTGTTCACTGTTAAAATCAATCCTAATGGCTTAGTGGCTCGACTTAAAGCATGCATTGTTATTAAAGGCTATGCTCAGACTTATGGTGTGGACTATTCTAATACTTTCTCTCTTATGTAGAACTTGAACTCGTCTATTTGTTTATTTCTATAGTCCGATCCCATTACTAGCCTTTACATCAATTAGACATTAAAAATGCCTTCTTATATGGAAACTTATGGGAGGAGGGTTATATTGAGGAACCACCTAGGTTTGTTGCTCAAGAGGAGTATAGGAAAGTGTGTCATCTTCAAAGATCTCTATATGGATTGAAACAGAGTTCTAGTGCTTGGTTTAGCAAATTTAGTCAAGCAGTTGAACATTTTGGAATGAACTAGAGCAAGTTTAATCATCATTTTTCTACAAACACTCTACATCTAGCATTATCATTCTTGTTATGAACGTGAATGATATTATTATTATTGACAGCAATATCATGGTAATTTCATCTATGAAAATGTTTCTTCATAGTCAGTTTTAGACAAAGGATTTAGGGGTATTAAAGTACTTATTGGGAGCTAAGGTGACAAGGAATAAAAGAAGGCATCTTCATCTCAAAGGAAATATGTGCTTGACTTATTGTCAAAAACTGGGAAACTAGGGGTTAAACCATATAGTGCTCCTATATCACCTAATTTGTAACTCATAAAATTTGAAGACCCTAAGAAGTGTAGAAGAGTAGTTAGGAAGCTAAACTATCTTACGGTAACTCGTCCTGATATTACTTATTCAGTTGGCATTATGAGTCAATTTATGTCTTCTCCCATTATTCATCATTGGGCCACTTTAGAGCAAATCATATGTTACTTGAAGGGAGCTCTTAGATGAGGCGTATTGTATAAAAATCATTCACAATATAATAGAGTGCTTTTTAGATGCAAGGATCTAAAATTGATTAAAAATCCACCAAAGGTTATTATGTTTTTGTTGGAGGAAATTTGATATTATAGAAGAATAAGAAATAGAATATTCTATCTTGTCAAGTGTAGAATCAGAATACAGAATGATGGCACAATCTATATTTGAAATAATGTGGATATATCAACCATTAATTAAAATTAGCCTCAAAGTTTCAATGTCAGCTAAATTATGGTGTAATAACTAAGCATCATCATCATCAATACCCAGTTGTAGTCCCTTTAAGACGTGGGATTTCAAGAGGTCTGATAGTATACAACCTTAGCCCTACCTAGTAAATAGGTTGTTTCGATAGACCCACATGTAATGTGTCATGAAGATCTTACAAAATGATAAATGGATGTGTAGACATATTTAAAAAATTAAAGTCAAATAGATAAATAAATCAAATAAACATAAAAGGTAAGAAAAATTTAAATTAAAAAATACAACACAATACAAATAAATATTAAAGAGAAAAATACTTGTAATATTAAAAATAATTGGCAAGAGTATTAAATACAACACAAAATAACGTATATGTAGAACATGTCTAAGATTAACCATAAACTTTAGGAGAAATAATACCATAAGAGACTCGTACTGAACAAAAGACCCATATAGGAGTAACTCTGATCATATAAATCTTGATCATTGATTACATTACATATGAAACTAACTAAGCTATACACTCTAAAAGGTAAATATAACGCATTAAATGCAAAGGGCGCGGGCTATTATGGCCCACAATGAAGCGAATGTCCTCTTTTAAGAGAGACCCTTAACCTGTATCTTAGTATGCCAAAGTTTCCTATTGTGGGTTAAGTCTTTAGTAAGATCCAACCCAACTATATAAATCTTGATCACTTCCCTCCCCCCCCATCTAGTTCTTTTTAGGCCTTCCTTTTTTCCTCTTACAATCTCTAAGCAATATTTTCTCGCATCTTCTCACTGGCAGGATGTCTCCTCCTAACATGTCTGAACCATTTAAGTCGTGCCTCTGTCAATTTGACATTAATACTAGCCACCTTTAATCTATCTTAAACCATTAGATTTTTGACCTTATCTCTTCTGGTAAGGTTACACATCCATCGGAGCATCATCATCTCCATCACCAAAAGCTTAATAGTATGTATTTATTTGATGGGCCAACATTTTTCCCCATATAGCATAGTTGACCTAATCGCTAAGTGATATAATTTACCTTTGAGCTTGCGTGGTATCTTCTTGTCATATAAAATGCCTGACACATTTCTCAATTTACGCTATACTGATATGATACAATGAAATATAACTTCATTAATCTCTCCATTGCTTTGGATGATAGACCCTAAGTATTTAAAACACTCCTTCCGTGGTATAAGTTTGGTTCCACTCTTTATCTCCACTTTCGTAGTCACTTGATGACCCGAAAAGTTGCATTCTAAGTATTAGTCCTAGTCTTGCTCACTTTAAATCCCTTCAACTCTAACTTTTCTCTCCAACATTCTAACTTGATATTTACCCCCTCTCTGGTCTCATCAACTAAGAAAATATTGCCAAAAAATAACATACATTAAGGCACATCTCCTTGAATATGCCTGGTAAGCTCATCAATTACTACTACAAACAGAAAAGGGCTTAATGCAGAGCCTTGGTATAACCCAATACCAATAAAGAAATTTTTAGTATCTCCTATAATCTTCCTTAGTCTAGTCATTGCCCCTTCATACATATCTATAATCACCCTGATATATGTCATAGGCACTCCTTTAAACACCTCCACAAGATTTCTCTAAGAACATAATCATATGCTTTCTTGAGATCAATAGAAACCATATGCAAATTTCTCTGTCCCTCCTTGTAATATTCCATTACTCTTCTAAGGAGATGTAAAGTTTCTGTCATGGACCTTCCTAGCATAACGCCAAATTGGTTTTTTGATATAGAAGTTGCTTTTCTAACTCTCTTCTCAATTACCATCTCCCACAATTTCATGATGTGACTAAGTAGTTTAATACCTCTATAATTGTTACAGTTCTGGATGTATCCCTTGTACTTATATAGAGGAATTAATAAACTCAGTCTCCATACATCCAGTATCTTGGCAAACTCACGGATCATATTGAAAAGCTTAGCTGCCAAATTAAAGCCTTCGATGCCTAGGCTCTTTTATACTTTTATGGGTATCTCATCCGGTTCTACTGCCCTTCAACTTTTCATCTCCCTAAAAGCTTTTGTAATTTCGTCCTTTGTGATAGGCCTACATTAAGAAACGTTACAAAATCCCTCAAACTTGTTGAGGTCACTTAAAGAGGCGTTTTCCTTTAAGCCTTCATTAAAAAGGCCATAGTAGTACCTCTACCATCTACTCTTTATGTCTTTGTCCTCCATAAGCACCTTTCCGGCTTCATCTCTTATATATCAAACTTGGTCCACGTCTCCTATTTTCCGTTTCCTAACTTTTACCAACTTAAAATTTTCCTTTTCTCCCTTTCCAGTATCCAATCTCCTATACAACTTCTCGTAAGCTAAGTCTTTAGCCACTGAGATTGCCCTCTTAGCCTCTTTCTTTGCTAGTTTGTACCTTTCTTTATTAGCTTCTCTATCGGCCTCTGTGGTACTTTATAATATAGCTTTATATGCTCCGTTTTTAGCCTTCACCTTTTCTTGTACATTTTATTCTGTCACCAAGATTCCATCTTGACCTTGACCTTCTAGAAACTCCAAAGATCTATTTGGTAGTAATCCTTAACCTATTTGCTACTCCCTCCCACATCTGATTAGCATTTCCTTCCAATTTTTGTTCAGCTCCATTTCTTACTCTATCCTTAAATTGATCCATCTTGTCCCCTTTTAGAGTCCACCATATAACTTTAGTACACCTCCTAAAATTTCTCTTCTTCCTTCATCCCTTAATTTCAAGATCCACATCTAACAGTCTATAATAAGTTGCTAAGCATTCTTTTGGAATAAACTTACAATCTTTGCACTTAGCTCGGTCGCTTTACCTTACAAGGAAATAATCAATTTGAGTCTTCATGGTTCTACTCTTACAAGTCACCAGTTGCTCCTTATTCTTCTTGAATAACAAATTGACTATCAACAACTCAAATGCTACCACCATATCTAATAAAGCAATCTCGCTAGCATTCCTATCTCTATACCTGAAACTCTCATGGGTCCATGAATATTAGTCCGATGCTGCTCCTATATGACCATTAAAATATCCTACTAAAATAACTTTCTCATTAGTATGGATCTGTTGGATTACCTCATCTAAATCCTCCTAAAAATCCCGTATCTGTTGGTCATCTAGACCTGCTTGAAGAGTATACACACACACCACATTGAGAACAACACTACTCACGATAATCTTAACAGCCATAATCCTATCATTTGATCTCTTGATCTCCACAATATGATTTATAAGTTCCTTAACAACTAAGATACCAACCCCATTCTTTCGTCCTGAACCCCCTGAGTACCACAATTTAAACCCACTAATTTCTTTCACTTTAGCTCCTGCCCACTTTGGCTTTTATATGCACACTATATGAATCTTATACTTGTTTAAAGTCTTTTCTAATTCTACGGACTTCCCTGTAAGGGTGCCTATATTCCAAGAACCTATTCGTACTCTGTTTGCATCTTTATTACTCTTAGAATCGAAACTCATTAGAGGACTAGCCCGTTCTCCATCACCGGTATACAATGCCACTATTTCTACCTTACAGGCCCTACAAGAACAAGATAATAATAAAGTAAAAATAGGTATGACTAAAATAATTAGTATAAAATGGAAATGAAATCAACAACTAGTTGGAGTTAATTGTGTTAGTTGAGGAGTACCAATAGAGAGAGAGAAGCTTATTTCACTAACAGAACTAGGAATACCCAAAGGCTATAGTGTTGCAACTCAGGAAGGAGACACTAATGGTCGAAAATCAGAAAAGAAATAAGGAAGAAAGATGTATTTACATAACCCAAAAAAATCACACAACACCCAACTTAAAACACACGTGACGCGAAAACCAAATCTCAAGAATGACATGATGGTAAAAGAGTAAAACCGTGGGAACAATAAATCAGGTACGTTATACAACGCAAAGATAATCCGACTCTGAGTTGAATCTATTGGAAGGAAGCTAGCTAATGAAAAAGGCAACAAATAAACATGAAAAATTATAGACCCTATGTTACTCTCTTAGGTTAGTTTCTAGAAACCCATAAGAAGCTCACGTGAGACAGCCAAGAGAAGGAGAGAGAGCAGCTCAAAATTTCACAAACAGATATTTCTCTAATAGTGTATATACCTTGCAGAAACAAAACCTCTCCATATAGCTTCTAATCCAATGTTTCATTAACGAATAAATCATATTGAAATTGATTGTCTTTGTGTTCATAAAAAGGTGTAACAAAACTTAGTTTCTATAGGATATGTGAAGACTGGAGAGGGGACTGACTCAGGTTGAATAGCTTTGTAACAAGCTGGGCATAATCAATATCTATGCTCCAGCTTGAGGGGGAGTGTTTATATACATAATTATAGAGATTAAGATTCATTTGATTCTAGGGAGAAATTATAGGGATTAAATTATAGATTAAGATACTATATTATATATAAATAGAGGACAATATGTAATGAAATATGTGAAAAATATTCTACCTCCTTCTGTATTTACAGAAACATTAACTCAATGCTCTAGAACTGGAACCTAAATACAAAGGGTATTTTTTATATTTAAGGTTCACATAGCTTTAAAGAATTTCACACAATATAAGTTGAGAATATGACTTAATATTATCCTTATTCATTGGTAACACACTCATCGTATAATTCACATGTTATAGTATTGACTCTATTTTATTAGAGCGTATGTCTTTTCTCAAATGTTTTACATATGATAGTTCAAGTATATCTAATGCCTAACTTTAGTTCACTAGTTTATTTATTTAATCCACTTTCAAAACTCACATCTAGCATATGAAAATAGATTGTAAAACTATATCATCTCTTTAGGTTATGTCATTACTAATAGCCTCTTACACCCTTAAACATTCATTATATTGTCATTAGTATTTTAGGCCTTTTGCTTTCTTTTATCACCTAGATAAACTTAGAACTTATTTCATCTCCATTATTACAAAGTAATGGAGGAGATAACTTATGTAGGAAGGCATCTCATATATGTCCTAGGTACTTCTTATATCTAAAATTAAGTATTCAACACTCATTCTAACATTCATTTTAGAACTAAAAAATTCAATTTAAAATCAATCATTGACATATTTATAAAACTGAAGTTTCATTTAAAATTTATTCTAAAAAATGTTGTTTAATTTTCAATTAAACATATTTACACCAAATATTTGATGACAAACAAATTATCATCATTAATAAGTATTATTAGTAGTCAATAGACATATTCATTTATCTTTATACTACCTTATCTTTGATATAGCTATGCTTCATATCTATACTTTTAATTTGATATTGATATTTGAACTCTTTAGAACTATCTTTTAATATACTTGTTCATACATAGTATAGTGTACATAAGACTAATGATTGCTTCAGAATATGGAACCATCTTTTAACTGTTATCTTTGTTATGACATTCATGAATACTATATATTGCTTAGGTGCTCACCTTTAACAATTGGCATCATAAAATGGTTCAATATCTTGCACATAGGTATTGAAAATACCTATGTG
>JANSVA010000216.1:30550051-30568361 GCA_025504915.1 Erythroxylum reticulatum
GCATAATCCAATTCACAAACAATTCAGATTCAATATACACTTCAAACTGTACAAACATTCAGAAACAACATTGAATAATGGAGATTTAATTTAGAACAACATACATACCTGCCAAATGAAACAGAAGCAGCACTTGGATACAATCAGCAAAGCTATGTAACCTATCCCCGATCAGGCATAACCCAGGATTACTACATAGAAACAAAGAAGAAGTTAAAGGTTTGGAAAACAAATGTGCCACAGAATTCAAACACGTAAAAAAATGCCCGATAACAAAACACATCACAAACATTGTGGTATATCCCAGAAATTAACCAAACACCCAACAAGATGAGGAGCTACTTAAATGCTCCTATTGAAGATCTACAAACCGCAGTAATGGCCAACGCTCTCCACAATATAAAAATCCACAATTTACAAACAATAACACTGTCTCCGAAAATCTCTATTTCATAGATTCTTACTCCATTTCCGACTCCACACTAGAAAACATAACAGACAAAACCAGGTGGACCAAATTTTGGCCACCACAGAAATGGAGGTGGTCGGAGGCAGCAACATTGTGCCAGCAAATAAGAAAAGCTTACCAGTGGACGACGACTCCTTGCGTGCGAGAGAAATGCCCACCGTGCAACACCAAAGCTTAGGGACAAAGCCCAGCGTGGAAGAGAGGAGGCTGTGTGGAAGGTGGGAAGGAGGACGTGCTAGAGAGAACGAAGGATGAATATTCAGAGGCGTGAAGTTGTATATTTTGGCCGGAGACAGGGTCTTTCAGTTTAGGAAGAGACAATAAATCGTTGTCCCTGTCTATCGGAGACAGAGGACAAAAGGGCCAAGACATAAACCAAACATGTAAGGGGGACAGGATTAATTTGTTCTATCCACTGTCCCCAGTCATGGGGACAATAACCATACACGGGGTAAAACAAATGTAGGTAAAATATTGCTTATTTGTTTATATGTTGATGATCTTATTTTTACTGGGAATGATGAAGTGTTGATTGAAAAATTTAAGAAGTCTATGATGGTTGAATTCGACATAACTGATCTTGGAAAGATAAGATGCTTTCTAGGGATTGAAGTGTTGCAAAAGGAGGGTGGGATCTTTATAAGCCAATGAAAGTATGCTTAAGAAGTTCTTGAAAGATTCAACATGACTTAGTGTAACTCAGTGCAGAATCCAATGGTTCATGGTTTCAAACTTACAAAGGATGAAGAAGGAGTGTGCGTCGATGGTACTCTATACAGGCAAATGGTTGGAAGCCTTATGTATCTGATAGCCACACAACCTAACTTGATGTTTGTTGTAAGTCTAATCAATGCATACATGGTACATCCCACTGAGTCTCATTTAATGATAGCAAAGAGAATTCTAAGGTATGTAAGGGGAACAACTAGTTTTGGGATGTTTTATAAGAATGGAGGAAAAGAAAAGCTATTTGGTTACATGGACAACAACTATGCTGGAGATTAGGATGACAGAAAAGAACATCAGGCTATGCATTTATGTTGAATTCAAGTCCAGTATCATGGTCTTCAAAGAAACAGCCAGTGGTTACTCTTTTTACCATCGAGGCTGAGTTTAGCATTGCAGCATCAAGTGCGTGTCAAGTTGTTTGGTTAAGGAGCATTTTGAAAAGTTTAAGTCATACGTAGTATGATTCTACAGTGGTGTACTGTGACAACATTTCAACCATCAAACTCTCGAAGAATCCAGTAATGCACACTCGGAGCAAGCATATAGACATTCGTTTTCATTTTCTTCAAAATTTAATCAACGATGGAGTAATGGAGCTAAAGCAGTGTTCTACATAGGAGCAAATTGCAAATATTATGACTAAGCCATTGAAGTTTAATCTTTTTCTAAAGATGCGAGAAGTAATGGGAGTTTGTGAACACCTAAAATAAATTGAATATTAATAGTATTCAGTTTAAAGGAGGATGTTGAAGTCGTCAAAAATCTAGTTGTTAGGATTCCTTTATTCCAACGTTTATTTTTTGAACATGCAAATAACTCTCCTATTTTTTAGGGACAGTTTGTTTTTCAGTTTTAAGTTAGTCACTTACCATGATTTTAGGCATTGTACAATCTTGGCTTGCTATTTCACGTTTCTGGTTTGATGTAAGGCTATTTAATAGTTGAAGTTGTTTGTTTTCAATAAAATAAGGGGGTGCTTGGTTGATGAGTTTAAGAAGGGGTTGATGAGTTTAAGAAGGGAAAAGTGAGTGGTTGGTTGTTGATTATTATTATAGGGGTAATAGTTTGATATCTCACTTCTAAGAAATCCTCGATACCCTCCACTTAATAGAGGAATGAAACTTATTCCTTAATAATGACTCTTTTTTTAAAAATATTTTAAATACTAATTAATTAATTATAATTAATTAGCTAAAATACAATTAATTAATTAATTAATCAATTAAAATATAATTAATTAATTAATTAAAATATATTTCATTCATTAATTAAAATATTTTAATTAATTAATTAATTATAATAAAATAAAGTAAAATAATTAATTAAAATTTAATTAATTAATTATACTATAATTAGTTAAAATATAATTCATTCATTAATTAAAATATTGATATTAATTAATTAAAATATTATTATAAATTAAAATATAACCAAATAAAATATAATTCATTCATTAATTAAAATATTGTAATTAATTATAATATAATTAATTAAAAATTATTTTTACTTATTTAATTACATTATAATTAATTAAAATATAACTAATTAAAATATAATTATTTATTAATTAAAATATTGTTATTAATTAATTAATTACAATACTTTTTACAAATCAACTATTATTAATAGTAGCAGTAATCATTCTTTCCTTTTAACCAATTATCATAATTATAATAATAATATTCATTCTCATTATTCACTATATTTATTTCTATTCCTATTATCATTTTTACATACTAACCAATCGCTCCAAAGAATTCTCCCAATTTTACTAGTAAAATCAATTCTTACATTCACAAAAGCTCTCTATTTCAACAAAGTATCTATTAATTTAATTTTTATAGGTCGTATTTATTAGATAAATAAATGCTTAGAATAAGTATAAAATAATAGTAACAGGTTATATATTCTGTAAAATATACCGATGCTTCTAAGAAAAAGCACCAAAGATCAAACTTAGACGTGAGGTTAGGTCATTTCTCCTGTTTACCATGGGAGTTATGAATCACATGAAACCAATCAAAGGAGACGACAACACCCATACAAAAACAGTCTTAAACAGGGACCATTCTACCTGCAACCAACACCTCACTTCGAGAGTGAGTTCCTTCAAACTCGCGCACTAACTTTATTCAAACAAATGATACACTACCCACTCACCCATCTTAAAAGTTGTGCCCAGATCATCGCTATCTTTTCTTTAGTTTTGGACCGCCACATGGCAATATGTTACACGTGCATAGCAATATAAAATCATGGAGACCTCTACACGGTTGTACTATCGTGTACCGTTGGGGTTGCTTCAGGTTCTGCTGCGGTACGGGTACGCCTATTCTTGGTGATGACGATGTCTTGCTTTCCTTCCGTTGATGACAGCGTGGTCATGAGAATCGCACACTCGGGAATTGAACTTACATCCTAACCGTTTATTCAATGACCCCATCCAGCCACGTGCCCCTTCCTTATCGATCTTCTCTACTGCTTTCTTCATACTCGAACACTCTCTCTCTAGCTGATTCACGCGCGTCCTCATGCTATCCATGTCCAGACGCAGCACCTGATTCTCTCTCGCCGCTGCTCTCCACGTCACGTTACTCTCTTGATTCTCCTCCTCATCCTGCTGCTCGCGAGACGGTCTTCGCGCCGTCATCAGCGTCCCGGCGATTGCTCGCCGAAGCTGTAACTGCTCGAAGAAAAGCACCTGCACCACTGATCGAAGCGGCAGCCTCTCATTTTGCGCGGCATGTGTGCACGCCTCCAGCGTCAGCTTCTGGCAGTCCAATACTCCGCATATTTTCTCTCTCTCCGCCTCCAATATCCACGGATGCGCCTTGAGATAGACGTCGACAGCGCGGTAGAGACCATCGTCGAAGAGTCTAGCTTGCTCAGGCAACGAGACGGCTAGGTTGTAAAGTCGATCAGGCTTGAGGTTCGCGTCGGAGGCGATCTCCGCGAGATAACCGTCCAGTAGTTTCCCGACGAGCATTAATGTAGGTGATCTCACCCCGTCCTGGCCTTCGATTCCGGTCTCATCTAGAGCTTCCGAAAAGTAGGCCAAAATTCTCTCAAAGCAAGCGACGTCATATAGAGTCTCGTTGAGATACGAGTAGCTAGGGATGAGCAGATCGTCGAGCGTAGCTTGCTCTAGTTGGAGCCCGATCTTCTTCTCCAAGGTGGAACGGCATCGTTCAGATGCATTTAGTATGTTGGCGGTTCTCAGTAAGCCAAAAAAAAACGTTGTTTGTGTTGAAGATCTGGAGCTTTTTTGCATTGGCAGATTCGAAACGATAGTCTCCAACTCTTCCCTCTGCTGACTCTCAGAAGTTGAAGTTGTTGAAGAAGAAGAAGAAGAAGAAGAAAGCTTGCGGTTAGATCTTGAAAGGCCAGGAATGTGCTTCTTGGCATAATGCATTAAGCAGTTCTCAATTATCTCAGGACTGAGATCTTGCGATCTCATGGATAGAATCAAACCACTGAACAACGTTAAGCTCAATCCAGCAACATCGTCGAGCCAAGACTCGGGATTTGTGGTACCTTTTCTACGAACGGCCGATTCGATCCTGTTAGTTCCGTCGCTGACCGGCCAGCCAAACAGAGCGGCAGGATCGGAGGAGTAGGCTCTGGATGTGATCGAGTCGATGCATCTCTGAGGAATGCCTAGGGTTTCTGCAAGAGGCATTACTCGTTCACACGACTTCAAGGCCTTAACTGATTCTTTGAGGCTATTGAAAACTGTTTGAGAAAGGAAACGCTCCGTTTTGGAGATGAGGTTGTCTTCGGAGTACTCCTCCGTCATCTCCAGAAACTCCCCGGCGCAGCGGAGAGGTACAACGGTGGAGGAGGTGAGCTCGAATTTTGCGCCATAGCAGAACTTGGCTACCATCTCCATCGTCTCCGAGCCACCCGGAAATGCCGGCAGCGAAATCTGACATTGGACTTCCTCAATCTCGTCGGACTGTCCTTCTTGGACTGTAGTGGCTTCGGCGGGGGGATTTGTCTCTTGTTGGGTTATTAACTGGTGAAGCTTTCGACTTTTGGACATTAAAGGGAACTGAAACATACAGCCAACGGAAAAAAAAAATAAAAAGAACATACTGTTGGTGTTTGGTCTGTTGGCAAAATAAGCCAACGGGAAACGAAACAGTGAGCAGACAGAGGATTAACCTTGTGAAGATGCAAATTCATGTCTTCGATTTCCAATACAATATCGCTTGGCAATCCTGTGGCACAAAACCTGCAAGAACCATAAACATAAATATATTTCATTTCTGTTTTGAGAAAACAATTAGATTGATGATGGTGTAGAATCATACCAAGCTTGTCCCTTGGAGCTGGGTTGTTCATCTACCATTTTCGATGCTTTACTGGACTGAACACTAAGCTAGATTCATGTGAATGGAAGGAAATGTAGTTGGTATTGAAAGTGGAAATTGAACCCAAGTATTGTGAAGCTTGAGAGTCGTCAATCCAAAACTGGACAAGATAAAAAGTTTAAACAGGAATTGAAAAAGGATCGGAGAGAGATCAACTTATCGTCGTTTCTTTTACCAAAATTTCTTCTTACTTTCTTCTCCAATCGGATCAGGATCCCAACTACTCCAGCCCTGTTTCTCTTTCTTTTCCTCTCTCTCTCTCTCTAGCAGCGGACACTAGAAAGCAAGTTCTTACATAAGAACCCCTACCTTAAAAAGCACAAAACCAAATCCCTTTCCTGATCTTATGTCAAATTTTATTACGTTAATAAATTTCAGTTATTTATTTATGTAAGACTAGTGTTTATTTATACGAAATCTATATAAAACCTACATAAATAAATGAATTTTTCTGCTTAACTTATAGAATTGCTTTTCTTTTTTTTGAAATTTCTAAAGGGTGGAGTCTAGTGAATTCGCCAATGTTTAGTAATCTAGAATTTCCATAATTTTAAAGTTTTGTCAGGGACAAGTTGGTGATCGGCACAAGGAAAAATAGAATAATATTTAATCGTGGATTCAGAATAATGTAATTCACTACTATGCTGAACGATCGCCCTCTCCATCTTCACAATAAGAAGCCTATTATTATGTTTTAACTTTACAAAGATTATGAAACGAATAAATGTTAAATTCATGTACCTGGCCTCAAACTTAAATGCCTCTTAGCTGGATATCTATAACATTAATTACCCATTACCTGTATTTTGCTTACTTTATGTTAAAGATAATATATGATGTCGGAACAAATGGAGATGAGAACAATATACCAAAGGATGCAACACTAACATGATTCTTCATTAGTTTCCCTCACATTTTATGGAAGAATGCTTGGATCTGTGCAAACACCCATAACTTTCTTGATTCATGATGAACCTTTTCCTTTAAATGTAGGTCCGAAATCAAATACTTCGGTCCCTCCTTTCATTTATGCCAACTTATCTGCCATTAATTCTTGCCTAACATTTATGCCCTTATTAATGAGGAGACAAGAATGGTATGTGATCGTAGCTGCTACACAAGATAGGGGTAACTGAGAAAAGGGGAAAGAAAAAGTAAATTTTGATTAGCGAGTCATTTATGGATAATTACTTTTTTATAACTAGCAATTTATTAAATAATCTATGTGACATGCTAACCACCTTACTTCAAGCATAATCTGAATAATAGTATAGAAAATCAGATTGAGAAGATTCAACCTTTTGATAATCTTATAAAATTCATACGATTTAAATTCAAAATATCAATTACTTGAAAAATCATTATGAGTCATAGGTCATGATTATGAAATTAGTCAATTACTTGCATTTGTTTTCAGACAAAAGACAGGATTAGTGGTCAAAAGCAGTGATTGTAAATATTGTTCCTGAATGATAAATGAAAAGCAGGGGAAATCATTACGTTTTGGGACTAATGGAACACTTTGCTTTGATTTCAGCATATTCACATGGTCTAGTGACAAATCATGGGACAAAATGCACCAAGGAAAAGGGAAGCATTGCTTAGCTCTCATATCATGTGGGGGCACAAGCACCTTGTTTCTTGTTCGTGGGTATTTGCTGTTTCTGGGCCTCGGTGAAGAGGACCACAAAAGCCGAAACAAAACAGCCGAAAAGTTTTGATCAGACGTCATGCTCAGACTCTGCTTTTGCATTATAGAATTCTTTGGTTTTTCTTTTCTTTTAAGAGCACCCCACTCGCATTAACCATGAAATTACCATCCAAAAGAATGCCAAGACACAAGATGAGAACCACCCATATCAAGAGAACAGACTATACTTCTCTATTTATTTATAATAAACAAAAGGGAAAGAAGGATACGAGGGAATTAGAAGAAGAAAAGAAAATGATGATAAAGATGGCAACTTGGGTCAACATTAGGTTGAACATAGTTCCCGCCACCTCCACAGAAATTCACAAAATGGCTATTCAAATACGTTCGGCGTTATTCCAAGTTTAGGAAGGCCCGACAAGATTTCAGGTTAGGAATAGATGGTACTGTCCGTCTTAAGACTTCTGGGTGCCTGCAGGAAAACAATCTCGTCAATAAAGATGGCGCTAACCTATATATCTAGATTAAGATATTTTTAATAAGCCTTTCAAGAAATCACGGATAAGCTTGAAATTTAGCAGATTCGGATTTAATATAAAAATATTATTTTATATTTTTAATTTAAAAATATTTAAAAAAGTCGTAAGAATTGTTCATTGCCATCCTTACTCATCAAATCCCACTTTGTTTTTTACATCCAAATAAACAAGACAAATCTATCTCTATGGATTTTTCTTGGAGCAATTAAGCAAAACTGAACAGGACTACAACAACTGCATTAACAACTACAGGATACATCACTAACACGCCCATGTAACACAACAATCTACACACTAAAGAAAACAATAAAGAAGTTCCTCTGCCAAAAATATGTACCTAACAAGATAATCAAATCAAGAACCGCAAATGTTTAAAGAAAATGCTATGGATAATTTAAGAACCCATTGCAGATATACCTGTAATTGTGGTTGAAGCTGAGGAAGCCTCCAGTGGTGGTTGGTCAGTAGTTATCGGCTCGACCGGCATGACAACACCAGGCCATGATCGGCACATGCAATGTTTGCCCTTCTCAATGTTGGCATAGACGGCGCTGAGGTGCTTGCCACAACCCCCCCACGAATACTTCCCACATTGGCTGCAATCAACCTTAAAACACATGGTTGTGTTATGCGACTTGGGATGATATTTGTTTTGTGCTTCTCTGCTATGGTCCTTTATCACCACCTTGAGTCAGATTTATAGCAGTTCTTTTACTTCGATTCTATCTAACAATGTCCCAATTGCCAATTCAAAATGGAACAATTTTCTTGAATTCATCACTTTTATCTTCTTCTTTTTTTTCAATAACAAGGAATAAACCTAGGAGCCTCGATGTTGCCGATTTCCAATGACCAATTTGCAAGCGTGCTTAGTTGTAAGCTTTGGAAACATATGTCAAGTCACAAACTTACGCCACTCAAAACAAAAGCAGTTAAAGCTCGTGCCTTTGTCTTCAACGATGTTAAAGAATGCTTTAGAAGTTATAAGGCGAATCTTCGGACAAGACAACATAATGATAAAATCATAGTTGTACTCTCAGCCGAAAAAGAAAACATGATGACTTAGTATCATGGGAAGTGCCTGTCTCTTTCTTTCTTTTATGCAAATGACTCATTTACATCACACACCATGGTTTCGAAAAGACACTCCCTCTTCACGTCTACAAGCACTTAACTGCCACGCGAGCTTCTTGAGAAATTAACGATAATAATTAAAAATTAAAAACAATTTCAATTCGGTAATTGCAAAAAATTTTCTCCAATTTCTTCAATAAAATTCATCTCATAACAATATTTAAAAAAGTTCTAATTTCTAAAAAGAGTAGATAAAGAGTGTTAGTTTCTTTAATATCTATTCCTTTACGTATATAAAGTTCCTTTAGAGAGTTTTTTTCAATATTGATAATGATAAAGCGCTAGATAGTTATAATGCTTGTTTTTACACGAGGAGCTGAGATATTATTAGGAAAGATACTTGCTTGATTGTTAATGAGTTCTTTGATTCACAAAAACCTCTTAGTTAGGTAAATGGTAATGTTGTTTCTTTAATTCCTAAGGTTAAAAATCTGACTTATATGAAAGATTTCGACCTATTTTGTGCAATAATGTCATGTATAAGGGAATCACAAAAAAATTGAATGAAAAATTAAAGAAGGTCAATCAAGATTTGATTGATCCAACTTAAAAGGCTTTTGTTCTAGGTCGATCTATGGGGCATAATATTTTGGTTAGTCAAGATATTTTGAAACATTATGGTTAGGGTAATATTTATCCTCAGTGTGCTTTCAAAATTGATATTTGATATTCATAAAGCTTATGATTCAATTAGTTAGGACTTCCTTGAAGATTTGTTGATTGGTTTTGGATTTTCTTAGAGATTTGTACAGTGGATTATGAGCTGTGTTAGAACTATTAAGTTTTTTATTTTGGTGAATGGTAATCTTGAAAGGTATTTCCCTGAGGCTAGAGGTTTGAGACAAGGAGATCCCATGTCCCCTTATCTTTTTGTGCTAGATATGGAATATTTGACGAGACCTTTTAAGGCGGTTAGGAGTGATAGGGAATTTCATTATCATCCTAGGTGCAGGAAGTTCAATCTAACTCATTTGAGCTTTGCAGATGATCTTTTAGTCTATTGTAAGGTTGATATTTATTCTATTACTAGGCTGAAGGCTTTGTTCGATCAATTTGCTGACCAATCTGGAGTTCATGCTAATAAGAAAAAAAGGAAATTTTCCTAGGGAGAGTTACGGATGATTTGAAAAATCATATTCTTAATCTACTCGGATCTAAGGAGGGAAGACTCCCTATTCAATACTTGGATATTCCTCTTAGTTCTTATAGACTTAGAATTTTTGATTATGTTGTACTAATTGAGAAAATGAAAGCTAGAGTTAAGGGTTGGCGCGTTCGTACCCTATCTTATATTGGTAGAATGGAATTGATCAGATATGTGCTTTATGGCATCCATAACTTTTGACGTTATGTTTTTCCCATTCTTAAGTTTGTGATTGCCAAGATTCAATCTATTTGTAGATCTTACTTATGGAGTGGTGTTGATGCTAGTAGGAAAAGTTTTGTGAGTTGGCAAATTTTTAATCTTCTGAGAGAGGAAGGTGAGCTTGGTTTTAAGGAATTACTTGCTTGGAATAAAGGTGCAATGATTGAACATTTAGCTGAGTTCTGTTCAGATTTTGCTTCTATCTGGCAGAAATAGGCTCATAAAAATATTCTTAAACATCACTCCATTTGGTCTATTAAGAGTAGAACTGGTGATGCATGGTACTGGAAAAGTTTGTTGAAAATCAGAGATGAATTGTTGCAATTATTTCCTCACATTTATGTTAATTTATTTGATAATATGAGTGGAAAAAATGGTAGATTGAATGTTGATGTTACTTATGATATGTTTCGAAAGAAGGGCCAAATTTTCCTAATCACGCTAAATATGTGACATGGTTTTCATATCCCAAAATCCTCTTTTCTTTTGTGGCTTGTTGAAAAAGACAATTGTATACGTATGCTAGAATGCAAAAGTTAGGCATGGATCATGGTTTTCATTTGGCATGCAGATTTTGTAGGCAACATATTGAGAACGTGGATCACCTATTCTTTAAATGTGTTTTTCCTTAGTATGTTCAATAGAGAGTAACGCACTAGCTTAGAATTTCTCGTGTTGATGATAACCTAAAATCTTGGTCGAAATGGCTTAAAACAGAAGCTAAAAAGAAGTCCTAAATTTGTATGATGAGAGCAGCTGGTGTTTATGTTATTGTTTATTATATTTGGTGGTTTAGAAATCAAATTGTTTTTCACCAGAAAGAGGTTAACCTCTTGAAGCATAGATTCAATGTGTTGTTTTTGTCATGTAATAGGAAAATTAGGAGTTGGTTTAAGTGTTTAAATATTTCTCTTAGAATGATTGTTAGTTGATTTCCTTAGCTATACTCGGGTGTAACTGTTCAACAACTCTTTTTGGTGCAATGGATTTTCATTCACTTTGTTCCAAAAAGAAAAAAAAGTAAACTCTAATTTTAATTTTAATTATATGAATAAATTTAAAAACATAAAGTAATTCTAATTAGTTTTTATAAGTTTTAATTTATTTGAGTCTAATTATAAATTAGATTTATAATTTGTAATTATCGTCAATATGTTAGAAATTTAGCGAATCATATATAAAATAATTGAAGAGACAAAATTAATGCAAATTAAGTTAAAATTAATTAAAAAATTTCAAAGACCAAATAAAAATTATTAAATAATATATAAATATAGATCAAAATTGACATATATTATGATCGTTCGAATATAATTTAACTTATTAATACAAGATTATAACTTATAATTTAATTTTTATTATTCAATATTTTAATTGAGTATAAAATATATAATTAATTTGTAAAAGTAAACTAATTAGGTTAAAATTCTCAGTTATGTCATAAATTAAGCTATAGTCCTATGATGCTAAAATCTTCTCCAAATTAAATGTATCATATCCAAATCACAGGAAAGTTGTGCATTTGTAATCCTACTTAACATAAGAATAATAAGTGACTAGCAATCTGAGTCTATGATCGTCATATCAACCCAACTAAGTGAGTAGCTTTTGTTAAGGTGATTTACTATTTAAGTATTATTTGATAACTGGATTAAATTGCACACGATAGTCCGAGCTATTTTTGACTACTATTTTTGTCAAATTGAAAATTGATCTACTAATTCAATTCAAGTCGAGAAAAAGAATAAACACAACTAAAGGAGAAAGCAGGGAAGTTAAAAAACACTGAAGATGTTTATTTTTTCTTAATATTTATTAAGGACTTGTTTGTTGTTTTATTGTTTTTGTTATGATTGTCAAAACAACAAAAACAATAAGATTGAAAGGAATCTTGAAAATCTCTTATCCTATAGATTAAAGGAAAAATTAGTAGCTTGATTGATCGGTGATATAAATATGTTTTGATCCTACTAAATTATATGTAATTTTAATTTCTTACATTGGCATCAAAGCAAATCAATTAATATGTTTTGATCCTATTAAATTATATGTAGTTTTAATTTCTTACCTTGGCATCAAAGCAAATCTTAATTGATTGTATTTGATGATAACGATGTTTGATTGTAAAAACAATTTGCTGATAAATAATAACGTGAGATTTGTGAATAATTCACTTCAAAGGACACAATAACATACGTTTTTCATTTGTCATAATTAGTTTGTTTGTTAGTATATATTTTTCAAGGCACAAAGCCACAAGATGAAACATTGCTAATGGTGGTCTATGTAGGCGATCATTTTTCAAACATGTGGCAAGTGGTAGGCTATGCAAGGGAAGAAGTTGTCAGGACACCATAATGATTGGTGGTGGTGGCAGTTTAACCGTTGCTCCTTCTCAACAGAGCACTCGTCACTCCTTACTATCTGTAACAATTGGTAGTGATTGGTGGCACGTCTATGGATGAGTTATTGGTGATGAGTTGTTACTAGTGAGCACCAAAGTTGTCAAGTTGTGCAAAAAGAAGAGGAGTAACGATTACATAGTTTTAGTTGTTTTATTTTTTAAAGATATGGCTAGAGTTTCCAAAGGAGAAAAACATAGCGTTTGGATAATGGTTTAAGTAAAAACTAAAACTATGCTTATCTTTGTTTATATAAACGAATATGTTCACTTGTTCTAAGTGTGGAATAATCTTTATTTAGCTTATTCTTATAATAAAATTTTTAGCAATTATTTTTAATAAAAAATTACTAATTACTAAATTTAAAATTTTTTAAGTTAAGCCGTAGGGGTTAAAAAGGCAGCCTAAGTATATGCCAAAACCCACAAGTTTATTAGACCACGTATAAAACCTTGATTAAGGTCTATTAGAAACTTTGTTATTTTAGAGACTTGAACCTTTAACTTGTGATATTAAAGACATAACTATGCACCACTTATCTATATGTTACATCTTGTATAAACTTGATGTAGATCTATTTGTAACCATTTTCCGCGATTTGTTCTCGGTTATATATTCTTTTTATAAATGTTTAAAGATTTGTTTGGAGGACAATTCTCATCAATGATTAATTTATTTTATTTATTCTCTTTTATTAATTCCTAAATTATTTATCCATATTTTATCTAATTGTCTAAAATAAATACAGATCTAATTCAAATTTCAACTTATTATTAAAAAATGTTGAATGCCATTTTTCCTTCAATTGTTTTAGGAAAATAATTACAATGAGAACTCCGATATCAATTTAAACTCCAACATAATGAAATCGTGTGAATTTTATGAAGGCATAATCGAATCAATGTCGTTTAGTGCCTAGGAAAGACTTAATGTTATATTTGTGAATAACATGATGCAATGTCTCATCTTTGCTGGTTGTCAGGGCTTCACCGCTCTCGTAAGCAAATATGAAATACTTTGCAAAATGGTCATACCCTAACACGGAGGTTTATTGACCAAGGTGTAAAATGCTCCATCAGATCATATTCACACGTAGTTAGGTAGAGCAAACCTTCCTAAAATAGCATAGGATAAGAGAAGTGTTTAGAGGTCTTAAGTTTAATGCCTTATGAATGGACATTATAGAGCTAATAGTTGATATAAACTTTACTCATTCATTTAAAGATCTAATTGTATCAATTCCTTATAAGGTTCATCAAATTTTATAATTTTTACTTAAAAAGTATTTATCACTTTTTATTTGATGTTTGATGATACGTATGTAGCATTAGTTATTTATAGCAACCATTGTTATAACATTTAATTTGTAAACAATATTTGTTTATTGAAATGCATTATTATTTTATTTTTGATTATTTTGTATGTATATATTATACATATCATACTTGAGATATTTGTAAACAAATAATCTAAATGGAATGATTAATTATTGATAAATTATTATATGGATGATGATCGGAAACTTAGTATATGGATGATGATCGGAAACTTAGTAATCTTTTGAGTCTATAGGTAATTGAGAAAATAATCAAAGTGTCAATTTAGAGGACTGCATTAGAATAACTTAAAATGACAACAATTACATATTAAATGTGTCGTTGAAAAAACTATATGTTTGAGGAAAATAACTACCATATCTAAGAATTATATTATAGGATTCACCATAGGTGAAAATTTTAATGATGATAATTTAGAAATTTATAAGTATGAAAATACAATATATATTGGAAGAGCAAAAGGCTCTTGTCTTATTACATGAAATCATTATGGTGTCAAGAAAGATACTATGAGTCAATATAGAAAATTTGTGAGGCATATGACTCATGTAAAAGAAGAACTCTTTGGCTTGTACATCATGTATGACAATTTTATGCTAGAGTTCAAAGGTATGATTATGCCAAAGACATATGATTCGTGGCAATAATATGTTATAGTAGCACCCCATTGACCATATTATGATTACTTACTATTATAATTGACACAGACGCACACATATATGTAATAACTAATAAATAAATCATAAACGAGCATATGAGATAGGAGCATTCAATGTAGAGGCATGTGAAGCCAATATCAAACATAGTAAATTGATGGATGCTAGCCAATATTATCTTATACGTAGCTAGTGTAAGTTGTTACATGTTCTTGGCCTCTGAATTGGGAGCATATGGAAATGCATTTAACTTATAATAAGAATAACAATATAATACATAATAAACATTTTGAGACTTTTAAGCCACATACTAAGGTATATATGGCTAAGTTATGCATAGTGAAGTAAATCACTTGTTAATATAGAAATCATGTATAATATGTAGAATACACAAGAGGGGGGTTGAATTGTGTAAAATCGTCAAAAATATTAATCTTTAGAAATTTCTTAGATTTCTTTACAAATTCAGATGATCACAAAATAATTCATTTAAGTCGATGAGTAATGAAATCACAAAAATTATTATCTACTCTTCTAACAATAAGAAAATTAAAAGATAAGGGTTAGAAAATAGATGTCGTGATTTTATACTGGTTCATCTTAATCTTGGGCTACGTCCAGTCTTCAGAGTTTGTCTGAGATTTCACTATACTCATCAACGTTACAAGTATTCTTTTTACACTTGCAGAGCCTCTTCAGGTCTCTCTCACAAAGTATTCTTTATCTGCTTTCTTAGCCTCTCCAGGCTCTAGCCTTTCTTTCTCTTGGAAAGATAGCGTTTAAGCTTCACGTTACAGATGTATTTGCTCTCTTTCTTTTGCACTTGAGTACAGAGTTTCTCTAAGTATTGTACAATAAGTTTTTCTCTCTTTTATTGTATCTCTTTGTAAAACGTTAGTTAGATTACGACTATTATTAGTATTTATAACCTAAGTCTTCAACTGTCTTCTTGAGAAAACTGCTTCTTGAATCTTCTAGAAACGGTTATTAGTTAAATCCTGTAACTAACTCTAACTATCTAACTGACTGATGTTCTAGAATAGTTTTCATTTCCATCGTCTGGTGTTGTGTTTTTGTACTGTGTCGCGCTTATATCTTCTTATGTTGACCTTTTGTATCTTCTTGTATTGACCTTCTGTATCTTCTTATGTTGACCGTCTGTATCTCCTTATGTTGACCGTCTGTAGTTTGACCATCTTACATCGTCCTTCTTGAGTTTAAAGTGTCTTCTGGGTTTGACTATGAATCGTCTTAAGTTGACGATTTGTGTCACTTACATTTTTCTGCGTACTTAACAAACTCATTAAAACAATCCACACACTTCTAAGATTATTATTATTTGATTGTCATAAAAATTAAAAGAAGTGAAGTCTTCTTGACTTAACAATCTCTCCCTTTTTGATGATAACAAATAATCATAATATTAGAAGATAAGATAATATTCAGACAAAGAAACAAATAATGTTCAGATAATATTTAACGCAATACACAAGATATGCATAAGATATACAATGCTTTCTAATATTTTCCACTATTCTCTTTTCTCCTGTTCTCCCCCCTGTTTGTTATTAATAAAAAAGATAGTTCATCTTAGATGCTTCAAAATTTCAGAATACATATGTTGAATATCAATGTGGATCGTCTTGAGGTCTTGTTCAATAGAAACACGTAGAAGTGCTATTTTCTCATGAAGATCACCCACTAAATCACCCAGTTCATCAACTTTAGTATGAATTTCCTCAATATTTTTCGCTAAGGCTTCCTGAACTTCCTTGTATTTGTGACTAGATTTAATCCAATTGATGAAATGCTTCAAGAACTCAGAATTAACAGTAGGATCTTGTTGTATTTCACTAAGTGGATGAAGGTGTTCAACAACAGATGGTTCTCTAAGTGAAACGTCTAACTCTATGATTTTGACTGAGGGTAATTTAAAGGTTTGTTTTCTTTCTGAAAGATCAAGATCATCAGGTCTGGGTGGTTTATAAATTGGTTGCCCAAGAAGGTGTAACACATTTATGACTGAAGGTATCAAACTTAAGGGTCTGAAATGCATGATTAAATGCACAAAGGTTTCTAAGTTAAAATTGATACCTTCAACTGTGATACTTCTTTACCTTCCTTCTGTACAGTGCTAACTACTTTGAAACTTTCATCTTTGGTAGAAACTCCAAATTGACTCCCTAATGCCCTTGATATGTGATGTGATACATAGACACCTACAGGTTGAGCTGCATAATATGCATCGTCTATGTTCTTCATAGCCACTAGAATCTGTTCTTCTGTAAGATCATCTTCATGCCTTTCAGGAAACATCTTCTTCTTCCCTTTTTCTTCTTTTGTTACAGGGGTTGGATGTCTTGGTTGTATATCTGGTATAATCTTTATCGTTGTTCTACTTGTTATCAAATAGATAGTATAACGATCCTTTGAAATCTTCATTAGATATGGTTCTGACTTTTCATCTCGTAGAATACCCTATAGTCTTCGTTCTTCATGACTGAGAAGATGTATTGTCTGATCGTTTATTGGTATAGGCTCGACTTGTACCTTGACAGCCTGCTTAGAAGGTTCTCTGATAATAATTAAACTTTTGTTTCGATCAGGTACTGATTCTTCTATAACCTTCATTTTCAAATCCTTTTTCTTGATTGGTTGAGAAGGATTGTAAGGTACTAGCTAGTGTTCAACTGTTTGTGCCTTCTATGCAACATCAGATGAAGAAACCTTTTTCTGACTAAGTTTCATCTTCTTTTGTTCTTCTGTTAGTTTGGAAGAGAGTTGTTGTTGAGGCTTCTTCCTATCAAATACTAACTTCCTTTTTATCTCTATCTCTCCCGATGATTTTTCTGATTGAATTTGTAGGATAGAGATAATTGATTTGGTAGGTTGTTGTCATTCCTTTTGCTTCTCAGAATCTCCACTAAGAATTAGAACTTTCTGCTTATTATGTTCTTGTTGTCGTAAAGTCAATAATCTTGGTGACCTTCTTGACTGTTTGGGCTTTTCTAATTGGAGCGTCTCAGCCTTCTTTTCAAAGACACTTGATGAGTTGATTGTTGAACCCTGCTTTCCTCTCTCTGTAGAATCGTCTTAACTTGTGTTGACACATCAGACGATTGTTCAACCTTTTCTTCTACGGATATTCTTTCTGTCGATTGAGGTTTTGTTTGTCTTTCAGACAGAACATGTTCACTCCTTCTTCGTCTTACTATAAGCTCCTCCTCAGACTTTGCTTTTGGTGTAAGATCTATATCCGCTTCAGCTTCAATCTTGATTCCCATTCTGAGAACAATAGAGGCATTAATAACACTCTTGACATTTATCTTTACCCTGTTACCTCTATCAAGTAGGATTCTAGATTCTCTAAGGAATCTAGTCAACAGCATACCGTAAGGTAAAGAGCTATAATAATCTCCTTTAGACTTTATCATGTTCTTTAAAATCAAGAACGGAATATTAATGGGTTGGTGAGTAAGTAGATGAAATAAACAATGCTCATTATTCATTGTCACCATGTCCTTTGAGCCTACTCTTGGTATAATATAGTGGATAAGTAGTGAATGAAGAACCTTAGCCTTCGGAGCGAGGGTTGAAGCCTTCTTGACTCCTGGATCACTACATCCATATAATTTTCGATTGATGTGAGCTTTA
>JANSVA010000216.1:30568461-30586673 GCA_025504915.1 Erythroxylum reticulatum
TATCTTTAAATTTTATTTAATATATAATTATATCAGTAACAAAAGTATAACTATATTCCCATAAATAATCAAACATGTTTTTGTTTTTACTTGAGAACTAAAAGCATAAAAACAAACTATAAGCTATAAACTAACAAAAAAACGGAAGTGAAACAAATAGTCCTAAGTTTGTTTATATGCACGAGTTTTATAAAATAAAAATTACGTTGTCTTACCTTGCTTTCAATATTGAAGTGGGAAGAAAAAATGAGTTGTAAAATTATATATGTTTATATCTTTAATTTGTGTTAATTATAAATTTCAATTAAATATTTTTATCTAAAATCTAAAAATTGTAACTCACAATAGATATAGAATTAAATAATTCTTAAATTTATCATTTATATTTTTATTTTAATACGATTATTTGTTTTGAGAATCAAGAATCTAACATGCATATATATAAATGTCTTTAATAAATTATTATTTATGGGACTTGGAGTGCTCTTTTATGCTTTTTATTTATAGTTTAACTAAATTTGGTTCAATAAAAAATTTATCATTTTGTCACCCTAATCCGTCATTTCAAATCTATTTTCTAAACATTGCACATGATAAGCAACAAGAGGTATTTTCTCTAAATTAAAAACTAAAACTTGGTCTAAATTAGAGAAAGATAATAAGTTGTGTCAAAAGTAGAATTCATAAAAATATAGAAATCCATAAAACAAAATGACATTAAAGAAGAGCAAAAACATAAAAAACATTTGAACAAAATAAAAGAAAATATGAAAGGAAAAGAACAATAAGGAGAAAAGAAAAACTTCTTGAATGTTGACCGAACAAAGTTATTAAAAGTTACTATCTTGACTGTTTTCCTCTCCAATCTCTATCCATCCGAAGGCGACATGGAAAAAGTTTTAGCAGCCACGGATCAATTACTCGAAACTATCCGTACCGTACGTATATGGTACTCCCCAGAAAGCTTAATTCTTTAGAGCTAAACAAAATCGTATCCATAACCCACAACTGAACTGATCATGAATGATTCTGCATCTCGGATTCTCTTTCTAATTTTATCATGTTCAACTCTGTCCAACCCTGTCTGGACTTTGATAAAATTGGACGAAAGATCTCAACTCACGATTCTGATGTTCCCTATATAGATTTAGTGGAAGTCGATTAACTGTTACTTCCTAATGAATTATAAGCCCACGAGCAATTAATAGCCTAGCATTTTTTTACGAAAATTGAATCAGTAATACGGAAAGCCATTAAGTTATAAAATCTGTTTGCTTGAGCATTGTCTGCTGTCAACATATCATAAACAAAACTTTGTAAGGAGGCAGTCAGCTGGCACATAATCATATATAAATATGTAAGACATGTATAAGTAACCTACTATGCACAGAAAGGAAAAACAAAGTCCCCTGCAACCTTGACTATTACATTGTCACTGAACTACATTACCCAATAAGCTGTTTGTTGAAGGCGAGCTCTGTTCACTTAACCATGGATCCTGCACAGAAACTGGGGAGCGATCCTTAATCTCCTCCAATGAAGTCAAACAATCAGGTGATCTAGGAGGAACAAGAACTTTCCGGCTGCTTACCCCTTCGTTCTTACTTGAGGCAACACTTACTGACTTCTCGTTCTCATCGTCTGACGATGAACAAGATGAAGCAATCGGTGAGGCCATGCACATATCTGGCACCCATGAACTTAGCCTAATGTGTTCTAGCTCTTCTGCCACTTCCATCATTGTGGGCCTCATATCCCGATGGAAAGCAAGGCATCTAAACGCAAGTTCTGCAACACTATGAATAGATGACAATGTCCAAGCATCCCTGTGTGGCTCAAGCTGGGGATCAATTATCTCATCCATACAACCTCTTTTAATCCTATCTACTGCAAGTGCAGCCAAATTCACCTCACTGTGAGGACGAGAAAAATCCACCACTTTCAGTGCAGTTATTATCTCAACAAGAACAACCCCGAAACTGTAAACATCACTCTTGTCAGACAGATGGAAGCACTGATGGTATTGAGGATCAAGATAACCTGGAGTTCCCTGTGGGGCTGTAGAGATGTGGGATGACTCAATCAAGCCAAACCTTGAAAGACCAAAATCAGCTACCTTGGACCTGTAGTCGTAATCCAAGAGAATGTTGCTTGATTTGATGTCTCTGTGGTAAATAGGTGGATTGATAACGGAATGGAGATAAGCAATAGCATTCGCTGTTTCAGCAGCAATGGTGAGTCTTATCGTCCAAGGAAGTCCTTGGCCCCTCTCTCTTTGTAAATGTTGACAAAGAGTTCCATTTGGCATAAACTCGTATACAAGGATCGGTTCACCCTCTTCTATGCAACACCCCAAGAGACGGACCAAGTTAGGATGGCTGACAGAAGAAAGAAGTTTAATTTCATTCATAACTTGATCAATGCTTTCCATATCTCTATGTCTGATCTTCTTTATGGCAACCCAATCATCATTATGGAGTTTTCCTGCATAAACTGTGCCATAAGCTCCATTTCCCAACCTTTGTTTCTCTGAAAAGCCATTTGTCGCTCGTTCAATTTCCTTGTATGTCAAAAATGGAATACTCGAGTTCCCAGCAGCTTCACTTAGAAGACGCTTTGCACTGAGTCGGTTTCTCAAAGGGTTTGACCGCTTTCTGAGACAGTAACAAACAAAGGCCAGACCAGCCATAAATAAAGCTCCAGCAACAATCCCTGAAAATAAAATAATGAAGACTTCGTTTTATATTCCAAAAGGAACTAAGACACAGATAAGGAGAAAAAGTTTAAGCCAAGTTGTTGAGCGAGCTGCTTCAAACAAACATATTGGCCTCCTTCACTTAAACCAACAGGCATATAACTGATCGATGAGGAACCTGAACAAGAAATTTACAAAAAAAAAAAAAAGCCCCCAAAACTAATGAATTCAGCTTATGTTCAGAGGTTTTAGTGTTTCACATTCTTTGTAAACTAGCCATTAAATTACCACAGTACATAGATGGACCTAACACAAGAAGAAGATAAAGGAGAAATGTACCTCCAATTAGAGCACCAACTCTTGTAGTTCCGCCGCATTGGCCAGACATGTATTTTGAAGCGTTGCAGTTAGAAACTGCCAAAGTAGCAACCAAAAGGAAGAATCAGCAATTCATCTTCATCAGTGGAACAAGGTTGGAATTTACAACTCTTTAACATGTAAATGACATCATATTGAATAAACCAGTCCAACGTTTCTGTTAATGACTGACGATGAAAAAGAAGCGGAAGATAGAAATATGTGCACTTTCCTATAGAGACTATTAAGTTATTTTCTGCCAATATTTTCACATTCTGAGCCTAGTCGATAGTCTTTTAGGGTACCTCGACTTCTTCTTCTTCTTCTTTTTTTTTTTTCCCCATAATAAAACTAGAAGGTGATAGAGACAGAAATTCCAGTGCTGCAAAGCCTGTAATCATGGCAGATTTATGTATCCAAATTTGGCCATTTTCAATCTGAAGTAGGACAATTGACCAATTACTTAGTACCAAACTATACACATACTTCAATTGCATCTTCAAACGATAATACAGAGAAAAACCCCACTTTAATGGATACCAGCTTTTACGTCTAACTAAACTAAGCTGCGACCACAAATGGTTTACAAACACTTAAAAGTTCTTAGGCAAAAATAGCTTTTACTTTGATCTTAAAACAAAACAAGGGTAGCTTTTAATCCTACCCAGCTCTTCGTTCTGACAAATCTTTCTTTCCTAGTTATGACCAAATCCCATATTAATCCTACAAAAGTGGTCTTAGCACAGTAGGAGAAGAACCAAACAAGCACACTGTACTACCATTGCCCAGTCAAAGTCAAGAACATCCATAGAAAACACGAAACCATTCTTCTTCCTTTAGATGAACCCACCGTAACCAAACCTGCCCCTAAAGATCACGTCTTTAGCAAAGATTACGACCATGGACCGACGAGAAATTACTAACCTTGACGCGTTACATTCTAATTGGCTGATTCACTAACGCTATTTTCCCCCAGTCAGAAGCCACCCCCACCAATTCAAAATTAGACAGCCAAGTTGATAGAGGAAATAATAAAAAAGAAAAGATATTTGGAAGATACAAAAGGTTGAGTTGACTCACCTCTCCGGCAACCCTCTCCGGCGACGAAGCCATCTTCAACAAAACCTGTTCTACACGAACACCTGAACCCTGACTTCCCATTACCCAGATTCACGTCCTTGCAAACCCCTCTTCTATCGCAACCTCCACTAGAACAGTTACCTTCAAGCCACCATTCCAAAACAGCTGTTTGCAGCTGTATCGAAATCACAGGACTATACGACCCGACAGCAAGCGACGAGAATACGGATTTGCACTCTGTCCTTGTGAAATTCTCGTAGTTCAAGATATCGATTCGTAAATCCCCTTGGGAAAAGCAGCTAATGTTGTCGCTTTTTGAGTTACAGTTGCTTGTATTTAACAGCGAATCAAACGAATTTCTGGGTATAAAACACCCTTCAGGAGGCTTGGAGCAGTTCTGAAGTAGCAAACTATTTCTCGAAGCGATAGCGATGGTTTGACCAAACAAAGGCTTTATTGATTCAACTGGGCGGTCGCATTGTGCAGGGAAGTCGATCAAAAGGCCACTGGAAGTTATATTCTGTACTTGAAATCCTCCGATTTCGATCCCTCCTGTTTCTGTGCAGCTCAAAGGGATCAAGCAATCACCAAAGAACCCAAATGGATAAGGCACTCGCTTGACTAGTTTGCTTGTGTTACAGGTCCTTGTGCAGTTGATTGAGCTTTGAGCTCTAGTTGATGCGACCATGTAGAGTATAACCATACAAAGATACAAACTGGCTCGTTGTACAATCATTTTGGACAATCTCAGGAGACAGCTTAACCATTACCACTCTCGCTGCTGCAGAAAGAGAACCAATCCACTCAAAAGAGCTTGGTCATGCAACAAGGTCATCAAAAGGTCATTCCTGTTGCTTTCTGCAAATTAGAGAAGAAGTGAGAGAGAAAAAGGTAATGAGAAAATTGGTAGAAAAACTAAAAGCCAGAACTTTTGTGCCGTTGGGAGCCCATCTAAACCAGTTAATGCTTAAAAACCTCAGTACCAAGCTCTCAAGGAATGTATAGTTATGGTTTGGTGAAGACATTTATGAACTGAGCTTACCTTTCCTCTCAACTCCGTCAATGGTTGTAACTGCTTTACGATTTCCAATTCAAAACCTGACACTGATCAAACTGCGAGGATCAAAATAAGAGTCTTAAATGAAAAGAAAAATCAAACCCATCAATGTTCTTCACTTCATAGACTAAATTAACCCGAAAAAACGCCGGCTTTTCTGAATCCAGGTCCTTATCATGTATAAAACATTGAAAAAGGCCTTAAAGCAGCAAAATTTCTGCCATAAAGACACCTTCCAACTTTCATTTTCTTTTTGTTTTAATTTTTTTCTTCTTTTTTCCACCCAGGAAATTTAACTCAAATTATATATTAAACGCATGTTCGGCGACCCTTTAACATGAGACCAATAAGAGCCATGGAGGCATCAAATTAGCCCCAAAGATGGAAACTTGTTCAAGGAAAGAGACTGGAATCGTATGGTGGGTACGCAATTACAAAAACTTTGACTTTGAAAGGCATAAAGAACAGTTTTTCTAAAGTTAATTGTGTGTGGACACCATCTAACCAATCTTTTGCTGTTGGATATAGGATTTGATGAATGTGGGAAAGGTAGGCCACCGCCTTGCTTCCAACTCTATATTTCCTCCTGTTGTCCTCGTGTGTTTGGTTCAAGAGTATGGTAATTTTCATTTGATTGCATACGCATTTAAGGAAAATAATGTCACTTGACAATAATAATTCATTTGTTCTTACTAAATCTGATCTCCTATAATTTAATTACAAGTTCCAAAAAATAACTGGTTGAAATGGTCATCTTTTTAAAATTCAGATTCAAATGTTGTAATGTGAAATTTTACCTTATGAGGCAGGTCCTCCCACCCAATAATCCTCGTTGCAGATTGCACCACCAAAACGGCATGGATTTTTTATATATGAGATTGAAGTGGTTTAAATGAATAAAAAAACACTCTAAATTAAGTGGTGACCAGTCCAATGTGGTGGCCATTTTGGCTAGCAATTTCCAATCAATCCTATTCCTTTTGTAGACAAAGTTTGGCTGGGGAGTCCAAATTGGGAAAATAGCCCTACAAACTTTAAAGTCAGTCTCCAACAACCATAAAAATATAAAAAATTTGGACAAATTTCAGATATTGAAGTGATCTTAAAAAATAAATTTGTTCAAATACTAATAGTTTAATTAGAGATTTTTATTATTTTCTCTTGTAAAAATTCTCTCTTTGAATATACCTTTAAAGATTAGCATCAAGTTGTGTTATCTGATATACTTTTCAAAGATGTGTATAGTTTTTGAATCTAAGAACAAATAACAATAACACTAATACCCAGTAGAAATTTCGCTAAGAAGTAGAGTTTAGAGAGGTCTGATAGTACGAAGCTTTATTTTTAACCAGTAGAAAGGCTGTTTCTAAATAGCCCATATGAATCAATGAAAATAAAAATAATAATAAAATAAATAAATAAATGATGAATTAGAATAAAATAACCCAAAAACCAACAAATTATTAATAATAATAGGGAAAAATAAAATAACTAATATATATAAATAATAGTAACAATAAAAATAAAATAATGCTAATAATAATAGGAATCTAAGAAGAAACTGTTTTGAGTAAATGAGTTTTTTAAATTAATTTTAAGAAATGAAAATTGATTTCTTTCCTTCTACTAAAACCTATAAATAAAAAAAATTATATACTAACCATTTTTGGGTCGGGGTATAATGGGTATTGCGGTGGAATAGAATCGATACTACATGCTGCGTGGATCCTCCGCGTTTTGAGTTGGAATCTGAATGTTGGGTTTTAGGACGACAATGCCCTCAGGTTGACTAGAGGTTGGTGATTTTAAGTTGTTGACTTTTATGAACGTTAGTGAATTTTATGTTGTGCATTAGGTTCACTCAAGGCTGTGGAGAAAGAATCTAAATTTGATTTCTAGTGAGTAGTAATAACAATCGTGATGTTACAGTTGGAGTAGGCAATTTTAGTTGATGGATACTCTTTCTGTTTCAGATATTTAATATGTAAATTCCTGATTTTTATTAAAGATATATAACTATCTATTTCCTATCTCAGTCTGTTCTAAGAAATATTATCTGCTCCTTCCCACATAAACAACATAATTTCATTGCTAAGAATCAGTAAAATTAGCATTTACAACCCAATGGGGATAGCGATAAACCCAATTACACTTCTGATCAAGAGACCCATTATATGATTCAAGTTCATGAGCTAAAAGGCCTCATCTGCAGAAAGAGTGACTTGATGAAGTATAACTAAATGAAACTGTGTATTATTAGACATTTTTAAATTTTGCATGTGAGTAAAATTTATATTGGATATTGTTTAAACATAAAAGATAAAGAGTTAAGATTTATAAATATTTGTCACAGCTTCCACAATACCACCATAATCTGCACGGCTCCGACTCACTTGAAACCAATTCAAGCCCATGTGAATTTAGGAAAAAAGGATAAGCTTTACAATTAATTAGGTTATTGTGTATCACATATCATTAGACTTCAAGAATATATTGATTATGAAGTTGAAACTGAGTTGAGAATATGGGTCAGATGATATCTTATCATAAATAAGCCAAATCATGCTACCAAAATAAATAAATAAAAGGAGATCTATTTCAAGACAACTTTTAATATTTATTTAATTCTCATGTGCACAAATTATAATTTAATATAACAATATATTTTCGTTTTGTCATAAAAGTTTATTATTGTTGAATCAAATATATTATTTAAAATTCAAGTTATCCTATAATTTGTAGTGAAAAATACATTTTCTGCTATTTGAGAAGACATGCCGATTACGTGCATGTATGTGAAAGCTAGTTGACAAGTCCCTCAGTTCATTTCACTATTCCAGCGGTTTGGCATCAACTTACTTTCATGTGATTGAATAGTTTCAGCGTTCAATTGAGTCTAATAAACGAGATGCAAGTTTTACACTTCCAATCGACAAAGCAGCAAATTTTGACTGGTGGCTTGTATCGAAGGTAGGACGGTGATCAATGTAGCCCCTGAAATTGACAGGCGATTGTATATTAAAGGTCAATGAGATAAGCCCCTTTCCATGTCACAATCTTTGACTTCTTCTTCGAGAAAATCTTGCATGAGTGTTGTCATCATTGGCGTATTAATTGGATCTCTACTCGTTTATATATGATTTGCTTCAGGATAATAATATCTGAGTTGTATATGTGCGGCTTTGGAGAAAAATCCTGTTTAAACTCTGGCAGGATTTCTAGCATGGAAGGGCACCTAACTTCATCACCAATAAGCTAACCTGTCCCCGCAATGGTGCTGGTTTCAGAATTTTAGTGGAGTTGGCTACCTTCCCATTTCAGGGGAGTTGATGAATGAACCTGCATGTTATTAAGACTGCATAATATCACACTAATAATATTATATGTAGTCTAACATTTTAACCTTCATGTTTTCAGTATATTTTTAAGAAATTGCTCCAAATTTTAGAATTTGAAGGAAAAAGATATAAATCACCTCTATTACTTTGACACACACCTTCTAGGAAAACTTAATTGCCTTTTGACATGGAAAAAACCGAGAAATTACGAAAGTTGGTTGAATTGAAACGCGATAAAGATCATCATAAATGTCATCAATTCAACAAGTTCTTAAGCATCTGAAGAGACTACGAAAGGTATGAGTGGTAAAAGCCTGACAGTTGAGTGTTGACATTGTTTCTTGATGCACATTTAACTTCTCCTCTTGTAATTTTCCCCTCAGTTCAACATGTCTCAACCTTTCCACATATTTGTTAAAGTTTAGGTAATGTTTGATTAAGTTTTCAATCAACCTCTTTACTTATTAAGAATAAGACTACATATTATTGAACCTCCTCATATATCAGTGAGATTCTTAATGGATGTTGTTGTTGTTTGTTAATTAGGTTTTCATTTTCAAATTAAAAAAAATCACTTGGTTGAATTTATGATTTCTATCTATGATTTTAATTTTTCCAATTTCGTAATTTATAAACATTATAAATTAGTTATAATTTTCTGATTTATTATAAATTAAATATATTATTTAATTGTTTAATATCAATTACTAATAAAAACATTGAACAATATAATCTAATAATCTAATTTTATTATTATGAAAAATAAAAATATTTTCAAATTTATAATTATTTAATGAATATATTTTAAAATTTTAAAATATATTGAAATAATTTCAAATTTTAAAAAAATTTAAAAATAAATATCACTCTATAAATAAAATTTACATATTTATACTTTTACAATTATTTATTTAAATAAACTATACTAACTTTTATTAATATTTAGTAGAAAATATTGTATAAGAGATTCTAAAATTTATTTAGAACGGATCTTTTGCTGATTCCTATTTTGTCATCTTAGAATGCTTTCGTATACAGCTATAATTTGCTAGAAGTTGTTGACATCTAAGTCAGCATTAAGACCAAAATTCATAAATCTGACACATTGAAAATGAAATTTCAATGTATATTTATTATAAATATTAAATAAAAATTTAAAACTATGTTTGGTATTATATGCTTAACCAAGTCTTGAAAACTCACACATTCTTTATGTGTTAAGGTCACGGCACCTTCTGAAACGTCTCTCCCTTGTTTAGATCAATCAAGTAGGCGAAAGGAAGGACTCGTACGTCTATCGAGCATGTTGTCCGCACATGCATTAGTGATAGGTTTATTATCTTGCTCCTGTATATATAGATGGCCCATTAGCAACACTAATACCATCACATTAACAATGTAAAGCATCATAAACTATTGATTGAAATGGTCAGAATCTAAACAACTTAACGAACCCACCATTACAACTATAATTCTTTTGCCCTGCTGTCTGTGGTTAGCTGCTTACCTTTTGTGCATGTTATAAACAAGAGATAATAAACGTCCTTGTTCTTTGTATCTGGCCGACTTCTCTACGACCTTACTTTCAAGGAAAGAAACATTTTATGCATTTTTTTTTGACACCAGAGAGGTTCTTTTGACCAAAATGGTCGGCCATGACTGTTCTGCATATAAACAGACACAGAGTTTCTCTTTATATTATATAACTTTGGTCTGATCTTATTATGCGTCCACATGCTTGTTCGGTGAAAGTTCCTAGCTCCTTACACCATCACGTTAAAATACTACTAAACGAACTTGTCACATGTTTGAGTATGGTTTTTCCACTTCATTACAAATTTTTTAAGACAAAAAAATTCCACTTCATTCTATCTCTTTATATAACAGTTATTAGAACATTAATTAGCCCAAGAAAGCATGGGCCGACTAGATGTGCCTCCTTGATAGCTTGATTTGAGATATCAATTAATTATGGTCACACCGAAGCTGCTTGCCTAAGCCCACCAACAATTTCAATGGTCTCAAACTATTTTCATTCCTGAACTAATTGCCTTTCCACTTCTTGTTTCAGTTCCTCTAAAATTAATTAGCAGACATTATACAGGGAGGGAAGTTGGCGTCGAAAATGAAAGCTGAAATTGACGTGGATTCTCTAGGTATGTATAGAGGGTTTGCACACATATGCAAGCTGATTTTCCTTTTACTTCAATTGGTCTTTCGTAATAAATGATTCACGCATTAACATCTTTTTCTTTTCTTCCCCTTTTAATGTATTCAGTTTAATGTTTTCATTAAAATATAAGTTAAATGCTAACGTTCTATAACATTTAAGATAAACTATAACATTTTTAAAATATTCAAAATAAACTTTGAGTATAAGAAATTTGAACATAGTTAAATTTTCTTCCATCATGCATGCACCAATACTATGTGATACATAGTTATTATTTTTTATTAGATATGTGATTCTTGCATAACTTTCAAATGGCAAGTGAAACTCATATATCAAGTCTAATTTAAATTAGTTTTAAGTTTACTTTTTAATTATATTTGTTTTTAATACATCCTACTTATATTCAATTAACCTAAATTAGCCTTAATAATTTGATATAACACTAATTAAACACTGCAAATCAAAAAATCATAATTATTCAAAATTCTCATTAACTAATTTCTTCTACACAGAGGAGGGCATGTAAGAACAAAAGCTTTTACAAGTGCTTCTAAGAACTATCAGGAGGGTCCAACCTAATATCAAGCCTAGCAATTGAGTTTTGAGGGTTTTGAATAATGAAATGGACTCTAATGTCGCGTTGATTACGCACTCACACTAAACAAAAGAGAGATAAAATATTCTATTGTGAGAATGGGGACATGAAATTACTTTCGAAAATCGAATTTCCAATCTCTAATCTCAACCTAGATAGAAGAAAGAGGAAAAAGAAGACTAAAAACAACATTTACCTAGCAATACTAAATGGAGAGAAGTATGGTTAAAAGTAAAATTTGATGAGAAAGAAACAGAGAATGCATAATGATAATTTAGGTTAAAAGAGAAGAGACATTTTAGAATTTCACTGTGGAGCCAGAAGTCCTTACACTTTCTCTTATATAATATGGAAATAGAGGTGGGATTTATTTGCCAAGTATTTAGTCATATTTTTGGCATATTTATTTATTTTTTAGTTTAGATGGTAAAATGATCAAGTTTATTATTTACTTTAGGATTAATTGTAAAAAATTCTAAATTTTAATTAATTTTATAATATTAATCTAAATTTTAAAAAGTGAAATTATAATATTTTCATTTTTAATTTGTAACAACAATAACTCTACATCAAGTTCTCCATGAAACTAGACTACGTCACGAATCATATCAAATTTACAGGTTCGATGTATGACTGTCACATAAGATAGTTGTGCCGCATATAAAATTTATTGTTAAAAATCTTTGCCCTTTTTTAGTATTTTTTGTTGGATAATTTTGTCCTTTCCCATAAAGTTAGACAATTATTAATTTCATTTTTTAGTTTTTTAATAACTTATTGGTTAAGTTATGTAATTTGATTTAGATAAGGATAATAAAGTGACCTAAGAAATGATCTAAATTAATGGGCCGAAGTCCGGATAGCAAATAGATCTCAATTAGTGTAGACCGGACCCATATCAGCCTTGTTATGAAGAAACCTGATATGTAAGCTATATATAAAGGTTAAGGTCTCCTGCAGTTGCTCATATAATCAATCGTAAGCATAAGGATTCTTTGACCCGTTAAGAGAGCTTACATTTTGAGAAAACTGTAGAAAGACCTTACTCATGTCCTGGAGAAAACGGTAGATTCGTGTTCGTTTCGACTTTGGAAAGCTCATTTGAAGTTACAGAGATCGAAATTAGGTATTTCCGCATTTCTTCGTTTATTGCCCTTTCATGTTTGATCCGAGATACGAGGTACCATTACGTATTACACGTGATATTAGAGTGGCGACGTGATCGGGTGGTTAAAAACGAAGATTTTTTGATTTTCTTTCCATAAGGTTTTCAAAAATTTAACTTCTATTTCTCGATTTTTCTTGTTTTTTCTTGCATGAAAGTAGTATACATCTGTATAACCTTGAGAAACAAGGTGAAAACGAGCCCGGGAGCGTGAAAAATGACCTAAAACTCGTAAAAAATCACCATTTTCTGGCAGACCCAATCGAGACCATCAGGCACATGTGGCACACGCGCCTAACGATGCACAATACTACCCTGAGGGGCGGTATGTTTGGCATGTGTAACATATGCACCAGTCACGGGTCAACACGTGGGTGGACCGTGACGTGCCACATGTTGGCACGTGCAACACAGTGCCATAAGATAATCGTGTGTAGGTGCTCGTCTAGTGCATGCAATGTTGAGACACATCGTTGGGTGGCAAGTGTGACACATGTATCGCAAACTCCACTCGCAACTGACATCATGTTGGCGTCAGCGGATGACATCAACTCTATAGTAGTACTTAAAAAAAACACAAAAATTTCAAGTTTCCTGTAAGGGTATCTCGGGGTGTTTTAGGTCAGTTTTTGGGTATGAGAAATTCATAAAGTGAGTTTTTCTATTTTTCTGGATTTATTATATTAGTAATAAATTAAAGTTTTACTCCAGTAAAAAGAATTAAGGTATTCTGAATCCAATTTTGAGTGAATTTTCATGCTTTAGACATTATATGAGGGAGATACTTCAAGTTTCTGTATCTCGTTCTCATATTCAGTGTTTGGGATCACATGATAGTTACTCGAAAAAGGTATTAAGACAATCTGAAGCCATTTTTGAGTGAATTTTCGTGCAACAAACTTGCCATAAGAGAGATACATGAGGTTCTCATGTCTCAGGTGGTCAATTCAGTGTCCGGTGAAGCACGATAGTCACTTTACTAAGATTTTTCTTTTACAAAAGTCTCAAATGAAGTTTTCAAAGAATGTCTTCAGCACAAGTGTGTGACAATGAGACAGTGCATTCGTATTTTTGCATTTATTGATGTTACATTGTCATATACCATATGCCCATAAAGAATGTGAGGATAATATAAAGATGCATCCCTTGTGTTTGTAGACTTTTTGAGTGCTGATGAGGATGTAGTCACCAAAGTGGCCTTTCAAGTTAGTATTTTGAATTGTTCTGCTTGCATGTTGGGGGTTGTCTCTGATTTTATATTTGGTTATTCTAACTAATGGTGTTGGCCTTACATAACACTTTGGGATGTATATAAAGACATTATATGGAGGAAAGATGTTACTCAAGTGATCTATTCGCCCAAAGGTGGTAGTGTTATAAGAGTTGATAGTTTGTACACTGATCATTTTTATGTGAAGGTTTAATTGCATATATTATGTATTCAAACCAAAAGTGTTTCATAATATGTGTGATGGGATTTTTAGTAAAGATACTATTCAATGACTTTGAGTATCGTTGTTATTCTACTTTTGTGCTGATTGAAACATTGTTATTTTTTAGTAACCTTTTTGTTCAACAAAATTAGTGTCACCATTGAAACCCTGACCAGTTTCAATACAAAGAAGTGGACAGAGGATGTATTGAATGCTATGGAGATAGCTAAGGTTGATATGGCCATACGGATGGATAGGGCATCTCTACCTACATCCATGGGCTTGAGAGCTTATAAAGCAGCCTACGAAGCTTGAGATTAATGTAGCAGATTAAGTCTGATGACCATTAGGAGATCCGTACTTGACCATTTGCTAAATGGACTTCCAGACACAAACAGAGCGAAGGAGTTTCTTGATAATGTCTCCTAGAGGTACACAGTCTCACCTAATGTTGAGACAAAGTGCCTTAATGAAAGAATTATTCTCCTTAAGGTATACGGGAGAAGGGGGAGTAATGGAGTATATATCAAGAATGATCCATCTTTATAGTAGATTGAAGATGTTGAATATTCCTCTTCCTGATGTCTTCATTGGCTAGACTCTAAATACACTCCCTCCAAAGTTTAGTAATTTGGTGATGACATATTACTCGTTGCTGAGGAGGATAAACTCAAGTTTGCTACACTTGCAGCACTCGAAGCAACTAAAGGGAAGACAAAGATGAAGCTTGCTAAGTTCAAAGGTAGAAAGTTCAAATCTTTTCTATATGTTGGCACTGATCAATCTAGTGCTGGTAAAGGTCCTAGGGACATAAAGAAACTAGTAGTGTGAGGTTTAAAAGGAAAGACTGAGACCACCAAGTAACTCCTTGGCTTATCAATTTATGAAGCTAATTTGTGATAGTCGCATTAAGTATTTGGTGGCTATATAGTGGAACATCTGATCAAGGTGCTTCCACAGTGCAGTGGTTCATATCTAGGATAAATCCAAATTAAAGGGAAGGAGAAACTAATGGTTGACAGTAATGAAGAAGTAGAAGCAATATCTATGAGGAATGTATGTAATGAACCCTGAAGTAAGGTTCATTTAGGTTTTGCACGACACATTTTATATGTAATCTTTTGATCAATTTTGGACAAAGAGGGTTAATGTTTTGTATTTAATGCTTCTGTTGTACAGTTGTTGTTTAATGCAAAACATAATGGCTCAACTTCTTGTCATATAGTTTGTATAGAATGTTTCTTACCTCGGATTAGATAAATGCTTCTTCATATCTTATTAAACAAGTTATGAAATGAAGGACCCTAATGAATGAGAAGTCATACATGGTGTGACATAAAAGTTTAAGCCACATTTTTAGAGCTAGGGTTGAGAGATTGATCAAGTAAAGCATTTCTCAATTCTCGATTATGATGATTTGGGAACATGTGCTGACTGTTGTAGGGTAAGTTGACTAATAAGGATATTGGGGTCAACTCATGCTTTTGACTTGTTGAGTCTGATACATAAAGATATCAGTAGATCTTATACAGTTGAATTGTGCAATTTTAAATGTATTTTGACATTTGTTGACGATTATTCCTATTATAGTTATGTGTTCTTGCTTAAAGACTGAAGGTTAAGAACCAATTGGGAAAATTCATCAAGATAGTCAAATTTGACCATGAAGGAGAATATCATAACAAACATGGTGTTTTAGGACTTTAAAAGGTTTGTTTTTCAGATATTTGGAATTAGTTAAATAGTGACTTAATTCACTATGCTGAGTAGTTTCAAGCAAAATGATGTATTGCTGAAAGGCATAACTATAACCTAAAGGACTTGACGAAGTCAATGTAGAACAAGGTTATTCTATTTGATTATTTATAAGTTTGAAAACTCAGCCTTGCATATATTCATATATGAGGGTGCCCTACTGAGGTAGTATGATCCTTATAAAGATAAATTGCATGCTTGTTATTTTCATTACTGTTTAGTAAGATATCTTGACCATTTTAAGGCTACAACTTTTACTGTATGGAAAGAGGGAATGGAATAGTGGAATCACAAACAACTAAGTTTTCGGAATACAATACCTATGATGATGGTGGGCTCTTTGACCCTTTAGATGATAGCAAGGTAGATATTACAGTTATTATGTACCCGCCACTCATATAGTTAGATTCGGTGGATCTAGGTTTCTATACCATGCCTGTATAGGAACCTGAATCTATACCTATACATATAGTGGTTCTTGGGGGTATAAGATCTAATGCAGTTTGGTAAATCTACCAGAGCGAGATGGCCTACTGTCCCATCTGATTACATAGTCTATCAGGTGTACATGACTATGATATTAGATATGTTACAGATCCAGTTACTTTTACAGAAGCTATTTTTAGGCATAATTCGGATTTGTGGTGGGATATAATGAATGACGAGATCCAATCCATGAGGCATAGTAAGGTTTGAGAGCTAGTTGATTTGCATCGAAAATGTAAACCCATCAGTTGTAAAGGAAGTTTTAAGACATAAAGGATTTCAGGATAAAGTTCAGCGGTTTATGGGTAAACTCAGTTACCTAATCGTTCACTCAGAGAGAAAGGTTGACTTTATGTTACCTTTTCTCCCCTATCCTCTTAGGATACATTTTGAGTGATTAAGGCAATTATGGCTTATGATGATATAGAGTTATATCAGATGGCTGTCAAAACTGCTTTCCTAAGTAAAGATCTTTATTAAGTGGTCTACATGGTACAACAAGAAGGATTTTAGGATCCAGATGGATCTAACATAGTTTGCACGTTATGCAAATTAATATATGGTTTACATCAAACCTTCTGAAAGTTATACCTTACAGTTGATGACATTATAACCTCTTTCGACTTCATGGAAAATAAAATTAAAAGATCCTTGTCCTATAAGGTTAGAGGGAGCAAAATTATCTTCATATTACTGCATGTGGATGATATATTGCTCACGTCAAATTACTTGATCAAGTTGTATAAGGTTAAGCAACTTTTGGTCAAGAACCTTGACATGAAGGACCTTGGTGTAGCATCTTTTGTCCTAAGTATTTAGATTCACTGGGATAGATCTCAACTCTCATCAGACCTCTCATAAAATGTATATATTGAGTATGTGTTACAAAGGAATAATATGATTAACTGTAAACCTTTCGTAACATCTATCTCTTATAGTGAGAGATAATCTTTGGCATAATATCCAAAGAATAAAGTAAAGAGATAGTTTATAAGGAATGTTCCATATTCTAGTATAGTTGATAGCTTTATGTATGCTTAGATATGTACTAGGCAGGACATTGCATTCACCATTTGACTTTTTGGTCAATATCTGGTTAACCTATGTGTAGACCATTGAAATGCAGTCAAGCGAGTGTTGAGATACTAAAGCGAATTAAAGATTATATGTTGACATATGGAAAATTCAACAGACTAAACCTTACAAGGAATTCAGATTCTGATTTTAGCCATGTGTGGATGATCGAAAGTTCACTTAAGGTTAAAATTTTAAGTTTGCAGATGGTATAATGTCAAGGAAGTGTGTCAAATAGACGTGGGTGACTTCCTCAACTATGCATACAGAGTGTATGTTATAAGGTTGCTTCACAGACAATTTAGCTTAGAAACTTAATTTTTGAGTTATCTGTGGTTGATTCAGTGGCTAGACCCATTTGGTTGTACTATGGTCACAAGGTCTTAGCATTTAAAATTCAATTATTTGATCAAAAATGTGTTGATAGAAAAAGGTGACATTAAGGTTTGGAACAATTAAATACTGAGAAAAAGTTAGTCGATTCTTTAACTAAAGGACTTTGCCCACTTGTGTTTGTGACATATGGGTGTTTTGACGTCCTTAGACACCGTTAGTTAGTGGATCGTTATGTTTGCTCCATGTACATTTGTACATTTTCATGTATTATGATAGTATGATGGTTCATCAATAGAGATAATCATCATTTATCCTCAGTAATATGTGTTATCATACATTGTCGTAATACGTATAAAATTCTTAAAATTTATGTCGATCTTAAGCATTTAGAGGTCATTATGCATATATACGGATTGACCTTGTACCTATATCATTTAGACATATACAATTTTAAACGGATATCTATGAAGTTTGACATGACATAGGGGATATAAGTTTTTAATCCCATAAAGGTTTTCTAATGCAGTTTAGCATTCAGTTGGAGAATATAAAGGTTTTCTTTAATGCAGTTTAGCATTTGGTGAGAGGAAGCAAGTTTTCTCTAATGCTGTTTAGCATTCGGTGAGAGAAAACATGATTTCTCTAATGTAGTTTAGCATAAAGTTGGA
>JANSVA010000216.1:30596267-30608974 GCA_025504915.1 Erythroxylum reticulatum
ATGTAATGATTTTGATGGTATATACCAAGGTACTAGAGTAAATAATTTGCTTAATGCTTCAATGAGCCTTATTAAAATGGATGTTCTGATCATATAAGTTATGGCATAAATTGATCTAAATGAGATATTATAAATAGCTGAAACTGATCTTCTTAAGGTACTAAGAATGGCTGACAACTAATGTTGAAGACAGTTGATTGATAAGAATTTCATGAGCAGTATCGATGAAAATAGCAAGAAATCTTCTTTCAAAGAAGAATTTCCCTAAATTAGGTTAAATTGATTAGATGATTCAATTTAAGAATGATCAATGAAGGAACAAATAAGAAATGAATATGTAATAAATCAAGAGGCGAATATTTGAGTCATATTCCTAATGGAAACTCAAGCATAAGATTTAGAGTATGCCACTGAGAGTGTATGCATTTTATCTTATGTAAAGTATCTAACTATGTGATTAGATTACTAAATTGGAGGCGACATTATTGCTAATGTAAGAAGCACTTGGGTTCACATTATGTTATATGCAAATAGGTACATGAGATACAAATTAGCTCTAAGGAATGTGTTACTAACCTAGGAAGTAAAAATTGCAAATAAATTGAAATGTGTGGAGAAACCAGTATAAATGAACAGACATTAGAATTAATGTCAATGTTAAATCAGAGCAATCGAATGAATGGAGAAAATCATACGAGAAAAGAAGTTAATTGGGAAAACCCAAAATTAACATGAGATAATATTACCTCATCGAGGAATTATTTACTTGAGGAATTGCAATAACTAATCATGGGCACATAGAGTTTCAACAATATTTTTTGGAGTTAATAATTCCCTGAAATTATTATGGTATTGAAGATTAAAGTGATCCAAGCAAAATTGTATCAATTAGTGACTATGATCATAGATCATATATTGAATGTGTTTGGAAAGTGGAGAAGAATAATCTTACATATAATGAAGGTAGAAACAATTATTTGCCAAATTCAATAGGAATAAATCTTAGATCGATTGAATTAAATGTTGGGTTGTATGGTATCTGAATATCTCATATTAGGAGACCTAAAGGAAATAGAGGTAATGAGGGAGAGAGAAACTCCAAGGTATATATGAGAGATCCAAAATTTTCTAAAATTGGTTAGAAATTGGACACTATTAGAATTTGTTAAGGGTTTTTACTGATCTTAGCTCTTTGACAAAAATATCTAAGGAAAAACGTATAAATCGTATGACTGATGAATATAAAGAGAATTTTGAGAAAGTATAACATCAATGATAATTATATCATTTGGATTTAGAGATTCTGTAGTATACAATGATGTTTGTATAAGAGATTAGGATAAAATTAAATGCAGCATAAGAAAGTGATTTCATATAAATATAAAATTAAATGCGTGGAGACAAATAAATATAAAAGCCTCATGAGTTGATTATTATATATATAAATTGAAGCTTGCTACAATGGTGATTGCTTGAAAGTTTGGGGACATCATATGTACAGAAACATTTTAGAAATTATGGAGATCATTAAAGTTGGAGTAATTATTAAGTTTGAAAGAATTGAACATGAAACTAAGACAATGGATAGAGTTATTGGAGGATTTTGATGTACAAATGAGTATTTCTCAGTAAAGCTAGTGTTGTAATATGAGGTATTGAACAAAAAATTCCATAACATTGTATCACAAATTTTGATATTGAGATCACTAATTCTAGTGCAATAAGGAGCATAAAATGTCAAGTTGAATATGGGGAAAAATGAAGTACTATTAGTTACGTTGAAGTTTAAGATTAGTTTCATGTAAAAGGATTAGCAAAGCCCAAATTGGCGATCCAAAATTTGTAAATTTTATTGAGGAATTGAAAATGAATAGGAAATTTGAGTCCGAATAGGAAAAATGTTACTATATGATTTATATAAGAAGGATGTGTACCCAATAAAAATGATTGAGCAAAGAGACTACTAGAGAAAGCAAGTAACAACCTAAGCTAGACATCCTAGTAGAAATACGTCAAAATAGTATTTAACTGCTAAGGATGTAGAAATAAGTGACTGAATGTTTGAATTACCAACAGCCCTAACTGTTGAAGATACACTTAAAGCTTATAATTTGAAGTTCATGGGAATATGGGGTTAATATATAGCATAACAATCATTATCATAGTGATATCATTATAATATTGTATGAGGCATTATACGACAAAAAGAGTCATTCGCCCTTACATTGAAATAAAAAGGGCCTAAAAATGGATAAAGGCCAAAATCGATTTGAGATATTGTTGATTAGTGAAATTAATCTGTGTCAGAGACTAAGTGATTCAAGTAAGATAAATGAAATTGGTGGATCAATATCGAGGTTATGGAGCATAATGAGATAGACATTAGATTCGAGTGTATTAACACTAAAAAGATGTGAAGTATCAAGCGAAAGATATAATTCCTTTGAGAGTATCACCTTGCCAAGGTTTGCTTAGATTGAGAAAAAGTGTGCTTTGATTAGGAAAAAGGATAAACTATGCTCAAATTGAATTAGTCCATAAGAAGTTACTGAGATCATAGGACCAATAACTTATGAGTTGTATTATCAATAAAGATGTCTCAGAATTATAATGTGTGATATGTGAATATGCTAAGAAATACTGATATGATTTTACAAAGATATATTGACAGCTTACAAAGTGAAAAATTGTAAGTAATCTGAAATATAATGAGGAAACAGTTTATCGGAAGAAATTATTATAGGATTGATTGATTTCATTGACAATAGTCAATTGGAAGAAATTATTTGAGTGATGAAGTTAAATGGGAAACGGAGGAGCATAAGAGAAAACATACCCCTACCTTCCTGATTAATCACATAAGAATTTCGAGGATGAAATTTATTAAGGAGGGGAGAATTATAACATCTCATTCTCATACTAAGGGATAGAACCCTAAAATTTGGTACATGTGAGATCAAAGAGAGATTAAGAAAAATGCATTTCATACTCATGCATAATGTTAGCATAAGCGCACATGAATTCAAATTTTTGTTACAATAAAATGATTATACATGCACTCATTTGACATTTTCCAGGTATAATTAAATTATAAATGTGTTATATTGTGAATTGTGGTTTTTATATGCTGGAAATTGATTTAGAGAGTGTATTTTATTGATTTAAATTTTTTGGTGAAGTTTGTGAAATTTTTTAGAATTCAACATATTTTTGGAGTAGAAAAAATGTCAAGTCATAGAACAATTGAGGAATAGTAGTACAATAAAAGTCCAATGGTAGTGGAAATTTTTATAAGTGACATTATGATTTAATGACAAGTGTCACTAAAGATTGGGAGAAAATTGGATTAGATATTGGAGACAAATGGACTAAGCCACTAAGTGTTATTTAGCATAAATCATTTGAGTGGAAGGTTTCATGAAAAGTGTATAGAGGGAACCATTTGCACGAAAGGTATAGAGGGAGTCAGCGAGAAATAGAGCAGGACCGCATGAAATCATTGATGTGGTATAAGTTTAACAGAAGTGTTACAGACGTGAACTACATAAGATCATAAACGTTCCAGATTGACTGCTTCGGATGGTTAAAAGACAACGAACAAGTGGAACAAAGATAATAAAAGCTTAAAAAGGAAATATAAATCATGAATCTTTATCGAATCAAACTTCAAAGAGTGTAGAAACCTTCTTGACGTTCCCCATGTAAGAAAGCTGGTCGTAGTAAAACTCAAATACCGAACATTATCTCGGACAAGTAAACGATTGAACAATATTATTGCTAACGGATATGCCAATAAACAACATTATCTGGTAAAGAATATTGGACATGGTCTTTATTTAGTTAGAAATTGGATAAACATGGGAGAGATATAACAAGCAACAATTTTGATGGACATATGATCGATAAGGTGTTATATAAGGCTCCTCTTTCTTCAATAAATTCGTTCATCTCTAGATTCTATTAGCTAGCTATAATTTGTCGAGTTCTTGATGGAAACATTGGAAGTAACCATGCAAAACGAACGCTTCAGGGAGAGAAGAAAGAGTCCTGGAGGTCTAACCACTTCTGCACACTACCACCTTCATTCTCAGAAGAGGTTGTCAGAGATCGAAAAGCGTTTCTTTTTGTATTATTTAAGCTTCTCTGTTGGCGAATGCGCTTAAGAATAACTTTTCTGTACTCCATCGACTTGGAGGAAGCTGGAGCTGATGATATTAAGTGGAGTTTTCTGCTGACGACAGGGCCTTGGGTCAGGTTCCCTTTGTCCTGAGAGAAATTGTGATCATCAGACTCTGAGAAAGATTCCCCAGATTCAGAAATCATGAATGCCATGGAAATTGCTTCACAATGGAGTCTATTGGAGGGGGAGAGAGAGGGAGAGAGAGAGAGGTATTGACATAGATAAGGGGGGCTTACATAATTATAGGAGGAATTTGTTAGTGGTTTATACTTCAAATCCATGGATTTCTCAAGTCAAGTGGCCAAGTGAACTTGTCTAACTTCGATGGTTTTATAAGAAAGTTGTTTGAAAGGCCCTGGGTCTCAATAAAGCGTCAGGATTACTCTGTTGCTTTTCAGGGCTTCGATAATATGGAGTGACTATCACTTGCTACTTTGTTGCAAATTTGTGCTCATTCATTGCCGCATAATTTTGATAAAAGTAAAAATCAGAATACTGCATGATATGGAGTTGGACGGTATTTTCCCAAAACGACAAGCTATAGAGATCCCAATGCCTACATAAAAACAGGGTGCCAACTGCCAAGTGCTAAACCGGGTGCGTTCTATGCATTTTCTTGAAAAGGGTATGAAGCTGACCAATAGAATGGTCATTCGAAAGTAGAGAATTTCCCCTAAATAAAAAAGAGTTCATAATCTAGTACATCGTGTATAAGATGCGTGTTTCATTATAAATTCGTAATATTGAATTATTGTGTCATGTAAATGCACGCTTTTAGATAATAACCATTGGGTTGTGTTAATTTGTGGTACTGAATTATCATAAATCTCATGTTATAAAGTAAGGTTTTGAAAAAAAAACTAAACCCTGAAAAGAATATATCATTATTGACGCAGATCAAGAAATGGAAGTAACAAACAAGAGAAGAGAAGAAGTGGGAATGCTTCTTCTTGGACTTGAGAAGAAAATTAAGAAATCCTCTTAACTAAATATGTCCCTTAGGACCAAGTCAAAAGGACAGGATTTTAGCTAAATCCTCTCAAGTAAACTACTGCTATTGCTAAAACTCAAAAGCAGAAACACCATACACCCTCCGACTTCTCCGTAATCCAACTACTCCAATAACCTTGGTCAAACGCCCTATTGGCCCGAGATGAAGCCACCTCAGCCTCCAACCCCAATGTTCTCATGGTTACTGCATGAAAAGACAAAAGGAACAAATGTGGCAAACTATGATTGGCATATCTTTGACAAACCTATTCTTTACCATCTGCATTCATCTAATAAGATATTGCGGAACTGTTATGGTTGGCGCCATCATCCTCCTGTAATTTCATCGTCAATATTCCTTCTGTTTCACTCTTTGTTTTGGTTTCCTTCAAACCTGGTTAACCTCTTTATTCCTTCTTTTCCATTCTCAACACCATCCTTTCTCTAAACTTGTATGAAGTTAACCAGAATTTGGACTCGCCGATGCAATCAAAACGAGGAAAAAGGTCCATATCTGAAGAAACCGGGCCTTTTCTCTCTGATGCCGTTTCCTCTGTGAGAAACAGCGGGCAACAGCAGTCTTTAATGGAGACAAGTTTTGGTCATGACCACTCTTTTACAGAAAGGGATCATAACTTTAGTGATTTTAGTTCCTCTCCAATGAACAAATCCCCGTGGTCCTCACATATGAATTCGGCTAACCCTTCTTATGATGAGACTCTCAGTGATGATGACGATGAATTTTCTCCTAATGTGCTTATGGGATCATTGGTACGTGAAGAGGGTCATATTTACTCGTTGGCGGCGGCCGGAGATCTTCTGTACACGGGCTCCGATAGCAAGAACATTCGAGTTTGGAAAAATCAAAAGGAGTTCTCGGGGTTTAAGGCCAACAGTGGTTTGGTTAAAGCAATAGTGATCTCCGGAGACAGAATATTTACCGGTCATCAAGATGGGAAAATAAGGGTATGGAAGGCTTCTTCCAAGAACCCGAGTAGTCACAAACGCATTGGGACCTTACCAAAAATTAAGGATTACATCAAACACTCTGTAAAACCGAGCAGTTATGTTGAGGTTAAACGTAACAGGAATGTTTTGTGGCTTAAGCATTCGGATGCTATCTCTTGTCTTAGCTTAAGCGTTGACGGGACCCTCATTTACTCTGCTTCATGGGACAAGACATTCAAGGTTTGGAAAGTTACAGACTCCAAGTGCCTGGAATCAGTGACTGCCCATGATGATGCGGTTAACTCTGTCGTGGTAGGGTTCGATAGTTTGGTCTTTACAGGCTCAGCAGATGGCACGGTTAAGGCTTGGAGAAGAGAAGTGCAAGCGAAAGGAACAAAACACTACCTTTCTCAAACGTTGTTGAAGCAAGAATGTGCAGTTACCTCACTAGCAATTAATCCTGATGCTACTATCCTCTACTCAGGTTCATCAGATGGGATTGTTAAGTTTTGGGAACGAGAGAAGCAGCTCTCTCATGGAGGTGCGTTGAGAGGCCATAAACTAGCTGTTCTGTGCTTAGTTACGGCTGGTAACATAGTGTTTAGCGGTTCTGCTGATATGGGAATATGCGTGTGGAAGAGAGTGAATGGTGATCACATATGCTTGTCTTTGTTAACAGGCCATACAGGGCCCGTCAAGTGCTTGGCAGCAGAGAGAGACCATGAGTGTGGCTCTGGTGAACGGGGGTGGATCTTGTACAGCGGCAGTCTTGACAAGTCTGTGAAGATGTGGCGAGTGTCGGAGTATACGCCGCCAACGGGAAATGGCTGCTCGACCACCATGCCAACTACGCTCCTATCAGCCCCAAGCTTTAGTGTTCAGGGCAGGATTAGTGCAGCCAAGTGATTGATCCATCTTCCACTTTATTGGATGACTGTATCTGCGATTTTGGTCATGAACACATTAGTTCAGTTCGGTTGTTGACTTAAGTGGTTTGACAAGGGAGTATTTTTCGGTCGCTAGGCAGGAACCTGAAGGTTGACATTAAATGCATATCCGGAACGTGTGAATTTGTACTCATTTTGCAAGAGTCCACATCATTTGTCCAATATAATCCTGTCTTATTCTGTGTAACTATAAAGAATCTTCATTATTCTTAAATTTTAAACTCTCTGTTATTCTTCCAAAATGTGTAGCTTATGAGCTAAGCCGACCAGCAGATGTACTATGTAATATTCTTCTTATCACTCTAGAAATTTAAGAATACTTTGTCATTTTCTTCATATCAAAAATCCCCTTTATTCGTTTCAACTCCTCCTTACTTTTGTAAATTTATCTTAGAACTAGAGAGAAGGATGGAGTATGAATAACGATGAAGCATTTGCAGACGTCTTGTGTCATTTTCTTTGTAACAATACAGAAGTCGCCCCTTACTAGAATAGCTACAAGTCTCTTCACCTAATCTCAACTAACCTAGATCTCCTAATGTCGACCAAATCAAATTATGTGACATTTAGGATGATTTGTTTATGGGACGATTGAAAAGATTTCTTTCAAGAAAGAAGAAGGAAAGACCAAGTTGCACGACCATGCAGCGTGAGAGCTAACTCACGACCGTGAGTTTTCAATTTATAAAAATCAAAACCAAGAAACAAGCGTAATAAAGTTATAAATGAAAATGTAATTTATAATTCCTACTTAATCACTTTGATAATTTAAAGGTCTTTATAAGTAAACATATTTATATTTTAGCTCAATGCATGAGGCTTTTGATTTTAAAGAAAAGGAAGATTATTAAAACATACATTTGTTACATTTAAAGAACTGCTTTAACTCAATTTTGTATTAGAAAGATTAAGTTTACTCATTTTAAGACGTTAGAATAACAATTTTAGGTATATTTGTAGCAATATTCATTGTGCATTGGTTAACCAATGTGTCACAATCAACCTACTTATTACATTTGTTGTTGGACCCCGAACGTTTCATAGAAGTTAGAACTATTTGAATGAGAAATTTTGGAGATTAGTCATGAGTAAAGAATAAATGATGGAAATTCGTGAACCAAGAAATGATAGGCAAGAGTAAAGTAAGACGAAGCGAAAATAAGACAAAGTAAAGTAAGACGAAGTGAAAGTAAGACGAAGCAAAAGTAAGACGAAGCGAAAGTAAGATGAAGTAAAGTAAGAAGAAGCAAAAGGAAGACGAAGCGAAAGTAACATGAAGCGAAGTAAGACGAAGCATAGTAAGAAGACACAAAAGATAGAATTTGACTTTGAGGTCTTCATGAAAGTCTTCCTTCGAACCATCCAAAGAATACCTTAATCAGAAATTTCTAGAGAAAGTTATAGTTGTTTCCCCGAAACAGGTTCAGTATAATTGAGGACAAAAATAGATTGGATTCTTTTGATTATAACTCCTTCTTTAGACACCCAAATGACTTGATTTTTGAACCATTGGATTCTTAAAACATTGCTCTACATCTCTAAGTAAAATCATAGCCATTTAAAATGAAGTGAGAAAGATTTAGTGAAAAACATGGGGCGGGTACAGTGTGTGTACTCTTAAATAATATGAACTGGCGTTATTCCACTTAACATACTTCAGTATTTTGATGATTTCTGGATTAGTAGAGCTCCAAATGAGATGATTTCTAATTTTTCGTAGACTAGAGACATGGAGCTACAAATGGTATGAAGAAATTGGAATCTACTTCAGTCTCTAAGATGTTTAAATTTCATATAGAAGTTGTGCATAGTATACTATTATGGACATGAGAAGTCAAAAAATGTTTGAAGTATATCTTTTGAATCACTAAACTAAATTGAATGATTTTGGTGTCATTAGAAACTTAAGACAACGAGGAAGAAAAATTTTATAGAATAAAGTGTTATGTTAGAATGTTCAAGGGTGTTTTTGGCAAGACACTTAAGTTTAAGAGGGCATAAGCTTATAAGGAAGGATAAAATGGACTTTTTGGACTCATTAAGGGCATAAAAAGGGCAAGGCCAAAATGTGGACTTATATTTAAGAGAAGGAGAAAATGTGAATGAGAAGATTCTGGGGAAGCAAAATGTGTAGATGAGAAAAGAGATAAGAGAGAGAAAACATGAAAAAGATTGAAAGAGAGAGCGAAGAGAAAACAAGCTAGGGTTTTAATTTCCTTAGCCTTCAAGAGAGATTTTGAGGTTGTTCAAGAAGAGAAAAAGGTAGAGGAAGAGAAGAGCTTCCAATTGAGATAAAGATTTCTTCATTTGGTGAAGAACCAGAGGGGTCATAGAGGCCTATTTCAGTTAGATCATCTCAGGGAGTACATATTAAAGATACTGCAGGAAAGAACCTTTAATACCTCAGGTTGTTGCAAAGAGAATAGGCATTTTGAGCAAATCAAGTATTTAAGTAAGGAAATCAAGGTGGGTACATGTTTATAATAGAGTAAATAAGCCACTACTGTTTTTCCTTAAATCAAAGAAGTTTTCTAAATTAAATTGCATCTTAAGTGTTGCATCCTTTGTTTTTGCATGATTTGTAAAATCTGCCATATGTTTGCTACATGAACTGTGTAATGTTTTATAAAGAGATTTTTCAAGTGATTTCTGAAAAGAATAGAAATTTATGAAATCCAATTTGAAAGCACATATGAAATATTGAATGCTCATGAAACTTAAATTTTCAAGAAGTGCCATTTTGGGCAACACAAGATTACAAGTTTTGAAATATATGTGATATGTGGGTTTGTGGTGATCCCTCCAGAACTGTCACGTGCACATTGACCCAAGATTAAGGCTTCTCCCACCTGCCCGCTAGTGGCAAGGAGCTCCTTCAAGGACTCCCTCAAGTTTACGACTACACAAGACCATTATATGGGAATGTGTAGTGCGTCATCTTTTGGATCCACTCAAACCATTCTGATATGCTGATGTGCTCATGGTATGTTTGACATAATGGACGTATACATGATTTGTACTATTGTAAATTTTTGACAAGTTAAGAATTTCATGAAACAAGTGTCGGATGAGTTTAATTGGGAAATTTCTATGGTTTTTTAAAAAATGTACAATGGCAATGAGTTCTGAAAAAGGTTTGGCTTATCTTTTTTTATTATAAACTGTCACCCACAAGCTTTCAAGCTCACCCCCTTCCTGTCCCAACCTTCAGGTGATGAGGAAGAGATCAAGTGATCAAGAGTATAAGGACGTTACTTCAAATTCTGCATATCTTAGAGTTTAAGTTATCTTGGTATAATCCAAAGATTAGTCATATTTCAAGAATATGTAGTTCCTATAACTTTTGTAATTCGAGATTTCAAATTATGTTGTAAAATGGCTTGAAAAGTCATTATAGCTTTGTAAAACCCTTTTGTTTTGAGGGTATTGAAATGTAAATGGCGGAAAAGAAAAATTATTAGTATGTAGTGTATTAAAGAGTATGGTGTAGTAAAGATACGCTCAAGATTTCTGATATTCGCAAGAGATTGGGTTCCGAAAACCAGTGCCCAACAGTTATGGTATCAGAGCAAAAGTTGGATTCCGGAATCAAGTGGGATCCAACATTTGTAAATCCACATTAATTAACAAATACAATCTTTCTCAAAAGTAATATTAATGTTCCAACAGTTACTACATTGGTCAACCACATATTGATCAGTCAATAATAGTAAATAGTAACTGATAATAACAATTTCTTATTTTTAACAGCTAGTTTAACCCCAAACCCACTAACTTTTAAGGGTATGGTTACTCTTCTTCTTAGAATTGTAAAAAGAGGTAATTTTTACTCATGAAAAATTAAATTATTACAACAAGTTTCCTCTTCAGTCTCTTGTTGAAAAAACAGACTTAAATTTTTAAGAAATATGTCGAAGAGTGGATTTAGACATGATTGGTTCTTGAAAATAATACAAATTAGTTTTGCTTTCTTTAACTTACTTTTATCACAAATTAGTTTTTCCTTTGTTTTACTCCTTAAGATTAAGTTACTTTTATCATAAAATGATAATCTTAAGAGTCAAGATGTGATTCCCCCAGTCACACGTGTGACTGGGGAGAGTCTCACCAGAGTTCCTCCATACCGTGCATTGCGTGTTATTGTCGGACTTCTCAACCAAGAGAAAGAACCAAATATAAAATTTTTCATACCTATTTACGATATGTTCCCCATGCTAGCTAGTCTTATGAAGTATTGTCAACAAACTATATGAGATGCAAGGTAGATTGGATCGTTTTTAATCCAATTATATGGATTGATCTAACAATGATGAAATTTTTTTATATTATGTTTACAGGTTACAAAATCATATAAAATTGTATCTAACTTTATATGTGGATATGGAATGTATAAATTAGGTATGAACAGCAGAATAAAGATAAATTTATACTCAAATTTGAATTTGCAATAGATACAACTGAAAAGCAATTAAAATTTTTCGCTTAACTTAGACTTATGACTGAGAAAGTTTTAGATATAATAGCAAATTTTCCCTTAATGTATTCTAAATTTTGCCTAACTCTTCTTCTGATGATCCACTCAAACTCTCATTAAAAAAAGTATACCTTGGTTATATTTCATGTTTTCAACAAGTTTAGTAATAAGTATAATGGCCCTATTGTTCCAATGGAGAGAACCTATGATTAGATTTTCAGGAAATTTCCAAACGAATAATTTCAAATAAAACTTTCATTTTCTTATTTTAATATGTTTAACTGTATGTATTCCTCTATTCATAAAGTATATAAATAATTAAAAATGTCTTGACTTTTTTATTTTTAGAACAGTTCCTAGTCAAATAGCAATAATTCAAAGCACTTCTTTACACGCCATTTCGAAAAGCCAAGGACTCAATTGTATAGATATGTAAAATATAGGATTTTCAATCCTAGTTGGTGAATAATTTGTCCACTCCATAGATGCAATTTTGCCAGAAATTTTATGAATTGTATGATTATTGAATATCAAATCTTTCTATTATTTATTTTTATTTTATTGAAGTCATATATGTCTCTAAATCGAAATAATAGAATTGTATTTCTTTTTATTGTGAAAGTTTGTTTATTATTTCTTTTATAAAGAACAATTTTTTATAACCCAATTTTTTCTTTCTTTTGATAAATTCAAAAGGAAATTTTATATTTCTTTTCATTTCCCCTTTCACTCATAGTATGGGACAGAAGTGGGCTTCAGAAGGACCACTAAGTGAGTTAAGAAATCAAATTGTATAAATATTTTTATAAATCTTTCTGCAAATACTTTTGAATTTAACCATTGAAATTGAATTGAATTCAATTATTGATTACAAATTCTAAATTATATTGTATTTTCTCTTCAAAAAAAATATTGGATTTGAGTAATTCGAGTAGAGTAATGTACTAAGAATAATATTACTTTAAGTTTAACGGATGATTGAGAAAGAATAGAATGAGTTAATGAATAGGAAGATGAAGATATGTAATGGATTACTAATATAGGTTCTTTAATTTATTGAAAAGAAAATTTCCGAAAAATATTGAAATTTAATATATATATATATATTGAATTTGAATATATAAAATTAAAAAAAGAATGATAATTTCTTTTGAATTCAAAATTTTAA
>JANSVA010000216.1:30632736-30649542 GCA_025504915.1 Erythroxylum reticulatum
CAAAGTTCTATATAAGCAAATCCATAACACAAGCATTGTTCAACACTTGATTAAACTCTAATCAAGCTAATCTAACTTCACGTCCATAAACCTTAACTCAGAAGTTTACAACTATGCAGTTAAACTTGGCAATGTAAAACAACTCCCCTTTGAAGCCCATCGAACTCAAGCCATCACTACATCTTCAAGAGGAAATTGGTGTTCTAGCTAAGCATAACATCGGGAATCCTCACAACCGTAAGAGCTCCGATGTCACCCATGGCAGCAGAAGTGGCAGATGGTGAAGTTGACAGTGAAGGTAGTCGGAGTTGATGGATGAAAGTCGAGAGTGAGAGGAACGAATTCTGTGGGTGTCGGCCGAGGTGTGTGTATTATGCCGAAAGATTTCTCTCTCTCTCTCCATGTCTGTCTGTGTCCCTTATAACCTAATTTGGCATGATTTTAAATGTTGGGTCGTGGGTCAGGTTAGAACAGTGAGAGAAGTTTCTAATTTAGTTCGAGTTTTCGACAGTTCGCTGCGGTGATAGGAATGTTGCACCGCGGCGTACGCTTGCTAGATCCTTCGCTGCGTTGAGCTTTTCCTTCATATTGCATCACGGCGGTAGGTCTGGTTTGCCGAGGTGAACATCCTGAAGCTCATGTCCTCATGTTGACTCCATTTTAGCCCATTGATTCCTTTTTTCTTGAGGTTCCTATAATCAAAAATAGCAATTTGCAGTATCAATTGTCCTTAGAAAAGTTATAATACACTAATGTCAATTTGTAACCATTTTTACTATTAAATCGCATAAAATATAAGCACACACTCAAGGACTAATTTAAACACAAAATCAAGAATTAAGAGTCAAAAAGTATATTAAAAACTATGAAAGTGTCGCCAATTTATATGATAAACTTGGGCTCAATCATAATCAGTCAAAATTTGGTTAGCTAAGAACTGTGCTATATGAAAGACCTTAGAGAAGCAACTTATATTTTGGGGATAAGGATCTATAGAGGTAGACCTAAGAGGTTGCTTGGTCTTTCTCAGTTTACATACATAGACAAGATGCTAAAAAGGATTAGCATGGAGCACTCCAAGAGAGGTTATTTTCTTGTGGTACATAGGATTAAACTCTCTAAATCTTTGTGTTCAAAGATACAAGATGAGAGGACTCGCATAAGTTTGATTCCTTATGCTTTGGCTATAGGATCAATCATGTATGTTATATTACGTATTAGACCTAATGTATCGTATGCTCTAAATGTTACGAACAGATACCAGTTGGACCTTGGAGAGGGTCATTGGGTGGCTATCAAGAATATCCTTATGTAATTAAGAAGAATTAAGGATGTATTATTGGTATATAGAGTAGGTAATCTTATGGTAAGCGGGTATATTGATGCCAGTTTCTAATCTGATAGGGATGACTCTATATCCTAGTCTGGATATGTATTCACACTTAATAGTGGTGCAGCCAGTTAGAAAAGTTTCAAATAAGAGACTACTACAGATGAGATGACAAAGGCGAAGTACATCGTAACTTCAAAAGCAGCAAAAGAAGCAGTTTGGATCAAGAAGTTCATTATGGAACTTGGTGTGGTTCTGAGCATCACTGACCAGTGTAGTTTTATTATGATAACAATGGGACTATATCGTAGGTAAAGGAACCGAGGTCTCATCAGAAATCCAAATATGTACTCAGGCGCTACCATTTAATTAGAGAGATCATTAATAAAATTGAGGTCAAGATAGAGAGAATTCCTATAGATTAGAATATAGCTGATTTGTTAACTAAGCCTATTTTCCAAAAGAGTTTTGTGTCATATGTACACCCCTGTGGTATTAGATATCAAGGCGATTAGCTTTAGTGCAAGTGGGAGTTTGTTAGAGAAGTGCTCTAAAGGCAATCACTTTACCACTTATTGTACAAATCATTTTATGATTAATAAAGGCATTTTCATTATTTTGATGTTCATACATTCGTAGATTTGATGTTGATCTTAAATTGTTTTAATGAATTCCTTTATACAAAACATAACATAAAGGAAATTGTGATGAGATCATGATAATGAGATTCCTATCATGTGTAATTATGTTAGTATCGAAACTTTCCCTAGTCATAGGATTAATGAGATAGGATATTATTAATCTTGATAGACTAGCATATGTTGAACTCCTTGATTGGATCAAGTAATAGATCTCATAAGCTGTAGACATGAGTTGTTTAGAGTTAACATATGGATGCTTACTAAGGGTAGTAAGTATATTGGATTGACCTACTATGAGACAATTATATATTCTATTCCAATGTCAATGATAGTCTCATCATAGCAATAGTGTAAGTATCCTTTAACTTGAGGTGCTTAAGGATATCTTAGATACTAATCCTATGCTTTGACTCCATTCCTCGATGCCTTTCAGGGGTTACTCATAGGTTAGTGATTAGGTACAACTTGAGGTATTTAAAGGTAATTGAGTAGCCAATAAAGGATTCGTTACTCCTAATAGAAAGAGATGATACCCATGGCCTCTTGTCAAGATCATTACTTGAGAGTCTCTGGCTAGAGTAGATATGTATCATGAAGATAGTCTTCAATGATACATCGAGTAATGAGATTCTTAGGACAAGATCTAATAGCACTTAGACTAGATGTAACGTATTAAGTCTAGTGGGAGTTGAAACTTTAACCATACTCTAAACCAAGTGGGGTATAGATGGTGAAAGGACGATTGCATGGCAACATTATGTATAGAAAGGTTCGTAGTCAAACCACTAACTTTTCGGTCAATTGGGAGTAATGACGTTTTGCTAGATACTGCTCTTGACTTAAATTAAGTGTTAATTAAAATGGCCAACATAACTGGGAACCTAATGGGTCACACATATAGTAGATCCGAAGGATGAGTAAAATGGTCTTTAATGGTGATTCAAGATATGATAAAGTGTTTCAGGATTGTATCGTGATGTGATCGTAGTAGAAAACATGACATGGAATGGATTAGAAACAAGTGTTGTTAGCTGCCAATTTGGCCATTAACTTCCTAAAACTTCCATTAATGTATGTTATTCATGGTCATTAACTTCCCAAAACTTCCATTAATGTATGATATTTATGGTCATTAACTTCCCAACTTCTATTAATGCTTGCTATTCATGGTCATTAACTTCTCATAGCTTCCATTAATGCATGCCCTTCATAACCATTAACTTCCCATAATTCTCCATTAGTGATGGGGGTTATGGAAGCCTAAATGGTGTAGAAAATAGAGATCATTTTCGTGCATCTTGTGTAAGACACAAGTGAGAAAGAAAGGTTCTTTTTTACACACATTCTTTTTCTCTCTAACTCTCACAAGAGTTCTTGTCTTTCCTAATGCAAAGAAAGCATTTTAGTCATCTCCTAGTGAGGTTTCATCCTTCTATCTTCATGTGGATTTTCATTAAAGATGGTCTACGTTGATCATTGTGGTTTATAACAACCTAACACGAAGAAGATTAAAAAATGGAGGTCGTCAGAAAGGTATGTAAACATCTTACATTTCATGTTTTTGTTTTCTATATCTATATGTATGAGTAGAGGTGCTGTTTTGTTTTTCGCTGTGTATATTTGATATATATTATGTATGAGATGTATGATCGAAACCTTACGATGGTTATATCTTTTAGAATGAGTAGTCATAATGTGTGCACTAGTGGGTGGTTTTGGAGAAAGGGATATGAAGATAGTGGAAAGGAAAGAGAGGATTGATTATGTGGACTATTAATGTGATAGTCGGATTGTTCCATTTGATTAGAAGATAAATTTTTAACTGTATGATGAGAAGTTTTAGATGGTATATAATGGATCAAGTATGTGGGATTGTTGATTGAAGATGGATTTTAATATGGGGAAGAGTTGTTGAAGAAATAATGAGTAGCATAATCATAATGAGGAGAAATAACACATGTGAAAACAATTTAGAGGATGTTTCTAGATTTAAGCAACTAAAATGTATAGATTTTAGATGTGTAAGGATTAAGGTTAAGATATACACTTTGGGTCAATGAGTATTCAATAAACACATATAGGATGAAATGAAACTTAAGTTTTTACTAGAACATATACAAAGCCATAGTTAACATAAATAATCAAACATACAAAATTTTGTGTAATGTAATAGAGAGTAGAAAAAGGACTCATAGGGAGAGGAAAGAGAAAATATTAGAGTGGGCATAAGATTAATGAGATATATAGTAGTTGCAAAGGCATAGTTCTAGTATGTGAGTGGAAGTAAGGTGTGAGTAAGTAAAGAAAGATTAGTTTCAACAATATGTTGATGTCAATATTCAAAGAGACCATTATGTTCAGGTGTATATTGAGGATAGGTTAAATGAGAAATGTTATCAAGAAATATAAATTAAATAATGCTTAAAACTCCTTATAAGAGTAAAGAGTAACAATAGAAGGTTTGAAATAATTTTTTACTAGTGTTTTAATGTGAAAAATCATAAAAATAAGATTTCTTTTTTAATGGTAATACCATATATAATGCGTTAAATGATAAATTAAAATGATAGATACTTTAAATCATTAACAGAGTAAATGAGGGAGGTATAAACTTCAAAAAATATGGTTGGTAAAGGGAGATATTAGATAATTGTAGATGTAGAAAAAGGAGACTCGTGACTTTTATTATTTAAAATTTTTTGTAAAAGATAATATAGTAAAGATAATATGGACAAAATATTGAAGAATAGCAGAGAATGAACATCCTAATATAACGTGCAATTAGGGTGAAGTGGTTTTAAGTTAAAAAAGATAAGAAGAAAAGAAGAAAATTTTAGAGAAAAGATTAACCTCATAGATACCATCGAAAATTTTAAACAAAAGATTAGCCTCATAAATACCATCTTTATTTTTGCTCATCAAAAGGATTGCCCCTATTCTCATATCCTTCAAATGAAAAAAGTGAGTAATCATTCAATTGAAACATGATTAGTATTACAAAATGATAAATATAATTAAGGTTTGTTTTCTTGTTAGGCATACAAAGAATATTATGTCAATTAAAAGTGTGAGTAGGGAGTAAAAAGAGTGGTGGAACCAATATGGATAGTGTGATGACCCAATTCATCTTTGATTATAGTATCAGCAGATCCTACTTAAGGAATATCAAGTAAAAGAGTATCAAGTTTATAGTGACATGAAGCAATGCCTCAATATCAAGCATCTATATAATTATCATAGATGCTTTAAGGCTAGATAAATGTGTTATGATGTAACTTAGTCTAACTAACTTCTTAGCAAATTATACCAAATAGCTTAAGTGCACTTCACTTAATAATTTTTTCAAACAACTTTTAGTGACTACTTTGAATCATTTCATCAAACAGATGATAAGCCCTTTGGCTTCCACACTTTAAAGACTTAGCTAACTCTATTTGAAAGTTAAAAGTACAACAACTAACCATTTTTCCAACATGTAACACATGCTGATTAGCTCAAGTTTTATATTTAACGATTTTGATGATAACTATATAATATTTCAAAATTCAATTTGGATTTATTTCCTTTTATTTTTAACAGGTTAATTTTCAGAAAGGAAATAAAATTATAACAAATACGGTTCGTTTCTTGCAGGAGCCTTCTTTATGAACTTACCTTATTAGAAATAGTTTATTTGAAAGGATCCTCATAATTATGAAGTCGTACATTAGCCTTGTGATTATTGGAAGATTTTTAGCAAAGATGACATCGAATTTATTCAGATTCAAATATATTCAGTTGGCTAAAGATGCAATTGAAGTAACGACTAGTAAAAGAAATTGAATATTTAAAGAAGAGCAATAACACTTATGAAGCAACAAACATACACAAACTTTCAAAACATTTAAGCAACATCTATATTCTTGAGAGTCATATCATTCTTATTGTGCCTTAGAAAGTGAAATCACTCTATCAAGAGAGAAATCATTATTTGAGAACTTACTTTTGAAGTACAATCCGTCTTAAAGCCTCCTTGCTTCAATGGAAACAACTACTCATATTGGAGAGATAGAATGACAATCTATATCTAATCTATAGATATTGAAGTCTGGAAAGACATCAGAGTTAGAGCTACACTTCTCGATTTAGATAATGCAACAGTATGAACTGGCACTGATAGAAGAAATGCATAGCTAAATGCAAAAGTAAAACATCATCTGATTTGTGCATTATCTCCAGAAGAATATGAGAAAACATCCCACTGTTCTATAGCAAAGGAAATGTGGGACAAAATGCAAGTCACATTTGGAGGAACAAATGAGATAAAGAAGCATAAAATAATTCTTTTAGTGCATCAGTATGAAACTATTGGCATGAAACAGGGAGAGAATCACAAATGAATTATTCGAACACTTTAATAACATCATCACCATTTTAAAGAACTTGGGAAAGATATATCCCAATGACGAGCTTGTAACAAAGATGTTGATATCACTACCAAAGGAATGGAAATCTAAGGTGATAGTTTTAAAAATGACAAAGAATCTAGACACTATTTCACTTGATTGGCTATGAAGAAATATAGTGATCTATGAAACCTAGCTTAATCAAGATGAAGTATCCTCCTACAAAAAAGGAATGACATCAAAAGCAACTGACGAATCAAATGGTGATGAAAGTGATACTAAGTTGCAAATGGATGGAGATGATGAGTTCAACTTTATAGTCAGAAAATATACCTGCTTCTATAAAAAGAAACTGATGAAGAAAAGCGAAGGAAATAAGAAACCTAAAAACAACAGGTTTTTATCAAAAGACAATAGCAACAATAGCAATACACAAAACAATCAAATCATCTGTTATCACTGCAAGAAACCTAGACACACAAGACCAGAATGTCCTGTTCTTCAAAAGGACAAGTTAAAGAGAAGAAAATCTAGAAAGTAAATGCTGACTCCAACCTGATCAGATGAGGATTTTGAAAACTTTGAACAAGAAGAGCCAGAAGAAGTTAGCATCATTTGCTTTATGGTTAAGTAAGGAGACAATGAGGTACATTATTTTAACTTTGATATTGAAGTTAATGAATTGAAAAATGCATATTATGAATTGTATGATCAGTACAAATAGTAAAGTATTTCAAAGAAGTTGAGAAGTCCAAGAGCAATGATGCATCTTTGAAGAGTAAGATTAAATCATTGGAATCTACGAATGAGAGTTTGGAGACAAGGAATATATCGCTTGAGGTTGACTATAAGTAAAACGTTTCTGAAAAGGAAGTTCTGGAAGAAATAGTAGCTAAGTTAGAAAATACACTGCTAAAAAATGATTATGATGAGGTAAGATAGTTAGAAGAAAAAATCGTTGCTTTAAAACTTTACAAGGAGAAAACTGTTGGAAAGATCTTATCTCTATAAAAAGATATGGAAAATTTCGTTGGTAGAAGGCGACTCTTGATGCATTGCTTAGTAGGGGTAAATACATTTTTAGTAAGGTCAGAATATGATACAATGAAAATAACAATATCAAATCACACAAAAACTTCTTTGTTAAATACAGCAGTAGCTATAACCAAAATAGCAGGAATCTGCTAATTGGCAAAAATCATAACAAATATTATTCATATGTTTTGTGCAATTACTGTGGTAAACATGGTCACATTAGTCATTCTTATAGCATAAAAAGAAATTATTTCGGATGTTTATTTAGAGAATAAAAGTTCAAACAACTAACCCGAAAGGACTAAAAAATTTGGGCACTTAAAATGAGATAATGCTTTTTATAGATATGTTTCAAAATGGAGACAAGGAAGACTCAATGGATAGTTTATAGTGGCGACTCGAGATATATGACAAGTGAAATATCACACTTCAACTACATTGAAAGAAAGGACGGAGGTAATGCTATCTTTACCGTTAAAAATAAAGCAAGGTCACCAAAATTGGGAAAATTGGTGATTTTGACTCTTCCTTTATTAATAACATTCTCTTTGTTGATGGTTTGAAACATAACCTATTGAGTATGAGTCAGCATTATGACAGGGGTTACAAAGTCATTTTCTATGAATCTCATTGTGAAATTGTCGATATTCATAATGATAATTTTATGATTTCTAGTCCTAGAAATAAATTTTTATATTGTGCTCAATTGGCAAACATGTCCTCACAAAGTGTTAAGTGTTTTGTTTCTTTAGAAAAGGATTCATTTATCTAGCACATAAGATTTGGATATGCCAGTATAAGCATTCCATTAAAATTGTCCAAAAACAAGTTAGTAAGAGGACTATTGACCTTAAAGTTTGAAAGCAATAAGGTCTGTGAGGCTTGTTTAAAAGGTAAATAATTCAAAAGTAGCTTTCCTCCTAAAAATATTATGTCTACTAGCCAACCATATTCGGTTTCACTAGGACTCAAAGTTTTAGTGGTAAACATTACAGTTTTTTTCTAGTAAATGATTACTCCATATTTACATAGGTTTATTTCTTATCAAATAAGGATGATGTTTTTAAAGTGTTTAAGAAGTTTTTCAAAAAAAATCAAATAGAAAAAGGGTATTGTATAACTTCAATTTGGAGCGATCATGGAAGAAAATTTGATAACATAAATTTTAAAGAATTATGTGACAGTAAGGGTATAACTCACAACTTTTCATGTCCAATGACACTTTCACAAAGTTAGACTTATAACTCAAGGTTATAATCAATAGGAAGGTATTGACTTTGATGAGATTTATGCTCCTATAGATAGCTTATAGTCAATTAGAATTCTACTTGCTTTTACATGCCACATAAATTTTAAGTTATTCCAAATGGATGTCAAAAGTTCTTTCTTGAATGGATACATTAACGAAGAATTGTTTGTCAAACAACCTCCAGGATTTCAGAACGAAGAGCATCCAGACTACGTGCTAAAGTTATCTAAAGCCCTGTATGGTCTGAAATAAACTCCTAGAGCAAGGCATGAAAGGTTAAGTAACTTTCTGCTTGAGAATAACTTAGAAAGAGAAAAGGTCAATAAAACCTTATTTATTAAAAGAAAGGAGAATGATTTACTTATAATATAAATATATGTTGATGACATAATATTTGGTGTTGTTAATCCATCCTTTTATGAAGAATTCTCAGCATTTATGTAGGGGGAGTTTGAGATGAATATGATGGGAGAACTATCTTTCTTTCTTAGGTTGCAAATTAAGTAAACAAAAACATGAATATTCATTAGTCAAGACAAGTACAGAAAGGAACTTATCAAGAAATATCATTTTAAGAATGCGAAACCGATAAGGACCCTCATATTTACTAGAACAAAACTTGACAAAGATGAAGAAGGAAAGAAAGACTACAGATGAAACAAGATACAGAGGAATGATTGGATCACTTCTATATCTTACAAACTCAAGACCGGATATTATGCTTAATGTGTACATTTGTGCACGATTTAAATCAAATCCAAAAAACAACAACCTTCAAGCATTCAAGAGGATTTTCCACTATCTTCTCGAAATTGTGAATTTTGGATTATGGTATCCTAAAATTAATTCTTTTGACATAGTTGGCTATTGTGATGCAAATTATGCAAGAGACACAGTTGACAGGAAAAGAACTAGTGGTCATTGTCAATTTCTTAGAGGATATCTAGCTTCTTGGTCGTGCAAGAAACTAAACTGCACAACACTTTCGACAACCGAACTGGAATACATTGCAGCAGCAAGCTGTAATGCACAAATCATATGGATGAAACATTAACTCTAAAATTTAATCATATTACTATACTTTGCAACAGTACTAATGCTATTAATCTTTCCAAAAATCTTGTGCAGCACTTTAGGACTAACCATATAGAAGTTAAGCATCACTTTCTTAGAGATCATGTTTTAAAAGGAATCATTGATCTGTTGCATCTTAATATCGATTATCAAGTAGTTGATATCTTCAATAAGCATCCTTCAGAAGATAGATTCTGCTTATTGTGAAAAGAGCTTAGTATATCCAGACTTTTTGATATTTAGTAGTGTTCAAAGATATTATGCCATTCTTGCTTGTCAGTATTAGTAGGCTCCTTCTAATAGGAAGGCCTCTAATAGATTATGTTAGTTATTTAAAAGGCTCTTATAGTCAGAATTAGTTAAACAGAAGATCCCTTTTAGTTTATAAGGCTCCTCTTAGTTTAATAGGCTACATTTGTGCTATTTTTTCTTCTAAATGTTTAATTTTTTTTTATAATGACAAAGGGGGAGAATTTATGTTGATTTTTTTTTGCATATTTCTTCATATATGATGATATGTTTCTCAATGCTGTCTCGATTATATATATGATTGATTCTGCTATTAAACTTGTGAAAATCTGTGATATATAAAGGATAGGTTCCTTTCTTAAGAGATAGGCTCCTTCTAATTATGTCTGGATATATAAAAGTCACAGGTATCTTTCAAAATCATCTTTCATCTCTTTGAATTTTGAAAAATATATATGTTATTGCTTGTCATCATCAAAAAGGGGGAGATTCTTAGCTCAAGATTTATATTTAACAACTTTGATGATAACTATATAATATTTCAAATTTCAATTTGGATTTATTTCCTTTTATTGTTAACAAGTTAATTCTCAAAAGAAAATAAAATCATAAGAAATACACTTCCTTTCTTACGGGAAGCTTCTTTATGAACTTACCTTATTATAAAAGGTTTATCTGAAGGATCCTACTAATTAGAAAGGTCATATATTAGCCCAGTAATTACTAGAAGATTTTTGGAAAAGATGACATCAAAGTTATTAAAATTTAAATGCATCCAGTTGGCTAAACATGCAAGTGAAGCAATGGCTAGTTGAAGAAATTAACTATTTATAAAAGAGCAACAACACTTGTGACACAATAAACATACATAGACTTTTGAAACATTTAAGCAACATCTATATTCTTGAGAGTCATATCATTCTTATTGCGACTTAGAAAGTGAAATCACTCTATCAAGAGAGAATTTGTTATATGAGAAGTTACTTTTGATTTTACATGTTATTCTTCTGTGAGCTTTTAGAAGCTTGTTATAAACTTCAATTGTGGAAGGATGGAGAACCTTGAAAAATATGTACTCATGAGCTTGAAGAGGCTCGTCAAATTATTACTTAGTTTTTATAGTAAAACACTCAAGTGGGATACTTAGGGACTGGACGTAGGCTTGGGATGTAAGCCGAACTAGTATCAATCAACTGCATATTTCGCTCTCTCTTTTCTTAACTTTTAAATTTCCACATCATATTGTATGTGTTTATTTCAGTAAGTGGCTCCTTCACTTTATAATAGGCTCCTTCTGTTTTTAATTTTAAGATGTTCTTTTCATTTTTAACAGGCTCCTTCTGTTTTAAATTATTTTTAACATAACTTTCTGTTTAATAGGCTCCTGTTGTTTAACAAGCTTTTTATCGTTTAATAAGCTCCTTTCATTTAAATAGGATCCTATCGCACAATAAGCTCCTTCTGTTTTAATTATAAACAATCTCCTATAATTTTCTTTTGAGATAAAAGTAACTTGCAAAATTTTTTAAGTTACACACAATTCACCCCCTCTTAAGTGTGTTTGCTTTATCAATACATATATAGCCAACAATTTTGGATAAGTTTCAATAGTTTTTTTCCCCAACTTCTATAACGTTTTATGGATGAACTTATCCTAATCCATTTGTGTAGATGTTTGAAATAACAAGGTTGTTCTAACATCCATAGTAAGACAAATAACTTACAACTAACATAACTTAGAAACCCACAATAATTGAGATAACTAATATAACTAAACTTAACTACCATCCAATAGCTGCCATTTTGTAATTGCCACAATTAGAAGTTGAAGTAGACTTTAGCTTGTCTTAAGCATAAATTTTCATTTGTCATGATCACTCTAATTTTGAATGTGGCTATATTTTACCGAAATGGACAACTTACACACTTTCTAGCTTTTTGGTGATTTAGTTAATTTTTTAGACAATTTTGTTACATCAATACCTTGTCGAAACTTGCCACCATCGTGTTCTCAAAGTTGTGCAATGTATATATCTATCAAAAACTAAAAATAAGGTCTCACAATAGTTTTGTCAATAATCTCATAAGAGGTATAGTGTGTGCACAATTGTTGTAAAGTAACTGTGGAACTTGTGAACGTGTTGCCAATGGAGTTTCCAAGGATTAAGTGGCAATAAGTCCAAAAATGGGGTACTGCTTGATAGTGTGTCATTGAGTACCACATCTTTAGAAATATCTAAGATATGAATGTAATATAGATTAATCATTACAAGGAGCAGAGAATTGTTGTTCTTGATTATGAAATGAAAATTTTGAAGGATGCCTAGAAGGAGGAGATGTTCCCCGAGATTGATTATTCTATTTATTAACAAGATTGGCTAAGGATGAAAAGAATGATTATGATGCTTGGAGGGATGCATCCTTATTGAGTTCTTCGTGAAATTTTTATATATATAATGGAGAAAAACAAAGCCTAAATAGTGGACCTTGGGGTTAAAACCCCGCACATATCCTCAAAGAGGATAGCAAGACATCCTGAAGGAGGAGATTGTAAAAATGTAACTCCGAAACCAAATGACTTTGCATTAGTAGCTAACCAATCCACGCAACAATTTCCTTTACAAAACACATGGCGGATGCAAACCGTCCAGGACTTAGCTAATAGAGCTTGTATAGCTTGGATCGGTGAAGTATTATAGGATATTGTCGAACCTAAGGAGGAAAGAATATTTATGACTTCCAAGAAATCAACTTCTAGTTCAATTCTCCGATAACCTATATCCCAAACCAGATTCAACCTCGAATAAGCCCCCTCATAACTCAGCATCTAGCGGTGAGCAAAATCTAATATGATGGGCAAAGCCTCCTAGCCAAACACTAGAACTATCATGGAGGAGACCACTGGTAGAGGCATTTCGACTTGATGATTGTTTCGCCCCATTTGTGTTCAACCTGATCCATCCCGCACTTGATTTGGCCAACCAATATACCTAGTGCTACTAGTGGCATTTCCTACCGCAGCTCGAAAAGGAACTGTACCCGTTTTTATGACCCGAACCATATAATCTAGAACAACAGCCATAATCTAGAACAATATCCTTACTAGTGACTGGCTAGGAGAAATCATTCTCGAATAAACTTTTGTTTCTCCAAATCCATAGTATCTAGTAAGAAACCCCACATAAAATTGACCACCTTACACCACTAACTTCTACTTGATTATTGATATTCGAAATTAGCCACATCGAAGTGTTCAGAATAAAGAAATGCTCAATGTCTATGTCGAATGAAAACTATATCTAAAATTGTCACATTTTAGGATAATCTCTAATAATATGCAAACAAGATTCATTAGCGGAAAGATTTCGATAAGTACGTTATTGATTAGTTAGTCAAGATTTGATATGTTGTGGACTTTTCCATTTCTAAATTAATGTCCACAATTTACTATTACCTTCATCTCCAATATTTTCAATTAGCTCATATGCAGATGTTGTTGAAAAGGATCCATTTTGGTTTGAAGCCTATACCATGCGATCTTCATCAAATTTAGGTCTTGGAGCCATAATGCTTGCAATTGTCATGCACAATGTTGAAAGAAGGAGGTTCTGAAAATGCTCCCAGCATCAACCCCCATCTGTGTTCATAAACTCTCTCACCTTTGCATATGGCATACTATTAGGGATATGATTAATAGTCAAGAGAGCTAAGGGGACCCATTACCAACACTATTATCTATCCAAAATCTGACACAATTCCCATTTCCTATTCGCCCCCTTGTACCTGTAAGAACAAATTTCCAGATGGTAGAAATACCTCTCCAAACTGAAGAGGCTCCTTTACTCTTTAGTATCTCAAGAATATTTGAAGGGTCAAAGTGATATTTGGCTCGAAGGATCTGAACCCAACTGGAAAAGGGATTAGAGATAAATCCCCAACCAAGTTTAGTGAGCAAAGCATCATTAGTAGAGTGAATTCTCCAAATATCGGGAGCCCGGAATGCTTTGGTTTGGACACTGTCTCCCAACTCACAATATTAACCTTCCTTTGACCCTCCTCAGATCCCTAGATGAAATCATGTATAATCCTCTCAAGATCATCACATAACTGCCTTGGTAATCGTACCATTTGCATAGTAAAGATAGGTAATGCTGTAAGGACAAATTAGGATAGTGGGAAAGAAATTGAGCACTCCAACCTACTAGTTTATATTGAGGTTTATTAAGGATGTATTGATACATTTGCCTCATCGATCATTCATGAATTAATGGCACCCCAAGGTACCTTCCAAGGTTCGTGGTGAGTTAGAAACCTAACTGCTTACTTAATGCGCGTGCTCGAGACTAAGAAATGTTCTTTGAGAAGAAAAATCTAGACTTTTCATTGCTGACTTTGTGTCTGGATGTCATACAAAACATATTGAGAAACCTGGGGATGATCTATACTTGATCCATAGAATCCCCAGTAAACAACATGAGATCATCTGTAAAGAACAAATGTGATATAGTAGGACCTCCTCTACTCAGCCTAATCGGTTTCCAAGATCCCTGTGCAACTTCGGAATGAATAAGATGTCCCATCCTCTCCATACATAGAACAAACAGATAAGGGATAATGGATCTCCTTGCCTGATGCCTAGAGTCAGATTGAAGGAATCTGACAGTTCACCATTCCAGCAAACTTTCATTAGGACTGAGGTAACATACTTCATGATCAGACTTATCAAGACCATTAGTAACCCAATATCTATCAAGGTGTCCAGGATAAAGTCCTACCAGAGGCGATCGTAGGCTTTCTCTAAATATGCTTTGATTGCAAAAACTCTAGATTTCCCTTTTTTCTTCCTCATCAAGTGAATAACCTCCTGGGCTTTGATGATATTATATATTATTAAACAGCCAGGAACTAAACTGCACTGGTTATGAGCTACCAAAGATTCAAGTATAGGTTTCAATCGATTCACTACAACCTTAGTAATAGATTTATATAATACCGTACAGAGGTTAATCGGTCTGAATTGAGTGATAGACACTGAGGATGGGACTTTCGAGAGAAAAATAAGGATAGTTTGATTCAGCTCTAACTCCCATTGTTCGTGCTTAAAAACCTCTAGCCCACGACCTACCATTGTTTTTAGAAGAATAGTGCATTGAATCTGTCAATGCTAGGAGCTTTGTTAGCATTTGTCTCAAAAATAGCTTCCTTGATTTCTACATATACTATAAGGAGCTAAGAGAATCCAACTCATTTTCTGTTAACCTGGGAAAGGCTCTAGTAATAAGAAAGGGGGGCATCCTATTGTTATTGTCCGAGAAAAGCTTATGAAAGTAATCCTTAGCTAAGTCACAAAGTAATATAGGATCAGTGATTATGTTTCCACTATCATCTTTTAGCGTTTCTACCTTAAGTCTCTTCCTCTTGGTTATGGTCACCGTATGGTAGTATTTAGTGTTGCGGTCTCCCTGCACTAGCCATATACTACGGAATTGTTGGTGCTAAAATAATTCCTCCTCACACATGACCTAGATGAGATCATCACAGAGCTTCTCTTCCGAATATAAAAGAGCATCAGAGTCATTACTATCTAGCACTTATTGAATACCTATCAGCTAAGCCATAGGTCTCTTTTTACGATAGAAAATGTTGCCAAAATCATTTTTGTTCCACTCTCTTAATTTTTCTACAAAGCTAACAAGAGATTTATAGTAATGGTTCAGGTCTAGATGCCAATTTTCTTCCACAAATATAGGAAAGGTTTCATTAGCCAACTAAGCCAATTGAAAATGAAAACTCCTAATACCCCTATTCGATGCAGGTGCCATATTAAGTTTAACAAGCAAAGGCCTATGATCTGATCCAAGGAATGGAAAAAGAGAAATTGTTGTTTCTAGGAAGGAGGCCAGCCATGAGGACAAGCACGGAGCCCTATCCAGTTGTGCTTAGACATTGCCCTACCGTTATGTAAATTTTGATCCCGCATAACCAAGGTCATGCAAACAAAAAAATTGAACACAATCCTTAAATGCCTTGCTAATTACAGGCGCAGTTTGAGACCCTCCTCCTTTATCAAAGCCCTCCAGTTTTACATTAAAATCTCCTCCTACTAACCATTCCTTTGAAGTATGGCTCGCGATTTGCTTTAATCCTTCCCATAGGTACCTTTGGAGATGATATTAGGGACTAGCATAAACTACAGTAAAGAGGAAGTCCAATCTTGCAAACTTAATATTGGTATATATGAATTGCCAATGAGCTACCAGTATTGTAACCTCCAGCATTGATTTCCACGAAATTCAAATCCCTCCTGTAAAACCATTTGCCTCTACACGAAAGGAGAAGTCAAACCCAAGGTTGCTAATTACTATATTAGCTAGCAATCCACTGATTCTTGTTTCCACAAACACCACCATCGATGGATTAAACATTCAAATATGGTTCTTTAAAATATACTGAAAATCATCGTCTCCAGCCCTTTGATAGTTCCAGAGAAGAATAGACATTAAATAGAGAGTAAGACTTTAGGACGAGTACCCCCTTAACATTGGGTGTCCCCTTTGGACCCTACGAGCTCTTCTGTCGTGTTGTAGCTTAGAGTCTGAGGTATCACTTCCTCTACTGAACCTTGATCACCTTGATCAACATCCATCGAATCCCCATCTTTAAGGTCTGGCAATTTTGAAGGAGGCAAAGGGGAAGTAACAATGTGTTCCTGTGGAGAAAAACCCACGACCTCTGTGAAATCCTCCATTTGATCACCGCATTCCATGGGAATGAGAAGATACAAATACTCAGTACCAAGCCTATAAACAATACATTTTCTTTGAGTTTTTTGGATTTTTCCAA
>JANSVA010000216.1:30686942-30700914 GCA_025504915.1 Erythroxylum reticulatum
ACCCCCACCTGCGTCTTCTTCGTCGTTTTCTTTTTCTGTCCTCTTGTGCAATTCTTTTCTCACCGGTTTCTCTGTCGTGGACTCCTCTTTTGCTCATCGGTGTTTGTCTTCTCTAGTCACTGTCATCGTGTCCTTTGATGGAGGTATATTTGCAGCCACTATCATGTATTTTTTGTATATTAAATGAAAGTTAATTTGGGTATTTGATTACTTTCGTTTATTTGTGTATTATGTAATTAGAAAATAATCTTAAGGTATAAATATTAGTGATAGAAAGAACAAGACGTAATTTTGGCTATAATGTTAGGATGAAATTCTTATGCATGTAAGGTGTTTGATGATATCTCTGTTCTTTGAAAAATGATTTCAGTTCTTTTTCAATTATTTTTTAGTATGAATTTCATAATTTTAGTTCCTTATTCCCCCTAATAAAGTGTAGGGTTAAAGGGTATTGCTTCTTTTATCTTTTATTGACTTGAATAGTGGATATAAGAGTGAAAAGAAGGGGAATGTGTTATATTCAATGTAAGAAAGTATTTTGTCGCTTGCTTTTTCTATTTTCTTCAGTTTTATATTTAAAGGATCAAAAATTTTGACCTTTAAAGCATGAAGACATCATAGCTCTTGAGCACTTGAAATTAGATTTAATCTAGCACTTGAAATTGCTATATAGATATGGTAATTCATATTAACTACATTATTCATATATATTATAAATTATTTGTTAGTATGTATAAATAGTTTAGTTTATATGAGCCATAATAACTATAAAGATCACTATAATGATAATTCCAAAAAAATTTATGTTTAATAGTTCATCTTAGCATATTAATATCATATAGTTAGATGTATCATCTACTTAATAATTGGTCTTGATATATCATTTTCTTGTTCTAATTCGTATGCCACCTAAGAATCGCTTTATATAAATAAGTCTCATATGGCAAGGAGGTTTTAGTAATAGTTATACCATAGGAAAAGTTGATATTTGGTTCTTCGAACAAAGGAGACCAAAAGACTAATTATTGTTTATTCTTATTTTCAAGACACTAAGAACTACTTATCATGATAGCCATTATCCTACTGTATGCAGGGATGCTATCATCCTGGTCCTCTTTGGTTTCTTGCTAAGCCACCTTCTCTGCATTGATAAATAATGATGCTGCTACGAATCCCTTATAAAGCACTGATTCATAATAAGTTAAAGAGCATGTCAATAATAAGCTAAGCTATTTATTGATGACATGTGTGACTATTCGATCACAACCAACTCATTGAATTTGTAACCATATGCTTATCTAGCAAGATTTGACCTAAAAATAAGAATCGGAACTAGAAATTTTAGAAAACAAGAGGATTTGATGAATTCCATTATTCACCAAAAGGAGATTGTTGATAATTTTGGTGGGATTGAGGTTACCTAGGGGCTTTTTAATGAAAATGATGTTCGGAGTGGTGGAAAACAAAGATATTATACTGATGATTAGGATAGATAATTTAAGTTTTGAAGAGAATGATAGAGATATTGTCTTTAAGAAGGACTTGATTCACATACTATGCACTTATGGAGCTACTTTGAAGTAAGAAGAAGAGGTCTTATAGCTCTTCATCAAAAGAAGCCATCGAGCAATTGGACTAGTATTGAGTTCGACAATTTATCCACATTTTACACTATAATGAATGATCTAGACATATTATTATTAAAGAAAGACTTCTACAGAAGAGTAGATAGGGTTTTGAAATAGGGTTATCTATTATATGGTCCTCTTAGAACTGAAATCAAGTTTAATTGTAAGAAGCTAAGGCCAATTATTTGAAATATGATATAACTTAACTTGGAAGTGTTAGGTCGGATAATGATTTAAGGGATATGTAACTAGATATAGGAAATAATTTTCTAATAGTTATTGAGGATATTAATTTCAATTAAGAAGCATGTAATTGAAACGAGGATAATGGTAATGATGAAGATGCAAAATGTTAATTAAAAGGATAGGATATAAATTTCAGGTTGAAATATGTTACCAAAGAGAAAACAGGATATAATGTGACTAAGGTTCAGACCACAATTTGGAGCCAGCTACTGTCTAAGTGAAGCATCACATTTTGCGGCTGCAATCGAATCAGATGTTGTACCTCTAACTACTGCTACACTTGCAAATGAGGCATCACCCTCTGTACCTACTAATACATCATCCACCAACCCTATAGTGACATAGATATTAAGGATAAATGATGTGGATGAAGGAGGCAACCTCCAGCCTGGAGTTAAGGGAGCTAATGATGCTGATGGAAGAACTTACATCACAATTGTTAATAATCTGTAAATGAAAATACATGAAACACCATATAATTATAATTAAGTTATAGGTTTAAATTTAAAAAATGATATAAAATTAATTGTCTTAATATTAGGTTGATTCCGTTTGGACTATGCTCAAGAAACATGACATCTAAATTCAAGGAGGAGATTGATATTAAGGGTTATATATAGAAAAGCGAAAAAAGAATTTTACTGTCAGGAGTTTGAGGTACAAAAAATCAATTTTATTTTTAATTGATTTTTATGCATTTATTAGATAAATATTATTAAATTATAAATATTTATCGTATATTTTTCCTTTTATTTCAGAAAGAATTGTTTTAGGATTTTGAATTTGACGCGTTCATTTATAAAATATGGAAGAGACGAGCACGTACACGTTATTGAGACTTTGTTGATGCGATACACAAGACTGGTGTATGATTGCCTTATATTTTTAAACAAACATAGAGTTGTTAGCAGTAGTATTAGACATCGCCCGATACAATGTCCATTTCAAAGCATAATTCTACCAACAGATATGGAGGACCAGGAGGAGAGAGTCTTCCCATCCATACTGAAAGATCTATTACCCATCACAAGCATGTAAAGAAACTTATAAGTATCTACACTTTACGTTTATATGCTATTTTTTTCCTTTAATGTGTTTTAATTTAATTTAATGTGTGAATTTTGGAATGAAAATATGTAGACTATGAAGAATGATAATGTTATAAATGTCTGATGCTATATATGACTGTGCTATTGAGTTATTTTCTTTATTCAACAGGGGTAAATATCATAAAATAGAGAAAATTATGCCAAATTTTTATAAATTGTAGTTCACTTATAACATTTTACTCTGATACAGGAAACGTCTATGAACACGAAGCCTACACCCTATCAACTCTTTTTGCATACTCACACTAAGAAGTATGACAGTGTGACCTTCGTCAACACCCGATATAGAGAACTAAATGTATGTGAAATTTATGCTTTTTATTATCATTTGCTAATATAAACATTGCCTTATGATATGTTCAAATACAAGAAAGCATTCAACGACAGTCTCAACAGTCTAAAGAAGTTGATGAGACTCAAACTCATCTTCATATAGTGGGTGGTAGGGATTGTTGCGGAAGGATATTCAGCTTAGGTTCATTTACAAACACATGTTATTTGCAATCCTTCACATCTAGTACGACAACATCTAGTAGGCGGTCCGCATCCATTGAAGTCCATGAGCTTTGGAGCACAGTATAGACATTGATAACTCAGTTGCAACAGACGATAAAGTATATAGCTCAACTCTGTAATGAGGTGGATGAGTTGAAGGGGATGCATAACATCTCATCGCAACATTCAGAGCATCCGCGATTACCAAATGAATAGCGTACTTGTAGTCATTTTGTATGAATTACAAATACTTATTATGTACAAAATAATTTTTTATTATCAATTAAGATAATTTTTATTTTATATCATCAATCAACTTTTGGTTTAAACAAATTAAATGTTGAAAATAAATCAAAATGTTATCAATAGATAACTCAGAACTGTTTATATTATGCATTAACCATAACATCATCAAATAAAATTTAATGCAGAGAAATTTTAAAAAATAGTTTTTAGTAAATTTACTGACGATTGAAAAATAAAATCATCAGAAAAATATATTCGAATTACCGATGGATAACTAATAACTATCGGTAATGACAACATTAGCTTACCGATGGAATAACTAATTCTGTCAGTAAGTTTGACGACGGACATATCTTATCCGTCGATAATTTTACCGACCAAAGTCAACACAGAATAACTGTCTCGTTAGTAAATTTGCGATGAATATTCTGTAATTCGTTGCAAATTATTATCTACAGCCGTTTCTCCGACGTCTTGTTTCGTCGGTAAATTCCATCACTAACTACGCTTTCCAACAGAATGTGTAAATGTTCCATCGGTAATTTTTGTCATTAAGCTTCATTTTTCTTGTAGTGAATTAACTAAAAATACATAAAGGTAAATAGTGATTTCAATTAATTAATAATCTCACAAAATCTATAGCCAAGCGACTAGTTATAGGACATTCACCAACATCCGTGTCATACCAGAGGACCATAAACTGATTAAATGAGAACTAATGTGTTGAATTAGCGATGCTGACGTGACGGGTCTTGAGTTTATAGATTGAGTAGATTGCTAGAATTCCAAATGGAATTGAATTTTTGTTTTTAAAAGATGATAACAGGTTATAACTTTTTTTTTTCCTTAACCAGCGAGATTTTTTTTGGGGTGTATTCGAACCGTGGGTGACACCTTTAAATTATTATCACATTTAGATTAATTCTCGTTGACCCAAAGATCACTACCACAAAGTATTTAATAGTTCATAACTTTTTGCTAGCATTGAGTTACGAGGTTTATAATATATAGAAAAATACTGATTTGAATCTACTTTGGTGGGGTTACGACATTTTATCATTGTAAGTTGATTTTCGAGCCAAAATTATATCACGTTCCAATTGTTTTGGGCTGTCAGAGATTTTTATTATTTTTAAGATTCTATTTTTGGTTTTCTTGTGACTAATTTATTACTTTTTATGTTTTTAAGGTTTTTGAAAGTATGTAAGAACTTGTTACTTTTATGTAAGCTCAGAAAAAGAATATCCATTTTTATGTGTTTATTTTATCTCAATTTTCACATTAGGCTGCGTCACTTACGTACTAAGCTGGTCGTTCAGTACAATGGGGATAGAAGGATTTAATTGCTGAACTAAATGTCAACCTACCGGGGGCCACCACCCATCTTGCAGATTTGTGTGATGCGGTGATGGACCTCGTTGCAAACTATGGCATACATTGTTAGGTGACAATAAATGCTGATGAATATTGGGGGAAGAAGCCTGTAAGGCCATTGTTTCCTTACTGCTGATGTACTAAGACATTTGTATCTAATTATTTTTGACCATTGAAATGAATCTAATTTTTCAAAAAGAATTGCTGGTGGATCTCTATCCTCTCTTCATCTTTTTCTCTGGAAGCTTCAACTTATTAAGAACCTAGTCCCTAGATCATAGTGTTTATTACATTATCATAATGGTTGTTTGGAGTTGGCATATTGCATAAAGAATTTTCATAGTTACGGAAGCGTGCGCCTGATTTGAGCACAGTTATCATTACACTGAACTACAATCACCACCAAGAAGAATAATGACAATTGCAATTGTATATAGAAACAATCAGAACGAGGAATGATTGCAGTACTTTTCTGCTGTAGGATTTTCGACTGCAACCAGAGCATATTGCGGGAATGGAGGGCAGTTCGCAGGGATAATTCCATGTGGACCAGCTTCTATCATGTACCAGGACTACTCTAAGAATGTTTTTTGCAAAATCTCATACCTGCCGAGCAGCTAACCAGCGGAGACACAAAATACATTTCTCCGATGAATCTTAGGCAACTTCGAGATCTTAAGTTGATTTTGTTATTTCGTTGCAAAATTGTGCCTTCCCTGTTCCCATGTCCAACCTGAGAGTGTCAATAGATTCAAGAGTACAAGTACAACAAAAATATAATGAGGGAAGCTTAAACTTCTCCAGTGGCACGTTGAGTCCTACAACGTACTACCAGGTTCAGTCGATCTTGGATCGGTTAAAAAGGGCATTACTAGTTCCAACCGAAGAAGGTGTCCTACTTATTGAATTCCTTCACATTCATTATAAAATTTAATTATCCTATTTCTGTCAATTGAATTCCTTAACAATTTGATCCAAGTAGATTAAATCTACGGTACCATAAGAACTAGCATTCTACGTCCCAACTTGTGAAGTTTATGTAATGAGCATAACCTCCAAGAACTTGGAGGTTTTTGAAGATCAGGTCATTGTCACATACCTAAAAGCCGATATGAAAATATTCTTCGACAAGATTAACAAGTGATTAAGAGCTTGAGATGTAAAACTAAAATCCAATTAAAAAGCCGAAACAAAGACTCCCCGTCCGGAGCAGAGAAAGATTCGGCTACAAATGTATATATACGTACATACGAACGTACGTACTATCTGTATAAGTAAGACCGTTTCAAATTGAAAGCGACGCATGATAGAGCGGAGGAGACATTTGGATGGCTTCCACTACTGTGCCCGCGCGTGCCTCTGGGGAGAATCACCCAAACCCCAGCAGAGCTAAGACCTCGACATGTGTCTATACCTTCTGATGTCCTGGAACCCACTTTTGAAGCTTACTTTTTTGACTAGTCTTTTGTTAGACTGAGCCAAAGCCCTGCGTTATGTTAGCTTCTGGTTCTGCCAAAATACCAGCCAATGTGTTTTATCTTCATGCGGTGCAAAATTCTTAACCGCATTCGGTGAGACAAGGTTTTGTTCAAACAGACGGTTGTAGGCAGGCCAATCAGCAAAAGTACCTGCTTTTGCTGAAAAATTCAAGCAAACTCAAATAAATTGTTTAAAAAGAGTTATTTATATCAATTTTAATAAATATCCAATTTAATAATTATTAATAAGAGTTAGAAGTTTAACTACGTCCACAAACAACGCATTCAACTCGTACAGAGTTTTCATTCTTTCAAGACCCTCCACTTTTCATAGTTCATAAATGAGAACAGTTGTGATGCGAGAATTTTCCATCCGGTGAAATCGAGGTTGGTTTTTTTAGGCCTGATTTAGGTGTGGGAGACCACAGTGGACACCCCAGCATAACCTTTGATTAAAATCATGTTACACAGACTACGAGAATCAGAACCGTCGAAGTTGTGGACGAGGAAGGAGATGGAAGGTGGTAGAAGCGGAAGTCAATGTGCGGACAAAGTTAGGAAAACAGTGATTGTTTGGCAACGGGAACAACGGTGCGGGTAATCCGGGTTGAGATTGGAGAGAGAGAGTCGGTAATTGTACGGAGGGAAAGAATCTGATGCGGACATGACGCGTCCGAAATCAGAGGAAAACCCAATTATTGCTTCCCACGCTGCCCGACAATTCATGACTCTGTCGGTCCCCGCTGCCGCCACACACATAACCTTCAAATTTAAAAAAATAAAATAAAATGATTACCACAAAAGTCAAAAAAAATGTTGTAATCCAATCAGTTAATAATAGTGCACATAACTGGGATTAACTATTGATTGAAGCCCACAAAATCTATGCATTTCGGCGGCTATTGCCATTGGGCATTTTCAAGATTAATATCTTGACTAGTGGATTTGGGCATTTAGATGTCGTTCGAGATGGAGACCATTTTGGTTTTAAAATTTAACTTCTAGCAATGCCCCTATCCATGAAAGAAGCCGGCAAAGAAGGCATTAGTGCGCTCCCAGATTCCCAGATTAAGTGATTTTCTCATGTTGAAGCTTTTGTAAATAAATTCTATTTTACTACATACAAGTGATTTCGAAGGCTCTACTTAAAAAAAAAAAATCTAATTATTATCTTTGAAATACATATAATATTTTGTAAATGATATAATTATCGACATAAACAAATTATTAAAACAAAATCAATATTCCCCTTCCCAAACTGTAAATTCTACACCAGACCACCTGAAGATATAACCTTCCTTGCATACATGAAATGAAAAACTCCTTAACCATCCAAGCCAACTCCTAAGAACAAGAGCAAGTGATAATTATTTTATTCATAAACCTCGTATTTCAATCTTAAGTAAGTCTATTCCACTGAAAAAAGAAAAGAGTGTTGATGGTCAGTTTAAATACCGTGAAATAGTTTATACTCTAATTGTCGGAAGGCAAGTAATGGAATTTGGAAGCCGAAAAAGAATTAATAGGAGGAAATTACTACAAGCCAATTCCAGAAAGTCTGACACTAACGTTTTCAGAGTTCTTTTTGTTTCATGTGTTATTGTTACAATTTAATACTCCAAAACTAATCCACAGAAGACATGAGATTTCTAACAAGGGCCCATGTATGATCGATAACTGGTAATGTCATCACCTAAAATATCAAATCCCTCCACCACCGCCTAAGGAGAACAAAAAAAACACAAATGATGAACCCTCACTGCACTCTTAATCATAAGTAGAAAAGGAATAAAAAACAGAAACTCCACTGTCTAAAAAATCTGTCTTGTTTCAAGGCACAGTAACCATAGATAGAGATAAAACAGAAGCCGCACACCTAGCTGTGTAGCTGAACCCATTCAGGAGCCGACTGACATGTCGTGCCCAACAGAACACTGTAAAGCTGCTCTTCTCGTATAACATTCAGAAGTTGTTTCGCAGAGTGCTCTATCAGATTCTCTCTTGCTCCCATAAAACCCCATATCGCCATCTTCTTTAACCTGCACCTATATTCAGTACTACACTCAGAGCTCTTCTTTTCACTACTTTTGGGTGGCCCAATTCACTTCTCATCATCAAACATGCCGTCGGAGGCAAGTGAAATAGCAAGAAAGTCGACCAACAAACCCCAAAACCCCGGAGCTCCCCCTCCGGAGCAAGAGCACCTGCCATGTCCTCGCTGCGACTCCACCAATACCAAGTTCTGCTACTACAACAACTACAATTTCTCTCAGCCTCGCCACTTCTGCAAAGCTTGTCGCCGTTACTGGACCCACGGCGGCACCCTCCGTGACATCCCCGTCGGTGGTGGCACTCGCAAGAATGCGAAACGGTCGCGGACAACTGCTGGTTCCACCTTTGTGGGCTCCAACGCTACATCCGATAGCCTCCCACTGACGGCGACTCCTGTGCTAGTGCCGCTCGCAGGAAGTGCCGGAACGGCCGCGCAACTTGGTGATGGGAAAGGGAATGGAAGTGGTGCAGCGGTTTGCGGGAGTTTTACTTCTCTGTTGAGTACTCAAGGGCCTGGGTTTTTGGCGCTGGGCGGGTTCGGGTTGGGAATTGGACCGGGATTGGAGGAGGTTGGCTTTGGGTTTGGGAGAGCGGTCTGGCCGTTTCATGGGGCGGGAGAGGGGGGTGCTGGTGTAGGTGGTAATGGTGGAGCTGCGGCAGGGATGGGCAGCACGTGGCAGTTTGAAAGTGCGGAGAATGGGTTAGTTGGTGGTGGGGATTGTTTCTCTTGGCCTGATCTGGCCATTTCAACCCCTGGAAATGGTCTGAAGTGAGGTAGTTTGTCTTTAGTGTCTATTGTTTTCTTGCTCTGGCTTTTGGTCCTTTGTGGAAAAATCATGGTTTAGTTAGTTGTTACTTAACAGAATCACAATTAAAGCTATGAACTTTTTGACTCTATGCTGCGTGATTTGGTTACTATATATTGTACTCTCATTTTGTGTACTTGACATGGTTTACTATGTTTACCCTAGTCTCAGCTGTTAGATTATATCAGTTTCTTTGAGTGCGCTAGTCAGGAAACTCATAAAAACTTAAATCAGGATTATGAATTTTTGTACTGGCTAAATAATGGTACGAAAAAAAGGTGTTAATATAACGAGTGTAAATACTGGTAGCTATATTTCGTCTGGTACTCTAGTTAGGAAACTCACAAAAACTTAAATTAGGATTATGAATGTAGCACCTCACTTCTCACAAGACACGCATCCTGACATTTTGGGAGATATCTTAGTACGAATTCCACAAGAGTGGCATGTAAGAAAATCTGTAAATTAAATTCATCATTTCATTTTAAAATAACACATAAAACACAAAAAAGAGATAATAAAATTTGACCCAATTTATTTATAAACAATTTTAGTCACAAAAATTACAATTATTGTTTAACTCATCAGAGTTTCAGTAGACATTTGGACCCATTATAAAAATGAAACACTTGTAGTCACAGTAACATTACATTTGAAGGTCATTTTTATACACATTGAATAACACTTAAGACTATACTTTTCAATATAACATAAAGAAATACAAATGTAGGTGCATAATGATCCCGACCTAGAACTTTACTCGAAACTTCTCTAGAGTCCTTTACTAAACCCTGAAAATCTCGTTGCAATTTTTTATGAGTTTTGCGAATTTAATCATCCTCGATGGTTCACTTATATAACAAAACTCAATCATTATATAATCACACAGTTCATACAGTCAATCATTTCATTACAACTTTGCAAATCATTCAATGAATTCCGATTATGTATGAATACTATATGTATGAGACTTACATTCGTTTTTACAGTGTTATGACCGAGTGTTTTCAGATACAGATATTAGCCTATAGGGCTCAGTCAGAAACAGTAATTACAGGGCATAGCTCTACGTGCCGAAATAGTAATCATGGAGCAAAGCTCAACGTGTAAGTACTTTTATACTGACTACTCCGGTCATAAGACTTTTATATTACATGCATTGAAATGATAAGCATGTCACAATTTAGTCATCAATTCAATCACTTTCACTTGCACGTATTATCATAGTATAATAGTCTCAATATCAGTAGTCATCAGACTAGGTCTAGCATTCAACTTTTCAGTTGAGAATCAGAATATTCAATTAGGCAGTCTCATTCACATACAAATAGCACTTCCAGTATTGTTTGTATGCATTAAACACCTCGGACATATATTCTCGGGAATTCAGTACACAATCAATCAATGTAGTTCAGCAATATATCAATACAGTTCAGTAACATACATAATAGAATAAATAAAGTGAGACTATCTTAAGTTACTCACAGTTGCTCCCTTAAGTCTATTGCCTTAATGTTCCGGCAATATCTGGAAATGATTGCTCTAGTTGCTCGTCTACATGTAATAAAAATAATTTCATGTTACTAGAGCACTTATGTAACACAGTAATATCTGGAAACGATTGCTCTAGTTGCTCGTCTATATGCAATAAAAATAATTTCATGTTACTAGAGCACTTATGTAACAGAATAAACACATGTATCAATGTTTTATGAATCATGCATGTTCAATGACAAATTCTCGGGTATATTTCTGTCATACATTGATGTACATATTAATTGAACTCCAATTGTTTCGAAATTCAATCACTCATTCTCCATTTCAATTGTTTATGAAAACATTCTATTTTGGTTAACTGTATATGATCAATAAGATCTAGAAAATGAAGGATTTAAGTAACACTTCCTTCTAAACAATTGTTCCTCTGTGTCTTAGGTCTCTAATAACATGAAGATCATTCAATTTGGTTCAATATACTGAAAGTTATACTCCAAATATGTCAGTCTGTTCTTAAGTTATAACATAACTTATAACTCAACTTAAGAACAAATTTTGGAATTCTTAAAACCAAAATTACAATTTGATTTCTTCAGTACAATTGTAGCTTTATGTTTGTAGTTTCATTTGAATTAAGAATCAACTCATTTGAAACTCTACATATCAAGATATAATCAAAATACCGAAGTATGTTTAGTAAAACCATCTCGATTATTATACTTCAGCACAATCACATTTTTGTCTTAAATTCTTCAATCAATCCATTTCAAAAAGTCCTAATTTTTTTGCGGAGATGAAGATCAATGTCTTATGAGTCTATTGGTTCAATTCCCATGTCAATTGGATGTCTGGGAAGAAGATATAACAAAAATATCAAATGATGAAATAAACTGTTTGGAAAAAGTTGGACGCATGATCGCAAGTTTCACTAGCAGGTCGCGATCGTGCTTCTGTGCAATCGTGACTTGCAATCTTCTTCAGCGATGTCGCAATCGTACTGAAGCACGATCGCGACTCTTGACCTGATTCCTACACCGAACAACTTCCTCTTTTTCTTCCATTTATTTCTAGATTTTCCATTTCTTATAGTTTCCAACTAATACATCTATGTATGAATCATCTTTTCTATGTACAGTACAAGCTTTAAACACATCAAATGCAAGCTTACATAGTAATTGATCAAAACCAAAACTTCACATACGCTTTCTCTCACTACTGTGTTCATCCTTTCTCTCACTACTACGTTTTTATCTTTCAGCAATTCACAACGTCACAACACTCAGTAAACTCATATTCAAGTCGATATACACTTAACAAATTCAGCTCCTCATCTAAGTTATTCAATGTATTTATTCACCGAAACTATACTGCTTAGACTTCACATGCATGTACATATATATTAACACCGTAAAACATCATCACAATTACTTATATGATTCATTACCAACGAAAAGAGTAAATCACCACAACTTGATGCTCAGTGTTTGGTAAACTAGAAGTATGCTTGATAACAATACTACTCTCTTTGAAGAACAATGAAAGAGAGATCAGCAGGATGACAACGTCTAAGCATGTATCTACGTGTTCTCTTGCATGAATTGCACATATCACTAACTCATTAATCCATGTGTAGGTATCACACCACTCCATATGTCACTATGCATGTGAGTCATTTATCAATATTTAATCAGTCCACGTGTCACACTATAATTGATCCATATTTCAATATTTTACTTAGTCCAAAAATTTACCAAAATTTTGAAATAATACTTATAGTCTCCAATTAATGTTTTACCACACATAATTCACAATTCACTTTTTAATCGCATTAATCAGTCAATTATACCTAAAATGTTAATGAATACATGAACAATTATCTTAAATATGTCAATAATAAATGTTCACGTGCACGTGAACAAACAATGATGCATGAGCATGCGTGCACTTCTAATTTCTCACAGTACGCTCAGTTTACAATTTTGGGGCCTAGCCCCAAACATGGGATGTTACAATGAATCTCATATCTTAAATATGTCAATAATAAATGTTCACATGCACGTGAACATACAATGATGCATGAGCATGCAGTGCACTTCTAATTTCTTACAGTACGCTCAGTTCACAATTCTAGAGGCTAGCCCCAAACATGGGATGTTACAATGAATCTCATATCGGTTGGTACTTGAAAATACGTATCGTACTGACTGGACAATGGTACAAAATAAGGGTGTTAATATATCGGGTGTAAATACTGATCGGTATATTTCGTCTGATATCGGCCGATATCTATAATATCGTTCAATACTGAAAATTTTGGTGGATGTCCCTTGTCGAAAATCAGTACTGCATTGTTCAGTCTGCTCCAATTTCCAGTTTAAAGATTGATGTTCTGCACCCTTATAGCATTTGTTATGTTGCAAAACTCCTCAAAACAACCACATCAGTGTCCATGTAAATGCCACCAAACTTGTACAATAAAGCAAGCCTTAGCAAATTGGAGAGGTTTTGTCCCAGTGAAACTTCACCGGGGTCATCGCTTCCTTTCTTTAACCTTTTAAACCAAGATTCTGCTGGAGTACCCTCGAATATGTAATCATAATCAGGCGTAATTGTAGTAACTCGCAATCCTTTATCCATAAACGGTTTGAAGACAAGCCTGCCTCATTTAGAATCCAAGGAATCGGAAACAACATCCAAACAAGCATTTGGGTGAGATTTAAACAAACTCTCAATGGACAACAACTCCCCATCACCAAATGACTCAAAAGAAGAAATCCAAGTCATAAAGAACCGAATTTTACACTCCTAATTTTCAATAAAATCTCTATGTCCTCTAGAAAACCGCTTTGATTGGGCTTCAACGCGCAACAACTTGATCACAACTCTACGTTGATTCACCTTCCTTGGCCTCAACACGGAAGAATGGTTGGTAGGCCTCATTGAAATGGTTCTTTCTTGCAAAAAAGCCAATTGGGTCTTCAGAATTGGTCGCAAGTTCTCTTCTTTCACCACATACAAGAGTGAAGATGAGAGTTTTTTCA
>JANSVA010000216.1:30708506-30745940 GCA_025504915.1 Erythroxylum reticulatum
TAAATTGGAGTAAACTAGAGATATAGGCCTACAAATTGGTCTCTTAATGCTTTATATTGGTCCAAATTATAAGTATATAGGGTATTAACGAGGGCTGTGATATCTGAATGATTTGTTCTTAAAGATCTCGATAAAGTACCACAGAAATGTCATTGAACATGCGTTGTGCATATTGTATAAGTATATGTGCATTAAGGAATATTTGTATATTTGTACAAATATTTGATATGTGTAAATGTGTTATGTATGTTATAGAGGAGCACATCGGACGCCAGTCAGACATTGCTGGACCATCTGGGTAATAACATCTTGGAGCGTACTATGAGTCGACCTAGATGATTTCCTAGGATTAGTTTGATTTGATTTGTTTAAACTACCAATATTATTTAATTATTAGCGATTTGTTTATGAATACCGAGCTTAGGTCTGATGATTATGAGCTTTGTTTGGGTATCATATGTGATTGTGTTATATGACATGTATGTATTTGATGCATTTCATAAAATGCATGTTCAAATAAAGGCGTTGTGACTAGAGTTGCTAGTATAAAGCGCTTCCACGTAGAGCTTTGCTCTGTGATTTCTGATTCTGCACATAGAGCTATGCTTCGTGATTCTGTTCTGTCTATGTCCTATGGGCTAGTATTTGTATAAGTAAGTGATAGGTACTCAGTCATAGCAATAAGAACGAATATGAGTCTCATGCATATAGCATTATAAGACTGAATTTCTTTGAATAATTTGCAAAGTTGAAATAAGTGATAAAGTGATATGAGCTGTCTGCTATATCGAACTGTGTGATTATATGATATCCCATGTTATGTGAAATAACAGGAATCAAAATATGATCTAAATGAATCTTAGGTGTTATGTGTGTTATGATCCGGTGAAATCATCAATGATGGTTCACTCATTGAGTTCACAAACTTATTAAAAATTGTGACATGGCTTTTTAGGTATGAGACAAGAGACCTAGTGTTTTAGATAGGACTAAAGGCCCCTTTGGATTTTTTCATGGCTCAGAGGTCTGTCAGCTGACACTAGAAGTGTCGTAGCATTTATTTTGTAGTTTTGATTGAACCTGTAAGAGGTTTTGTAAATAATTGTATGATGTAAACAGAGTAAGAATTGTGAATGAATACGGTCAATGGCTCTAAAGTTTAGTGATCTTTCAGTACTTTAGATGATGTCATGTGTAAGTTGGATTTGCTTTTGCTCCAACGTACCATTATCATAGGGTATACTTGAATGCCCTTCGGGTATTCGGGTATTTGTCTTATGGTAGTAGGATGTTACAACTAGGTTCTTCATTTGAATCATTGTCATTTGTAACACAATGCACTTCAGGCACTCTCTTTTCTTTAAGACTGGGTTTAGGAAGTGTGGAAGTTTTTGGAGTAGGAATGGGCATAGATTGAATGGGTGTTTCTGATACTTAGGGTTTAGAGGAGATAGGTTTAGTAAGATGAGCTTCACCATGGCTATTAGTAGAAGTTGGGGTTTTCTTTTATCTTTTTGAATTGGTTCTATGTTATTGTAAAAGCGATGCGTAAGGTTTAGAAGATTTGAGATAAAAACAGAGAGATATAATGTAGAGAATTAAGAGTGGAGCTTCAAAGAACAGTGAGGATGAGTAGAAGATAGAAGTCTGTTTCTAATATATTAAGCAATTCTTAAGCGTTGATCTCATGTGAAGATGAACAATCATATGCTAATACAGGAAGTGTGATCATTTGCATATCCTTTGTCAGTCCCGTACAACTGCTCGATAGAAATGATGGTCGTCTTTAAAAACTGAAATGATAAAAAAAAGAAATTACCTTTTTAGGATACACGTATTGCTCTAATAAATCGAGAGGAGCCTTCTAAAGAAGAAGGATCCTCTTAACGTTAGCAGAGAGAAGTGGCATAGAAAATTCATAAAGAAATAATATCAGATAGTTTGCATATACCAAGCTCATTTCTCAATTGGAAAAATTTATCTTCAGAGAGTGGTTTAATGAAGATATTAGCTACCTGATTTTTAGTATTAACGTGTAAAAGATCAATGATACCTTCTAAAATATGATCTCTAAGAAAATGATGCTTTATTTCTATATGCTTAGTCCTAGAATGATGTACATGATTTTTTGAAAGATTTATTGCGCTAGTATTATCACAAAATATAGGGGTATCATTAAAAGGTAGAGAGAAATCTTGGAGTTAATGCTTCATCCATAAGATTTGACAACAGCTAGCAACTGCTATATATTCCACTTTGGTTGTTGAAATCGATGTGCAATTTTGTTTCTTGCAAGACTAAGAAACTAGACATCCTTTAAGAAATTGACAATGAGCACTTGTGCTTTTTTGATCAATTATATCACTTGTATAATTTGCATCACAATAGCCAACTATGTTAAAAGCATCAATTTTTGGATACCATAATATGAAATCCATAGTTCCATGAAGATATTGAAAGATCCTCTTGACTACTTAAAGGTGGCTTTCTTTTGGATTTGATTGAAAGTGTGCGCAAAGACACATACTAAACATAATGTCTAGTTTTGAGCTTGTAAGATATAGTAGTGACCCAATGATTACTTTATACTTTGTTTTATCCATAGCCTTGCCTTCTTCATCCTTATCAAGTTTAGTTCCAGTATATATAGGAGAACCTATCGATTTGGCATTCTCAAGTTGGTACTTCTTGATAAGTTCCTTTGTGTATTTGTCCTAGCTAAAGAAGATCCCTTTTTCTATTTTCCTAATTTGTAAATCAAGAAAGAAGGATAGTTTTCCTATCATGCTTATTTCAAACTCCCCATGAATTAATGTTGAGAATTCTTCATAAAAATAATGATTAGTAGCACCAAATATCATGTTATCAACATATATTTGAACCATGAGTAAATCATTCTCCTTTTTCTTAATGAATAAGGCTTTTATCTACCTTTCTTCTTTCAAAGTTATTCTTAAGCAGAAAATTACTTAACCTCTTATCACATAATCATGATGGTTTTCATCTTCAAAACCTAGAGGTTGCATAATAAACACTTCTTCATTAATATATCCATTTAAGAAGGAACTTCTGACGTCTATTTGGAATAATTTTAAGTTTTTATAACATGCAAGGATAAGTAAAATTCTAAGCAATTCCAATCTAGCAACAGGTTCATAAATTTCATCAAAATCAAGACCTTCCTGTTGATTATAAATTTGAGCTACAAGTCTAGTTTTGTTTCTTATCAGCTTACCATTTTTATCGAGTTTGTTTTGAAATACCTAATGAGTTCTAATGACTGACTTGTTTTTCGAATGAGGAACTAGCTTCCAAACTGATTCAGTTCATCTTTAGTGCTTTACTATTAAATCCAAGTAGTAATTTGATGAGCCTCTTCAAGCTCACAAGTAAATATTTCTTAAGGTTCTTCATCCTTCCACACTAGTAGTATTTGTCTAGCCTCTACAAGCTCTCAATGAATGAGAAAGTAATTTGCTTAATATGAGCTTCAATGATCACCCTTTCAAAAGAATTTTCACTTTCTAAAACACAAAAGATTTGACAATGATATGAATTTTGAAAGTACTGATGTTGTGAATGCATATCAAAATTTGGCTTCCTTGATTTTTCTGTATGCCTGCGTGTCTCACAACTGCAGTGGTTCTTCCTTAAGTATGCATTTGCTTCAACTAGCCATTGCATCATTCCTATTCTTGGTTGACTTTTTATCTTCGATATCATCTTTGCTAAAATCTTTAATATTCAATCTTAAAGAGAAAAAATATGGCAATATCTGAGAATTGATTTTAAAAAAATATAGGATTAGATGATCCTTTAGGATATTGTAAACTAAATAAGGTAAGTTCATAAAAGAAGGTTCTTGCTAGAAAGGAAGCATTTATCCTATGATTTTATTTCCTTTTGAGAAATATATCGATACTTATACAAGGAAATAAATCCAATTTAAATTTTGAAATATTATACAATTATCATCAAAATCGTTAATCATAAACCTTGAGCTAATAATAAAATGAAGAAGTATAAGTAACGAAGAAGATAAAGAGGATGACGACAGATTCTCTTAAGATATAGAACAATATGTTGTCATTTAATTATTGTCAATATGAAGTGAATAAAATGGATTATATATATATATATGGATGTAATTAGAGGAGATAAGAAAGCTAATGACTATAATAGCCATTAATGAAGGTGTAACGATATTAATGACTAATCAATTTATTTTTAACTCTCTCTGGCTACTCTCTTCTCTCTTTCTTTTCTTATCTGGATATTTTATGTAAATGTACCATTCATTCCCAACCTCTATCACTACTTTTACTCAATAAATTGCATAATAATAAAGTGGTATCAGAGCATCAAATCTCAAATGGTTTCGACTGTAAACAAAGGAGAAGTAATGGTAGAGGGGACTAAGTTGCACAATGTGAGGAAGCTGGAAGAGAATATGAGAAATCATATTCAAGAAATGGATGAAAAATATAGGAAAACAGTTGAAAAACTAAAGGAGTTAATAATGCAGCTATATGTACAGAGGAATACAAGCCATAGAACCATAAAGAAGATTGGACTATATAGAAATACATTGTAATGAATTTCAGGTGAATAGAGGGTATACCATACTTACAAGATTTAACAAGATTGAGTTCCCTGTATTTGTTAGAGAATGATTATAGGGTTAAATTTTTCAGAGAGAATAATTTTCATGTTAGACAGAACTCCATTAAAATTAAAAATAGGAATTGCAACTATGAGTTTGACTAGAGAGGCGTTATCCTAGCATCATTTTATCTAAGAAATAGGTTAACCATGGAACCCATTAGTTAGGGTGATTATCTTAAAGAATTGTAACAAAGATTTGGTGATTCCTTTTTTGATCATTCCACTAATGAATTGACAGAGTTGAAATAAATGTAATTAGTGAAAGATTATTTTGCAAATTTTGATTTTTGTCATATAAATCGACAATGCCCTAATCATATTTAGTAAGGTTGTTTTTAAAGGGATTGAAGCTAAAGATATTACTCATTTAAGTTGTTTAATTTGAGAAGCCTCCATTAAGATCATAAAGTTGCTAAAAAACAATAATTGATGTTTAAAAAATGCGCGATAGCTTATAAGGGACAATGGAGAAATTATCAAACGAGATTATAAAACTCAATGGTGGAAGCCTAGGAAAGGTTGTTACCTATACCTACATTAGTTGGAAATGTGTTAACATAACAAAGGCGATGAGTAGTAGGGAGATTGATGAAATGATAGCTTAAGGATTTTGTTTTTGTTATGATGAAAAATTCACACCTAGACAAATGCAAGAAAAGATAATTTCATATATATGTGGTATAAAAAGAGGAGGAAGAAGGTGAAGAAGTGGAGGAAGTAATACCTGATAATCATTATGTGATTTCTATACAATTTATGACATGTACAATCATGACTTCTTATATACAAATGAAAGTGAAAAGAGTCTATTAGTATATATAATTTCATTGACAAGGATTTAGTTAAAAAAGAAGGAGTGTTAGAAAACATTGATCTAGTGATGATTAGTAGGAGGGGGTTAAACATTTGATATAATCAAATGTATAAAAATATGTAGTGGATGATGAATGGTCATTGGTGCCAATCATATGCTTTAGTCATTCAAATAGGGGCAATTTATATAGTATTAGGAGTTTAATTTCTAGCTACTTAGAATGATGTGATATTTAATTTCAAGGAAGGACAACAATGTTTAATTGGAAGGGAAGAAAAGTGTAGTTGATAGTAGGTTTTGAAGAAAAAAGATAAATGGATATTAAGCAGGAGTTTAAGAATAACTCTGATGTTATCTTAATGTATCAAGAAATTCAATTAAGATGGAATACATCCATTACTTGTGGAATGTAGTTGATGGAAGTAACAAGGATAAATTATCAAGGTATAAAGTATCAACAATAATTAGTACATAATTTATTAGTATAATATTCCCTAAGTGAAAATGTGATCATAGAATAGTGTTAAAGGAGGGAACGTAATTGATAAATATCGAACCCTATAGATATGTAGGGTTACATTGAGGAGTTAGCAAGGGATACGTTGAAATAAGGAGTAATTAGAGAAAGTGATAGCCTATTTTAATCTCCTCTTGTTTTAGTACATAAAAGGATAAATTATGGAGAATGTGTATAGATTATGGAGCTTTAAACAAACATACTGTAAAGGACAAATTCCCTACTCAAGTAATTGAAAATTTGATGGATAAACTAGGAGGAGCTAGGATTTTTTTTTTCAAAATTGATCTTATCATCAAATTAGGATTTTTGATAGAAATATTCAAAAGATTGCTTTTAGATTTCATAAAGGAGATTGTGCCTTTTGGCTTAACCAATGCTTTAATAACATTTCAAAGTTTGATGAGTTCCATTTTCAAAACCATTCTTGAGTAAGTTTGTGCTACTATTTTCTGATGACATATTGGTATATAGTTTCTCTTTGTAAATTCATTTGGAGCATCTTTAACAAGTGTTACACTTATTAAGGAAACCTAAATTATTTGTTAAGAAATCAAAGTATTGCTTTAGGCTAAAAGAGTGAAGTATTTGGGGCATTTTTATATTAGTTGAGGGAGTTTCAATTGACAGAGGGAAGGTTGAAAAGGTTAAAAAATGGCCTATATTGAAGACACTGAATCAACTCAGGGGATTTTTGGGATTGACATGTTATTTTCGAAGGCTTATCAAAGGTTATGCTCAAGTAAGTAAACCATTAACAACCTTGTTGAACAAAGATGCCTTTAAGTGGTAAGAGGTAGCTCAATCTACTTTTGTAACATGTAGAAAAGCATTCATTATATCTTTTGTATTATCATTACCAAACTTCAGTAAAACATTTGTGGTTAAAACATGTGCATCTGGAATTGGTTTAAGGTTTTGATGTAAGATAGGCATCCCCCCTAGTAGATGTAAGTAAGGCTCTTTAAGATAAGTATCACCCTTTATCTATTTTTGAGAAAGATTTATTGGCTTTAGTGATAGGAATTAGACATTGGTCACATTATTTGACAGGAAGGAAGCTTGTGGTGTGAACATACCATACAAGTTTGAAATATTTGTTAGATTAGAAGATTGCTACACCTTTTGAATAGAATTGGTTACCAAAATTGTTCGGTTTTTCTTTTGAAATAAAATATTAGAAGGGGAGTGAAAATATAATGGCTAATGGAGAGTCTCAAGTAAATAGTTGTGAACTATATGCTATGATGATTTCTTATATGCAAATGAATCTTGTGGAAAAGGTTAAGGATGATTGGAGTATTGATGCAAAACTATCTAAGGTAATTTAAAAGTTGAAGCATGGTGAAAACAAGACTTTTGTTACATTTGGAATAAGGATTTGTTATGTTAGAAGAACCGCTTGGTGATAAAGGATGATCTTTCATTACAAAGAAAGATTATATCTTTATTTCATAACACATCTACGGGCGACCGTCTAAGATTCTTGGCTATTTATAAGAGGTTAGCATTATATTTCAATTAGAAGAGGATGCAATCACATTTATAGAAATGCATTAGAACATGTGAGATTTGTAAGAAAAACAAGTATGAAGTGATAGCCACATTTGGAAAATTGCAACCAATACCAATTCCAAAGTATGCATGAACAAAAGTTAGCTTAGACTTAATTAAAGGTTTTGCCTAAATCTGATGGATATAGTATCATATTTACAATGATTGACCGTTTTACTAAATATGCTCACTTTATACCATTATGGCACCCATATTTAGTTGCTAAATTTGATTTTATGTATCTTAATTTTGTGTATAAATTACATGGTATGCCTATAACTATTATGAGTGATAGAGATAATATCTTTTTAGCAACTTTTGGTAAGAACTTTTTAGATTGCAGGTTTTTACTTTAGCATTGTATTCGACCTATCATTCTCATACTGATTGCTAAATTGAAGTGCTTAATTGAACCTCATAAACTTATTTATGTTCCATGATTGGTGATTACCCTCAGTTTTAGAATAGATGTTTTGCTCCACGAAATGGTGGTATAATACCATATTACACTACTATTTATCATTCTCCTTTTGAGGTGTTATATGGATTTCCATCTTTGGTTCATATTCTATATTTCACAGGTAATTTAAAGAACTTGATAGTAAATCAAATGTTATGTGATTGATATGCTGCAATCTAATTGATTAAATTTTGTAGTCAATAGGCATAAAATAAAATGAAGTAATTGGCTAATAAGGGAAGAAGAAATTATGTTTTTGTTATAGGTGATTAGGTTTATGTGAAACTACAGCCTTACTATCATACTAATAAGCATTAACAGTCTAACAAAAAACTTTTTTCTTTATATTCTGGGCATTTCACACTATACAAGATGTGGGAGTTATTGCATATCACTTTTAGCAACCAATTGAAGCGAAAATTCATTTTTTTTTTATGTTTCACAACTTATTAAGAAACAAGTTTATGAGAAAATTATGATTCAATCTCAAATTTTAGATTCCATTCAGTTAATCACTAAATTTCTTATTATTGTTATTGATCGTCATATAGTTAAAAGACATAATAACCAACTGTACATGTTTTAGTGCAGTGGGCTGAGGATGAGTTTGATGTTACTTAGGAGTTTTTGTATGTCTTATAGCAACATTACACTAATGTTAACCTTATGAAAAAGGTTCTTAAGGAGGGAGGTATTGATATAGCTCAATAAGAAGATAGAAGGAGGTAGCGGGAAGTAAAAGTAACATAGAAGAAAAAGAGGACAACATCAAATTTACTAAAGATATAGAAGAATATGTCGTCATCGAATTCTTATAAATATGAAGTGAGTAAAATGACTTTGTTGTACAGAGACAAGTGTAATTAGGAGAGATAAGGAAGCTAATGGCTATAATAGATGTTGATGAAGGGTGTAATTACAAATATTTTTTTTCTTTCTTTAGCTACTTTCTTCTCTCTTTCCTTTTCTTATTATGGATATTCTCTATAAATTGCAACCATTATCACCATTTTTACTCAATAAATTGCAACAAAACAGATTACAAAAGGGACAAAGTTGTAGAGTTACTATATTCTCTTCTATTTTCAGAGGTTACACTTTGTTTTATACTTCTATATACTAAAGTTATGTCCTAATTGTTTGATTACCTATAATTTGTGTTATTTTGCTCCCATAAGCTACTCGTAGGTATATAGATGACATTTGTCTTTTGTAGACATTTTAAAAGGTCAAAGACATATTTTTTATAGATTATGTGGCAAGTGTATAAATGATTTTTAATTGAAAAGTAAAAGTTCCATCTTTGTTTGTCGTATAAATCCTTGGAAAAGAAGACCTTCAAATTCAATAATAACAATAGTAACCTTGTAGATGAAACCTAAAACTAAAATAAGGAAATAAATAATGATTTTAGAATAAAAGTAGATAGTTAGAAACTAAAAATAAACTTAAAATAAATATGAATTTTAAAACAAAAATAAATAACACTAACTATGAAAATGTTAAGAATATAAATAAAGAAGTAAATGTTGAATTTAAAACAAAAACTATATAGTTATTGATATGAATACAAAAATAATGAATCTAATAATAAATTTGGTCACCTAACCTATGAAAACTACGATCAAAATAAAGGAATATAAATTTTCTCTAGAAAATACCAACATTTGAAGAATAGAAAGAAAAACTGCACAAATTGATTTGATTGGAATTTTAGAAATAAAAGAAATTTTAATAAAAATACGGAAAAAAAGAAAATAAAATAAAATAGGAAGGAAATTTTTTTTATGAAGGATGATTGTTAGGTGTTGTGGTCATCAATATTATCAATCCTAAAACTATTATTTTTATAAAAAACTAAAAATGATGACTACTAAATAATGCCCACATAATTATTCCCAAATAAAAGAAATGAAGTAAATGATAAGATAACTTACTTAAACAAACTTAATTAAAACTAATTTTTATTAAAAATTGCTAACAAGATTACGATCTTGCTAAGAAAGGTAAAGTAAAATTCTGAGTAGTTGTTTGTTAAAAAGAATCTTTTGAGAGTTGGCTCAAAATCTTAACTGTTTTTATTCCTATTTCTCCTCTACATTTTCACATTTGTGCTTCCTATTTTTATCTCAATTTGTTATAGCTATGTGCATTTTCTTGATCTGTTAGTATTAAGTGACTTATTTTCCTAAAATAATTTGCTAAGTAACATGTCCCTCTGCCTACTTAATAGGCAATCTTCATTTTAAATAAATGACAGCAGAGTTAATATAAGTTTCTAGCAGAAATGTTATTATCATTATTTCCTTTTTAATGTATAAGTGGTTACATATTCTACCAAAAATGGAAAATGGCAAATCGGGAAAATTATGCAGAAGAAACATGGGAAGAAAAAGAGGAGTTCAAAATTTTTATGGCCATATTAGGAAATATAGAAAATTAACATGATATTTGGATTTTGAATAACGATTGTTCTAACCACATAACATGGCTACACTTGTTGTTCAAAGAACTAGATGAATTATAAAGTGACGCTACGAGGTGACAAACAAGTTCAAGTTGAAGGAGATGTTAAGCTTCTCCATAATATGTTGTTTGTTCACAGTTTAACATAAAATTTACTAAGTGTGAGTTAGTTGTAGCTAATGGATTTTTAGTGTTGTTTGAAAATTCGTCATATGCAGTCAAAGAGTAAAACAAAAACTAAATTATGGTTGTGGTAAATATGACACAAAATAAGTTATTTCCCATAGAAATTTCTTGTAGAGAAGCATGCCTTAATTATTAAAGGGAATTATGAATCTAAATTATGGCATTTAAGATATGAGAATCTGAATATGAAGGGATTAAAATTGCTACACTAAAAGGAAATGGTTTATGATTTGTTTAAAATTAAGTTATTAGATTTTGTGAAACATGTGTGTAAGGAAACAAAATAAAAAAACTACTTCGAGTTGGAAAATCATAAAGAGCTTAATGTAATCTATATTTTGTGCATGCTAATTTATATGGCTTATTGAAAGCTAAGGGTGTGTTTGGTTTACTTGGGAGAATGGTAAAAGAAATTATAATGAATATAATAAGGAATGAAAATAGATATGGATATGGCTTCCATTTCTCACTATATTAGGAGATATGGAGTATTGCCCAAAACGGGGATATAAAAATATTGTTCATCAAATCATAATATATCACCAACCACCTTTTTTCATTCCTTACCTATTCATTTCTTCCCATACCAACTAATCAAGCACCCCCTGAGTCACTTAGAGGAAGTCACTATTTCTTATAGCTTACAGAAGATCATACCTAAATGATCCAACTCAAATCTAAAACTTTCGGTGTATTTAATAAATTTAAGGATTTAGTGGAGAAACAAAGTAGAAAATGTATCAATGTACTACGAATAGACATGGGTGGTGAATTTCTCTCTAAAGATTTCAATACCTTTTGTGAAGAGAATGAAATTCATAAGGAGTTAATTATACCCTATACTCTTAAGCAAAATGGTATAATAGAGAGAGAATCATATAATTGTTGAAATGATATGAAATATATGTTGCAATGAAAAAAAAGATGTCGACTTAATTTTTGGGAAAAGTGAAAGCTACAATAACTCATATATTAGATTTATCTCTAAAAGGAGCAGTACCAGACTGAACACCTTATAAAGCTTAGATAGTGTTAAATTGTCAATAGGCCTATAGGCCCACATAAGGAGGAAAGTTAGACCACACAAAATCTCAAGTGAGGTTCCATCCTAAAACTAATGGACAATAAGTAGAGTAGCCCACTACGCTTATTGTTAGTCTTCTTTCCCCTCTGCTTTCGATATGGGATACTCACATGTGGGTATTCTCAACACTCGCCCTCACATGTGAGTCCCTTTTTACTTAGGAAATCTGAAGAGGTATATAAATAATTCTCATTAGGGCTGGACTTTTGATTAAGGTCAAATAGGCCCCCTCCTGGGTGAACTATTGCTGGGCTATTTACACCATACAGATTTCAAATCCTTCTCCAGTTGCTTAAATGATAACCCCCATTATGGGGAAAATAGTAGGCCAAGATCTTCATTGACTTTGATACTATATTAAATTTACAATGGGCCTATAGATCCACACGAGGAGCAAAGTTAGACCACACAAAAGTCCAAGTGAGGTTTCATCCTAAAACCAATTAGCAATAGGTAGAGTAACCCATTAGGCTTATATATTAATCTTCTTTGCCCTCTTTCTTTAATGTGGATACTCACAATAAAGTAATTTGAAGGAAAGAACTTTTGAGAAAAATAACTCTTAGTATCTTTTTCATGTTGATTATGAGAAGAATACATGTATATATAGCAAACTAATAAAAAGTGGAGAAATAATGACAGTCACCTAAATTTAGTCAAAGTACATAAAAGAATTATAGACTTAACGTATACGCGACAATTAACCAAAAAAAACACAACTAAACTAGGAAATAAATATCAGCTAATAAACACAAAATAATATAATATCTTCAATAGTCCCCCTGAAGCGGGATCCAATGAATTGATAGACCCAAGCTTCCATAAGAGCTAACGAAACTAGGTAGAGGGCAAAACTTTAGTAAACAAATTAGCAAGTTGGTCACTTGTTCGCATATAATGAGTTTGAATAAGTTTAGACTGAATTTGCTGATGAATATAATGACAATCAACTTCAATAGGCTTTGTTCCTTCAAGGAACACGAGATTGGAGGCAATATACATAGCAGCTTGATTATTACAAAAAAGAGTCATAGGTGTAGTACAAGGATAACCCAAATCAACAACAAGTCTTTTAAGCCATACCAACTCCAGTAGCCATAACACGATACTCAGCTTCGTTACTCGATCAAGCTATACTTTTCGCTTTTCCATAACACTAAATTACCACTAACAAACATGCAATAATTTGTAGTAGAATAATGATCCAGAGTATTTCCAACCTAATCAGAATCGATATATCCTATTATAGTAGTGTGTCCATTTTGGGTTATGACAATTCCATAATCTATAATTCCCTTTAAGTATCGAAAAATATGTTTCACCATACACCAATGAGAACAAGTTAGGGAAAACATATGTTGTCTAATAAGACTCACAACAAAGGTGATATCATTATAGTTAAATAGATAAGCTTCCCTATAAGTTTTTGATATTAACTTGGCGAATGAAGAGCTGCTCTCATAGAATCAAGTTTTAGTTTACTATCAAGGGGAGTGGCCACTAGCTTACTGTCCAACAGATCATCATCTTTAAGTAAGTCCATTATATATTTACATTGTTTAAGAAAGATCCCTTTATTGGAAGTTGCCATTTCGATCCCAAGAAAGTATTTTAAGGAACCAAGATCCTTAATAGGAAATTAGCGCTAGAGATTCATCTTTAAACAACCAATAGAATTAACATTATTTCCAATTATGATGAGATCATCAATATAAATAAGCACCATCAGTTTGTTAACCTCTCTAAGTCAAACATATAATGAAGAATTAGTTAACTTCTTAAAAACCAAGAGTTTTAAAGGCAAAACTCAGATTCGCATGCTAAGCATTAGGACTTTTCTTCAAACCATACATATATTTATGGAGTTTACAATCCAAGTTGGGATTATCACTTTGAGGATGGCCTAGTGGAAGTTTCATGACTTATGATCATCCATTATTAATAGCAACAGATAAAAGAACTCCACTGGTAGTCATCTTGGAAGAACTCCACTGGTAGTCATCTTGGAAACTGGAGCAAAAGTTTCCTTGTAGTTGACGGAGAATTTTTGAGTGAATACGTGCACTACAAGTTGTGCTTTATAACGATCAACTGTTCCATTATAATTGAACTTGATTTTAAATACCCAACGACTATCAATAACATGTTTACCCTTAGGAAGAGGTACAACACTCCAAGTTTTATTAGTTGCAAGTGCTCTTAGTTCCACCTCCACAGCATTCTTCCATACAACTTAAGATTTTTCTTCTTGAAAGTTTTTGGGCTCATGAACATTTGAGATGGCTGTGAGAAATGCTTTATGCATAGAAATTAATCTTTGATACATCAAACATTTAGTGAGAAGGTAACTGGCTGTAGAAACAACATAATCTTGCAACTTTTTAGGAGGATGAAGAACTCATGGAGGAATTCGACGAGGAATTATTGAGTCTTCGTGAACATCGGAAGCAATGAGTTCATTTGAGTTGATGGAAGTTCCCTGAGTTATATCATCGATTGTGTCATTAGTTATATATGACTCAACAAATGGAAGATTTACATTTGAAACAAAAGGTGGTGGATCAACTTTTACAAACCAATCAGCTAAACATTTAATATTTGGTAAAGTGAATACATCATTCAGTGACTCCCTAGCTAAAAATCACAAACTATGGACCAGTTTCAACAAATTGAACATCTCAAGTAATATAGAGTTTCTTTTTCACAGCATCATAACATTTCTATCCTTTCTTTGTTTGCGAATAACCCAGAAATACACACTTCACTGTTCGTGGATTAAGCTTATCACGCTGAGTCATTGGTGAATGCATAAAACAAGTGCAACCAAATATCTTTAAATGAGATATATCTAGCTTTTTATCCTGCAACACTTTAAGAAGACATTGAAAATCCAGCACTCCACTGAGTAAGCGATTGATAAGATAAGTGGCAATAAGTATTCCATAAGACCTAAAAGACTTTAGAACACTCTTTTGCAATATAATGGCTTGAGTTTTGTCCACTAAATCACGATTTTTACGCTCAGCAACTCCATTTTGTTGAGGAGTATTAACATAGTTGTCTGGTGCAATATCCCATTAAAAATTAAGTAATTTGTCATGTCGTGAGACATATATTCTGTACCATTATCAGATTGAAGATTTTTAATATAGGTTGAGAATTGACTAGCAACTAACTTGTGAAAATCCTTAAAACAACTAGAAACTTCACTTTTTGATTTCAACAAATATACCTAAGTAACCCTTGAAAAATCATCAATAAAATTTACAAAGTATTTAAAGTCATCAACTGACACAGAAAAAGGGCCCCATATGTTTGAATGAACAAGTTCAAATGCTTGAGAAGTTTTAGACAAGGATGAATTAAATGGAAGCCTAGCAGATTTTGAGTAATGACAAATCTTACACTCATGAATTTCTTTAAGCAGACCCAAAATTATTTTTGAAAGAACAGATTTTGATGGATGTGTGAGACGATGCTGCCATAAAATGTGTTCACTGATAGAAGAAGAAACCTTCTGAATGCTCTTAGAAACCCAAGAATGAGAACAAAAATAGTAGAGCCCATATAAAACAAATCCTTCACCAATCGTCTCTTTGGTGACATGGTCCTAAAAAATAACCTTGTAAGAGGTAAATACAACTTCACAATTAAGAGTGGATGTCAATTTATGAACAGAAAGCAGTTGGAAAGGAAAAGTGGGAATATTAAAAACATCAGACTCTATAGTATCTAAAACGAGTTTGATCTTTCCCTTACCCTTAACAGAAACACTTTTCCCATCAGCTACAGAGGCAAAAGAAGGAGTTGGAAAATGAATAAAATCACAAATATTAGTCAGATTATTTGACATGTGATTTGAGGCACCAGAATCTATAATCCATACATCATGCAAAGTGTTAATTTCTAATGCAGTCTTGAAAGCAGTAAAAATACCTTGATTATTTTCAAATTTTGTCCTTGAATAACCTGGCCATGCTTTTCTTGTAGATAGTTTTCAAAGTCATTAAGCAATGCAATAGGATTGGAAGAGAAAGATTCAACAGCATGAGTAGTCAAATGAGCTTTATGATTATTGACCCATTTTTATCTCCTCCCTTTTTATCCTTTACAAATTTTGGTTTTAACTCTGGGTGAAGATTCCAATAGTGATCTATTGAGTGTCTGAGAGAATTGCATTGTTCACATTTTAAATTTGGATGCTTGCCTTTGTAAGATTTGTTGTCAGACGGTTAGTGAGCAAGATAAGCGAGAACATCTGGTATACTAGGTACAGATTCATGGATCATAACCTTTCTTCTTCACGATGAATTGTTGCACATACACTCTTCAAGGATGGAAGTTCAACATTTAATAAAATATGGCACCTTAAATCCTCAAACTCAGGGCCAAGACTTGCCAACAATTGGAAATTTCAATCTTCTTCTGTTCGTTTTTGCAAAACAACTGGATCAACAGAATGGGGTCTATAAACCTCCAACTTCTCCACAAGCTTTTAAAATTGCTTAATAGACTAACAAATGATTTCCATCTTAACGAAGATTTTTAATATCTCGTTGAATATGGAAAATTTGGGCAAAGTTGTTTTGGTTGCAATACATATCTCGAACAGCTTCCCAAAGATCCAAGGATGATTCAAAATAGCTGAAAAGTTCAGCAAGATTACGTTTCATGGAATTAAGAATCCAAGATATAACCTGTTGGTCTTTTGATAGCTAAGCTTCATACTCTGATGATTCAAGATTAAAGGATTTTTCTTTTCCATTGATAAATCCCAACCTAGATCTACCACCAACAGCAATAGAAACCTCCTTTTGACCAAGGAATATAGTTAAACTCATTTAGTAACACAAAACTTAGTTTTTGTGATATGTTGACATCACTCTCAGAAATGGTGCTAGATGATAAGACCACCACTTCTTTTGAAACTTTAATTCCATTTGTAGTCCCTTCATCAGCCATAACAGAAGGAATTTAAGAAATACATAGAGGAGCAGGATCACTACTCTGATACCAAAAAGAAATTTGAAGGAAAGAACTTTAGAGAAAAATAACTCCTAGTATCTTTTTTCATATTGATTATGAGAAGAATACATGTATATATAGCTAACTAATACAAGTTGTGAAATAATGATAACCACCTAAATTTATCCAAAGTACATGGAAGAATTATAAACTTAACCTATGCACAACAATTAACCAAATATAACACAACTAAAATAGGAAATAAACATCAATTAATAAACACAAAATATTCTAATATCTTCAATAGACAGGAAGAATACCTTGGGTAAGTCACTTATGAATCTTTGGTTGTATTGCCTATACATCAATCAATGCTCACAAATATAGCAAGTTTGATGATAAATATATATAATATGTTTTTGTGGAATAGTGTTCTAACTCCAAATCCTATAGATTATATGATCCTTTTAACTAATAAGTTATCATAAGTAAGAATGATATTTTTGATAAAAGAGACGAGGTAGGATTGATATGAAAGTGAAGAAGGAATTTTATCATTTCTAATAAGTATAGAAGATCAGCTAGATGAGAGACCAGCACAAACACTCTAAGCTCTCCCTTAATTTCAACTCCCTTAAGCACTTCAGCATCCTTAAATGTAAAAGGTAGCTCCTCTTCATCAAGCTCAATGGATGAAACTCTTCCATAAAAGACAAGATCTATTAATAAAAAATCTAAGCATTAACACAAGCTATGTTCATTATCGATCGATCTAATTAATTTTGAGGAAGTAGTCAAAAGAGAAGAATGAACCAATGTCATGAATGAAGATTACAACAATAAAAAGAAAAAAAACTTGAGAATTGGTGAATCTTCTTAAAAGAAAAAAGGCTATTAGAATAAATGGGGACAAAGTTACATATGGATGGGAGCATTCAAAAACATAAATTACGATTGTTGGTAAAAGGTTACTCACAACAAGGTGTGGACTATGAAGATACTTTTTCTCCTATTGCTTTTTGGGAATAGAAGTAAAATAAGTTAAACATGGGAGTTTATTTCACAGAGAAAGTATGACGTAGATCTTATCAAATGGTTCAACATGATGAACTATAAAAAAGGCCTAAACCTATTAATATAAATAAGAATTTGTAAGTTGATGACAGGACTAGTTTAGTAGATAAAAAGTTTTTCAAAAATATGGTTGTTGGTCTAATCTACTTGACATAAACACGTACATTCTTAATAAGAATGGTCTCAAGGTTCTTGCATTTTCACCCTAACCATAACTTTGAGCTACAAAACGAATGCGCTATGTAGCTAAAACCGTTGATCTTGGAATAAGATATTTTCATGCACTAATTTTTAAATTGATTGGTTTTATTGAAAGTGATTGAGCAGCATGCATAGATGATAGGAAGAGCACGTTATTCTACATATTTAGTCTTAGGCTAGGAGCTATTACCTGGAGCTCAAGAAAACAAGTTACCACATCCTTGTCATCTTTAGAATCTGAGTATATGGCAGCCAATTCTTTAGCAAGTCGAGCAGTTTAGCTTAGAAGACTGATGGTTGATCTTGAACAAGACCAGTGTAAGGGAAGTAAAGTTTATAGTTACAAAAAAGTAACTATCACGCTGACAAAAAGTGGTATGACAAAGTATGTTGACATAAGGAGGGCTCAGTTAATGAAGGATCTTATTATTGAGGGAATTATAATCTTAAAAGTAAAAATGAACAGATTATAGATATTCTGATAAAATCTCTACCAATAAACAAGCATGAGTATTTAAGATAACTATTAGGTGTTTGCAAGCTTAAATCAAGGGAGGGTGTTAAGAATTGACTCAAAGCCTTAGTCATTTTTGTTCTTATTTCTCTACTACATTTTCACACTAGTGCTTCCTGTTTTTGTCTCAATCTGTTGTAATTATGCACATGTTGATTGTGCACCCTTATTTTCCTGAACTAATTTACTAAGGAGCACGTACCTCTGCCTATTTAATAGGCAAGTTTCTACCAGAAACTCTATTCCATTATTTTCTTTTCAATGTTTAAGCAAATGCACAAATTTGTTAAAGCACACAGTGATATAAAGAAAAATTTATAGATAGGATCTCACAAAATAGATAGAAAATTTCAGTCTGAATTTCATTGAAGGAAATGTAGAATTTATACAAGAATTGAAATAAAAAACTTCCTATTTAGATGCCACTCAATAAATGGATATAAATTGAATGAGAAAAAATCTGCAACTAACAGCTAAAAAATAGCCACTAAAATAAGCCACTAACATCTGATGCTGTAAAATAGTAAATTAAAATAACAGTAAAAAGGAATTGTGCTAGAACTGAAATGCCAACAATCTAACACTCCTCCTTGGCATTTAGGTGACAAACACCAATTCTTTGTCTCAAGTCTTCAAATCTTTCCTTAGGTAGGGCCTTGGTAAAAATGTTTGCTAGCTGATTCTTAGTTGAGCAATGGACAAGCAACACCTCGTTAGATTGTTAAACTTCTCTGATAAAATGAATCTTGATTTTGATGTGCTTAGTTCGAACATAAAACACTGGATTTTTTGTGATTGAAACTACTGAAATATTATCACACATGATCTTTGTAGCTTCTGTTTGTTCACACTCTAAGTCTTTTAGCATCTTCCTTAGCCAAATAGCCTTATTTATAGCAGAGACAATAGCAATATACTCTGCTTCTACAGTTGATTGAGCTGTAGTTTCTTGCTTTCTTGAGCTCCAGCTAAAACAACTTATACCCAAAGAGAATAAATATCCAAAAGTGCTTTTAGAATCTTCAATACAGCCATCCCAATTACTGTCACAGTAACCAACCAGCTTCAACCTCTCTCCTGCAAATGCTGGAAAGAATATCCCAAGTGTACTGGTTCCTTTAATATACCTTAACACCCTTTTTGCATCTGTAAAGTGAGTTTCTCTAGGTGAATGCATGAACTTGGAGAGCAAACTTACAATAAATAGAATGTCAGCAATCAAGAATTAAAAAACCATTAGGTTGCTCTACAAAAATCTCTTCAGTGAGCAACCCATTTAAGAAGGCTAATTTGACATCAAGTTGGTGAATTTGCCATGAATTGTGAGCAGAAAAAGCGAGAAGGAGTTTGATTATGTCGTACATTACTATTGGAGCAATTGTTTCCCTGTAATCTACACTATATTATTATGCATATCCCTTGACCACCAATCTGGCTTTGTGTTTACAAATTGGACCATCAGAATTGAATTTGGTTTTGAAGATCCATTTTACACCAATCACCTTGTGATTTGCTAGCCTATCAACTAGCTACCAGGTCTCATTCTTGTTGATCATGTCTAGTTTAGCTTGCATAGCTCTCCTCCATACTCGAGATTATTGTGCTTCAGCATAGCTTGTTGGTTCATTGACAACTAAGCTGCACCTTTGATAAATGTCCTTTAAGGACTTTGTACCTCTTACCGGTAAGTCATCCACCAAATCATTTGTTACAAGTTGAGGTTGCTCTTTTGGATAGAGATTAGCATGAGCATTCTTTTGATTTTCCCAACACCAAACAGTACCCTCATCAAACTTCACATCTCTGCTCAAAATTATATTTTCTGTTTTCAAGCAAAAAATTATGTATCCTTTGCATGACAAACCATAGCCCATGAAGATGCCTTTTTGAGCCTTGTTGTTCAGCTTGCTTCTTTTAGATTCAGGCACTTGATAGTATCATATACACCCAAAGATTTTGAGATGGTGTTCTGTTGGCTTATGGTCATACCAAGCTTCATACGGAGTCTTATCTTGCAAAGCCTTTATAGGCAACCTATTTAATAAATAGACAGAAGTATTGACTGCCTCTGCCTAGAAATGATTTGTCATTTGTTTTTCAATTAAAAGACACCTGGCCATCTCCATTACTATTCTATTCTTCCTTTCAGACACCTTATTCTGTTGTCGGGTGTATGGTAAGGTCGGTTGATGTTCAATGCCTACACTTTTAAGGAATTCAACAAACTAGCGAGAAGCATATTATCTACCATTGTCAAATCTTAAAACCTTAATTTTAAGATTACATTGATTCTCTACTAAAGCTTTAAATTCTTTAAAAATGTCAAAAACTTCACTTTTGAGTTTGATGAAATAAACCCAACACATCCCGGTGCAGTCATCAATAAATAGGAGGAAATAATTTACCACTCAAGGATTTGGTCTTTATTTGGCCACACACATCAGTGTGGATAAGTTGAAGTTTATGATTTGTTCTCCATGCCTGATTTGTTTGAAATGGTAACTTGGATTGCTTCCCTTATTGACAGATCTTACAAATTTGAGCATCACAGGGAATTTCAAGCATATCTTCCACCAAAACCTTTTTGTTCATTTTAGCTATGGTTCTTTGATTGAAATGCCCAAGCCTTCTATGCCACAGGTTTGTAATTGATTGTAAAGTACTTGTGTATGCTTGCTTAGATGCTTTCTCCCAATTTACCACAAAATTTTCGTTTTTTATGTTGACATAAAATAATTCTCATCTAGAAGGATTAAAAATAGTGCATTTATGATCCTCAAAATGAAGTAAGTAATTCTTTTCAAGCATCTGCCTAACACTCAACAAAATTTGGCTAATGTCAAGTATATACGAAACATCAGGAATAGTTTTGATACCTATTTGTTAAGACAACCACTGATCCTCTTCCTTTGACTTATAGGAACTCTCCATTTCCCACCTTTACTCTAGATTTGTAGGTATCATCTAAGGTCCTGAACATCTCTGCATCATTGCACAAATGATGAGTGTAGCTGCTGTCAATAAGCTAATCATCAGAGGAGTCATTTGTTGAGAAGCAAGAAACAGCAAAGAGTTGCTCTTCCTGTGCATCATTTACATCTGCCAATTGAGCCCTTGTTTTTGGATTTGCAGACTTTCGATATATGCCCAATTTGCTTGCAATTGCCACATACAGCATCAGGCCTCCACTAGCAATATTTTTCTAGGTGTGTTATTTTTCTGTAATGTTTGCAAGGAGGGAAGGACTTCTTTGAACCTTCGCTGCTATTTCCACCATCAAACTTGCCCTTATTTGTCTAGTTAGGATGTTGTTTTCCCTTACCAGAATGTTGCTTTTACATAGAAAAAGCTCCTTCAGTGAATTTCTCCTGCCTCATATTCCTTCTTTGCTCTTGTGCTTGAAGAGCACTCATTAGCTCACCTAAAGAGATTTTGCTTAGGTCCCTAGACTCTTCAAGAGAAGAAATCTTAGATTCAAACCTCTCAGGAAGAGTTACTAGAACTCTCTCCACAATCCTTGTCTCTGCAAATTCTTCACCAAGCAATCTTATGTTATTAACAATAAGATTCGATCAGCATACTTAGTAATTGTTTCATCCTCCTGCATGTTCAGCGACTCAAATTCTCTTTTCAAGTTCAACACTTGCATTTGATGTGTTCTATCACTGACTTGGTATTCTTCCTTCAACCTCTCCCAAGCCTCCTTTGCAGTTTTGCAAGCCATAATTCTGTAGAACACAGAGTCTGCTACTGAATTTTGAATAAGTGACTTGGCTATAGATTTCTTTGCCTTTTCTTCACTGTTCAATTTGATTTAGGCTAAGGTGGGATTTGTTGGTAGAGCAGGGATTGGTTTATCTTCAGTTACATTTTCCCAGAGGTCTTAGGCTTCCAAAAAAGCTTGCATCTTTACTGACCAAATGTGATAATTTTGACTATTGAAGATGATAGGTGGGTTTAAGGATTGGCTGCTAGATGCCATTTCAATTTCTGGGTTAAAAGAATTTTGCTGTATTTTGGTCCCGTAAGATCTAGTACTGCTCTGATATCACTGTAAAAAGACACAGTGATATAAAATTTAACTGAGTTCCCAGCATTAGCCCCCTGACTTAGAGCTTGTCTTGTTTGCTAAATAGCATAGGGAAGTTGACAAGGTCAAGAGTTGTTGGTGGATTGGTTCTGAACCTAACAAGTGAGAAATCTGAATGAACATGTGTGTTTACAGCTGATTAGTGATAAGTGCAAGGGTCCTAATGTATGGGGACTTCTGAAAGTTCATATGTTTTGGTGATTCATGTTGCTGTTTCTTATTTTCGCCCTTAAAACAAAAGCTTGTTATCCAGCATGGTCAAGGCAACAGGCTTGTCTGAAACTTGGTTAGCATTTTTCCTATTTCGGGAGAACTTGATATGGTGGATGTGATACTCAGAGAAGAACCAAAGAGTTGAACAATGCAATAAGTGAACCAACAAGAAGTCAACAACTATGGAAACGTCAAATGCGATAGGAATGATGTATCAAAATCGAGATTACATTTTCCTGCTTAACATGGTGCTCTCTAAAAGTCGATTATGGCAAATCTAGTCCAGAAGAAGGTTAAATTAGAAAAGAACAATAAGCACATTTTAGTTCCTGACTTGCATTGAGACCAGTAATTGCTGCCATCCTCCGGTTCTGCTCATCCGTCCCTGGTTCTGGATAACCCCACAGCCAAAACTTTTCTGATGGCAAAACTCTTTCCACCTTTCCTTGTTCCTTCTTCAGAGCTGCAATGCTAATAACGCCCTCTGGAGGAAATCCAGACATCTCAAGGCATCTGTACTAATTACCCGAATCAGAGGTGGAGTTTTGATCCATTGGGTGGTGATGTGAATCCTTTGACTTTGTCCCGGCGGTCTCTGAAATTTCCAGCCTCCTTAAGGCTGCCCACGTTTTATCGTTAGTGCTTTAAACCTGGGGGGTTCAATACAATACCTCCAAATCCTTGCATGTCATATAGTCTCTACCCACAATGAAGAATCGATCACTGGTTCAGATTCTTTTATCACCAATTCTATCATGTTTCCTTGTAGTCTAAGTACCTCGTCTTGAACTTCATCCATTATTGGGTTGGATTGATTGCATGAAGAGAACGCATGTATGTCTTTCTTGGCCTCAATCCAGCTTAGTCCAGGGACTTTTTCCAGCATCAATCCTCTCATCTTTTTCCTCGTTTCTGCTACACCGTCCCATCTCCCTGCAGCAGCATATAGATTTGAAAGCAATATATGAGCTGCACTGTCTTCTGGATCTAAACTTAAGATTCGTTCTGCTGCACGAACCCCAACTGCCAAATTCCTTCTATGTACACATGAGCTTAGCAAGGTCCTCCAAAGCTCTAAATGCTGTTCCCTGAAGCATGATTGCTTTATCAATTCTTCAGACTCTTCCAATAATCCTGCACGGCTTAATAAACTCACCATGCAAGAGTAGTGCATAGGTCCAGCAATCATACCATTTTCTTTCATACAACTCCACAAAGACTTCCCACATTCAACCAAGCCACTATGGCTGCAAGCTGATAATAAAGACAAAAATGTTACGTGATCGGGCTTTAGACCACGTCCTGTGATCTCCCCAAAGAGCGTTATTGCTTCCTCAGCCTTTCCATGTTGACTATACCCGTCAATCAATGCATTCCAGCACTTCAAATCTGGATCTGAAACCTGAGAAAATACCGATCTAGCACCTTGAAGGTAGCCATTTTTGGCATACATATCTACTAGACTCCCATTGACACACATGTCAGTATCAAATCCTGTTTTTACGGCTAGGGAATGTATCATCTCTCCTTGCTTTAAGGTTGCAAGGTCAGCACATGCACTTAAAGCCCCACTAAGCGCAAAGTTGTCACTCTTATGGCCTTCTCTATAGATTTTGCCGAAAATCTTTATTGCATTTTCCCCATCACCCAATCTAGTATGATTTACAATCATTTCAGTCCAGAGAATTATGTCCTTCTCTTTAATCAGATTGAAAACCTTTTCAGCAGACTCAGGGTCTCCATTCCCAAAATACATGGACAATAGTGTAGTCCCAACGAAGACACTACTTTCCAACCCCGCTTTCACAGCTTGTGCCTGAAGTGGTTTTCCATACTTGGTAGCCGGAAATGAGCTAGTTGATGAAATAATGGCCGCAAAAGTATACTCATCAGGTTTATGACGAGACTCTCTGAGCAACTGTACAAACAAGTCCATAGCTTCCTGACCCTCTCCGCTTCCTGCGCACCCAGAAATCATGGAGTTCCAAGAAACTAAACCCGGAGTGTCAATCCTGCTAAAGACGCTGAAAGCAGATATTTTATCACCACAACTGCAGTACATGTCAAGCAATGAATTTTGTAAAGGCAAATCAGCTAGCACGTTCTGTACGACAACTCGAGCATGAATAACTTTTCCCCAAATAAGATATCCCAATTTGCTACAAGCACTAAATACCATTGAATATGTGAACTGGGTAGGACAAGTCCCTGACCTCAACATTGTACCAAATAGGCAAAGCCCGTTCTTTATCTTCTCATTCTTCAAGTTCCCGAAGATCATATTATTCCACAACACAACATCCTTTTCTTCTGCACAGCAGAAAACCTTACAGGCGGAACCCAAATCCCCACAATTCGAGTACATCCCAAGCAACGATGTCTGAACATAAACGTAACTCAAGAACCCAAATTTAATAACTTGAGCATGAACCAATGGGCCCATAAACCAATCCTCAAGAAAGCAACAAGCTTGCAGCAAACTCGTGAAAGTCGATCCATTAGGTCGTAGTCCTTGAGCCGCCAACTGGGTAAGCAGCTCCATACACAAAACCCGACGAGTACTATCTCTAGCATATGCTGAAATGAGTGCATTGTAGGAAATAAGGTTCTTATGGGGCATTCCATCGAACACAAGTCGAGCGTCTCCGAGAGACCAACAACGAGTATACATGGAGAGAAGATTGTTGCCGAGATACGGAGACTGTGGACAGCTGGGTAGGGTTGTGGTGGTTAGTATCAGAGCATGGAGCTGACGCGCTTCCCTGAGTGATGTGACGGTGGTGCATCTCTGTACTAAGGTTCGCAAACTCTGAGTGGTGGTCATATAAGTAGTAAAACCATATTACCGCCAGTCACGATCTAAAACACAACGTTTTAAGAAGGTTACCGCTTTCTCATCATACCGCAGAGAATGCCAAAATTCTGTCGAATCCGCCGTCTGATTGAAAACTGCCTCCAATCGCACATCGTCAGTTCCTCATCTTCTTGTGTTTTTTACTTTTAATTATTTATGAACTACGGGTTGGTGATTGAATCTGAATGATGAATCCCAGTTCGAGGAACAGGAGGCGGTTTCTTTAACCACAGAGAAAGAGAAGCATCTTCTCCTCGCTCTCTCTCAGGTTCTCATTTCCTAGATCTCTACAAACAACACCAACTTGTTACTGGCTGCTTTTGTTTAATTGAATCTGTCTTCAGGTGTCAAGAGAAATCAAGCTATGGATTCATGAACTCGAGAGTTCTGACACCGATGAGGTAAGTATAGTTAGCTTCTATTCCTCTCTCAACTTAAAAACAAATTATTTGATAACTTGACAATTTCCACCAGGAGATGGGTTCTGAAACTCTTTGTGAAGAGACTTGTTCCGATGAGTCAAAGTTGATTGAAATTGAGGGACGCCACTCTATGACTAAGATATTAGCCGATTTGGTGAGCTCTGATTGCTTCTCTTGTAAGTTTTACTAGTTGGTGAAGGCTTGCTTTAGACTTTCTCCAAAATTCTGGTCATGTGAGTCTGTGACCCTTTTAACATTTCCTAGCTGACAGATACCGTTCTTGGCCGTTGAGAGTCCATACCTACGACATTTGGCTGGCAACATTCTTGTAGCCATTTCCGAGTTTGTGGCTTCTTGCGTAAGTAATGGTTGGTGATTAGTGGATTGTTGTTTACTGCAAGTTGTTTATTCAAGTCTCCTTAACTTGGCTTCTGTCTTTGTTCAGGCAAGTGAATGGGGTTCTTATATTCATTCCTTGTGTATATGTCTGGGATTCCTGATGGCCAGTTTGTTGTCTTGTGCAACGCCACCTTTAATGTATATGAATGGATTGGATGACACATTTTGTGATTCATCCGCTTTTGTTGTGTTGATGTCTAAATTGAAAAATGGTAACTGGTCCACAGCAGCTGGGATTATTCGTGTTTTACGCAACATATTGAAATATTTGAAAGAGGAGCGTGATGATCAATGCCTTGAGCTGTTCTTGGGCTCCATCACTTCATTTATTTCACTCATGAATCATGTTGGTCAGAGCAGAGGTACTCCGAAAAACAATGTGCAGATTTCAGATGATTTATTTTTTGGAAGCAGTGATGAGGAGTCGAAAGTTGTTTTTCTAGGGTTTCTCATGCAATTCCTCTGTTCATTGGCTGAACAAAGCGGCTGTTTAAAAGCTATGGCTGGTCCTAAGGATCATGATTTATTGCTTGACAAAATCGTCAATCTTGTGCCTAAACTTTTATCGTGGTGCGTCGGGAAGCAAGGGAACAGGTTGAAGATCTCCATCTCTCAATATTTCAAACATAAACTTCTGGTATGAAGGCTGAGTACACGTAAATACTAAATAGAGGATTTACTGAAAAAATGTTTCCTAGGAAATCCTGAATTCATTTGGTGATGAATGCCATCACACAGCTAAAATTGATTTCTTTTTACCTTCTGTATTTTGTCTTGCACGTCATCACATATGTCATCCATATTTGTGTGTCAATATTGTTATATCATGTCATTTTGACTACTTCAAGTGAAACATGTTCTCCAGATGTTAATGCTGAGGCTCAGTTATCAATCTCAGCTAAATTGCTCTATACTTGTCTCATGGTTGCAACTTCTTCATGTTTACTTTGAAAAGCTTCTTAGAAGGCCAATAACTGAACTCAAGTCTGCTCGGGATGAATATCTTGAAGACTCACCTTTTCTATGGACTCTTTGTGATGTCGAGGCAGGCAGCATCTGTTCCCTTCATTTACAGAGGCAGGTTGTTCTTCTTTTTCTGAGATGCTGCTTAACTATGATAAACTCAAGCAAGCAATGCACATGTGCAACTGTTGTCTCTGGCTTGACAGCTAACTCATCCACAGACATGATTTGTTGTATTCGAAAAAAGGGATTATTAGACATCTCTGAGTGGCTTCAAAAAAAAATTCCGTCCGAAAAGCACGGGGTCAATGAAATGTATTTGGAGAACTGTTCAGGCTTTGCCCAATCTTTCCTCCACTTATACATGCACGAGGTTTGCCCGCAAAGTTGTCAAGATCATTCTTTCACCATTTCTTTAGTGTGATATGGGTTTTTCCCCTTAAATGCAGCTTATTCTCAGTTCATAAGATATACTCTAGTTGGGCCACTTCATGCTAATTTCCTTTCTTCATTAACTGCAGGATGATATGTTATTTAAGGTGCTTTTACAACTGCTTAGTGTACCATGTGGTGAAGAGCAGTAAGCACTGGACTATCATAGTTCACCATAGTTAGTGGTAATCCCTTTGGGTGCCTAATCGATTATTTGATCACGATGCAGATTAAATGGAGTGAGATGGACATTTCAGGATGTGAAAAGAGATGCTCTTTCCCATGTTTCAAACCTATTTAATCCCGTATGCCTCTTTCATCTATTTCTTGCAGAGGTAAGTCTCTATTCATGGTTTTGAGGTCTCTAAACTCCACCAAATAGGAAAGAAGACTTGTGACTTCAGCCTTGATAAAGCTAAGTGAATGATCAAACTTTGTCCTGCGGTCTTTAAAACATATTTACTCCTTGTTCTGTTGCAGCTTCATTATGATCACCAAGTGCTTCTTGATTACCTCATTTCTAGAGACACCGGGATTAGTTGTGCGGAATATCTGCTAAGGTATGTCTTTTTGTTGCTTAATGTCGAATGCTAATGTTAGATTATAGCTAGTTTGTGGTCATATCATGTGTGGTAAATGCTAACTTTTTGGCATACTTAAGATTATCATTTTACGATGATCCTTTCTAGGTGTTTGCGAATAGTATGCGATTCTTGGCAATCATTTAGGAACTTTCGTATGGTTGAGGGAGTTGTAAATCAATCATCAAGCAAAAGAAGAAAAGTTACGTTGGAGGGCTCTGATTTTCATGTGGAACCATTATCTGTACATAGAAGAGACCAAGATGTTCCATCATCCCTTTCGGGAAATGAGAGAGATTTTGGACAAAACTGCAAACAATATAAAACCAAAGCACAACCATTTGAGGAAGCCAAAGTTTGTTTGCTTTCTCTAAAAGATTCTGTTGAAAATCTTCATGAGAAGAACTTATTTCCATACAATCCAGAAGTGCTCCTAAACCGGTATATCTTTGTCCTTTCCAAGTCATTGTCCTATTGCATTTCTGGTTGAGAATTTTTATTTGGGTTTAACGGTTTGGCTTTTCCATAACATTTCCTCCTCCTATAGGAGAGCATGTTGTTTTTGGTAGTTTTTGATATCCATATCTCGTGAAGACTTCTAGGAGTGAATGAGATTAAATCATGCACGTGATTGAATGTTGATACACGATACTTTTTCCACATAAATGGCTCAAATTTTTACTGTTTCCTGTCTTCTTTCAGTTTAACTAAATTTCAAGGCTTGTGCTTCAATGGAAGGAATCGGGAATTTACCTAATTGTAGGGCCTTTAGCAGATGTTATCTGTTAGATATTTCAATACTCTGGGGAAAAAACATCGTCTCCTGGTATTATGTGGCTGAGGTAATATCTGTTCAACGTGATCTTTTTCTGCATTTTCTTTTGTTCTATCTTTTTGGTAAAATTATGATTTGAGGCCCGAGGGCAATAGTTAATATTTTATTGTTCATTGGCCTGATTTTGCCACTCTCCTATTGATGGCCTTCGAACTCCCTATCTTCCTCATGTACTCCACTAGCCAAAAGACGAATGAATTACACAATTGTTTTGGATATATTTTGATGCTTAAATAAGAAAATTATTGTTTGTTTTATTTTAGGAGATAAAAAGTGAAGATTGCATCAAATTGGAGCTTTATTGGTGACAATCATGAATTTTGAAAAAATTAGACAGATTACTATAGTGGATAAAGCGAGATCACGCCTAATGCCAGATTCATGTAAAGAGTTGGAATTCAATTAGCAAACTTCTTTCCATCCTTATTATGTAGTGATTTGGATTTATTTAAAATAGGAATCTTTGTAAGATAAAAGAAGAGTGGGGTTTGAGTAGGAAAACACATCTTTTACCTCTTCACATTCTCTATTGTTTCTTCTTAGTTTTCTTTCAATCTTTCATCTTTCTTCTATTTTTTGTGCTGGAATTAGAGTCATGTATGGCTAAATCCTAATATTCTGATTTTGGGAATTCAAAACTTTAGTTATAACATTATGAGATTTTGTTCTAAACTTATATTCATGTTTTAATTCAAGTATTTCTTATTTTATATTCTTATACTTCATGAATAATTAATATTGATTGATCTGACAAATTAATTTGATGTTAATTATTCTATAGCTATTCATAAATTTGATTATTTATAATTGTCATGAATGATTCATATAAGTAGCAAATAGTTTATTTATGAATTTGCATATTTCACTTATGATAAACAAGAAAACTAAGTTGAATAGTTGCAGCTATCTCAATTATTTAATTTAAGGTTTAGTTTTTTTATACTAACCTTATTACTATCATTTAATTGATATGGAACTAAAATTTCATAATAGTAATTGATATGGAACTAAAATATCATAATACTAACATTCGTAAGGCATGATCATGCTTTATAAACGTTAGAAGTTTGTTTGGGTTTTATAGAAACTTACCTATTTTATTTTATTTATTTAAATAATATTAATAAAAATAAAATTTTTTAAAAAGATCATAATTAATAAAAATAAAAATTAATTAATTAAATTTTTAAAATAATTTTTATGAGAAAAGAAAACAATAACAATAAAACAAAAAGCTTAATATGTTTGTTTCTCTTTTAGTAAATAACATCACAAGGCAGCTCTAGTCAATCATGCATCACACCATCAGCAGAAAAACCACCCAATTCCATCACAACAACCCCACTAGATGCACACCCTACCAACCAACAGAAGCAAGCAATATCACAAACAACACTCCACAACAATGTAAGCCACTAAACAACCAGATGCACCGACCTAACCCCATCTTGCTCCAACTAGCGTACCAGTTAGCAACATCCCACGTTCACCACGCCAACACCCACTATTATTGTTCTAATATTCTATTTATTTTACTTAATTTTAATTTACAATTTATTTCTTATTAGGTTTTTTTTCCATTATTTTTTTGAATTAGATTTCTGTTTATAATTGTTACAAGTATGGGATGCTCCAAAGATATTGATGTGGATACTTTTGTTGGAAGAATTTACCATCGTAGGAGTTTAAAGTTTGTTAGTATTACTACTTAATTATTAATTTAAGTTTATTAGTATTACTACCTAGTTAGGAGTTTAAGTTTGTTAGTATTACTACCTAATTAGGAGTTTGTTATTATTACTACCTAGTTACGAGTTTAAGTATTACTAGGAGTTTAATTATTGTTAGTATTACTACCTAATTAAGAGTTTAAGTTTGTTAGTATTACTACCTAATTAGGGTCTTAATTTAGGTAGGAATTTGTTTTCCTTAGTATTATGCAATAAGAAGCAAGCAATATTCATCTTAATTTAGTTCATAATAGTAGTAGTTTTAGCATATATTTGTTCTCTTTTCTCTACCAAGATAGGTTCTTTAAAGAAAGGAAAAAATATCAATTAGGGAAAAAAAAAGGTGGACTTCACTGTTAATTGTCCAGTGGTGAGATCATACACTAGGGTCCTTACCAACTTGGTATTAGAGCCAGTTGCAATTGGTAGCACGAATAATTCCACTCCAAAGTTGGCATCTTTATATCAACATATAGACTAATGTTTTGTGGAGATGCAGGAAAAGTTCGATGGCCTAGTTCGGATGATGGAGAGGTTCAGCTAGGAAAGGAGCAAGGAAGGATCAAGAGGGGCTAAGAGAAGTGGTAGGACAGCGTCATCTAGGAGTTCAGGATCTCACACAATGCCACATTATTCCAAGGTGGAATTTCCTACATACGATGGATTCGAAGACCCGTTGGGGTGGCTCTATAGATGCGAGCAATTCTTTTTAGATCAAAGGACTCCAATAGAAGAGACGGTTAGATTGGTGGCTTTCCACCTATTTGGGCAGGCACAATTTTGGTATTTTCAATTCGAGCCAATCCTACATTGGGAAATGTTTAAGAAGCATTTTAACTTAAGGTTTGGACCCCATTTGAGTAACAACCCAATCAGGAAGCTGGCAAATTTGAAACAAATAGGGAGTCTGGAGGAGTACCAAAATCAATTTTAGAATTTTTTAGCAAGGACAGTAGGCCTTCCCAAAGATCTTCAGGTTAATTTATTTACATCCAGACTTATTGATGGACTAAGAATTGATGTTGAAATGTAGAATCTATCAATTTGGAGGCCGTCATAAACATGGCAAGAGCATATCACAGGAAGATGCAATTTACACAAGTCATAGGAAGGAAGAAAATCACTACCTCATGGAGCTCTTGGGAGTAGTAGAACTCCTTTGCTACACCAACAACCTCCTAACTCAGCAAGGGCAGTTTGGGTAGCAAAACATCATCTGTAAGTTCAAGTAGCATGGTAACAACTCCTATGATAAGAAGGCTAACATAGGTTAAGATGGTAGAAAGACGTGAGAAAGGGTTATGCTACAATTGTGATGAGCCTTATTCAGCAGGGCACAATTGTGAAAAACCTTGTTGGATTGAGGTAGACATAACAAAAGGGACCAAGGAGGAGGTTAATGATCCAGAAATTTCTTTGCATACCATCAATGGCATATCCTGAGTTTGAGCTTGAGGGCCAGCTCGATGTCAAGGAAGGGAGTAATGATGTGGATAGTTTTGTTGGAAGAAGTTACCATTGTAAGAGTTTAAAGTTTGTTAGTATTACCACCTAATTAGTATTTTAAGTATATTAGTATTACCACCTAGTTAGGAGTTTAAGTTTGTTAATATTACTGGGAGTTTAAGTTTGATAGTATGACTACCTAATTAGGAGATTGTTAGTATTACTACCTAGTTAGTAGTTTAGGTATTACTAGGAGTTTAATTTTTGTTATTATTACTACCTAATTAAAGGTTTAAGTTTGTTAATATTACTACCTAATTAGAGTCCTAATATAGGTAGAAATTTGTTTTCCTTTTTGAGTTCAAACATTGTCTTTCTTTTGCCTATATGTAGGCAGGTATTACGCAATAAGAGGCAAGCAATATTCATCTTAATTTAGTTCATAATAATAGTAGTTTTAGTATATCTCTGATCTCTTTTCTCTACCAAGATAGGTTCTTCAAAGAAAGGAAGAAATACCAACAAAGGAAAAAAGGTGGACTTCACTATTAATCGTCCAGTGACGAGATCATACACTAGGGCCCTTACCAGAAACTACTAGGACAATAGTGAAAGGAAGATCTACGATAAATCCAACTACACAAGTACTTATCGGAATGTGTTTGAATAGCCAAAGGATGTGTTAGATTGAGAAACAAAAGAGACAAATTAGTTATGTGTCACATGGTACCTCCATGTCTACCAACACCATAGTACATCTCATTTCAAATGCTCGCATCTCAAGGGATTCTTCTACCTTGTGTTTTATTTTTGCTAATTTTTTTATAAGAGGTTAGTATCATGTGCATTCATTAAGGACAATGTATGATTTAGGTATGGGGAAGCAATCATTTATATTATGATGAACTTTGTGCTTTTTGCTTGGACTCATGATACTATGATTAATATATTAATTATTCCTCATGATAACCTCATAATCTTTTGGTTATTGTTAATAAATAATCCTTAAGCTAGGTACCTTTTGTTTAAGAAATAATGCATAAGAGAGACAAGCATGATTAATGTTTTCATTAAATTATTTTAAGTATTGAATTGGTTTTGGTGAATGAAAATGTATAAGACTTGATGTTGTTTTGACACCTATATATGCTTTGAGCCTAAGAACATTCATCACATTTATGCTCATACATATCTTTTTGTTGTGTGTTATCAATCATAGCTTGTTTATGCTAGAACTTGCTTTTGAAAAAATATTATGACCACATTTTTTATGAATATGTGTATAAAGATGATAAGGACACTTAGGATAACTATTTGTGCTTACAAGTTAAGTAAAGCAAGTTTTCTTTCTCAATGACACTATATTGAGCGGTTATTAACAAGTTATGTGGAAGTTTGACTTGAAATTGATAATGAGTATATATCATTATTCTATAGGAGAGATGTTGATTCCAAAATATTAAAAGCAAATGTAGTATAAGGAAATCTTGTTGTATAAAAGGATGAAGACTATTTTGAGAATGAATTATACGACAATGATGATACTTTAGCTTAATATAATATCAATAAAGAGTCAAATAATAATTTGATTAATGGTGATGACTATGATGATCTTGATTATGATGATTGAATGTATCTTGAAAATGCTCTTTCTATTGTTTTATTATAATACTAGTCACATTTATCTTACTAAAGTGATTAATGATGATGATTTTCAAGATCTTGATTATGATGATTTAATACATCTTGATTATAATGATTGAATATATCTTAATTATGATGATTGAATATTAGTTTTTCTTTATTCTATTTCTATTTGTTGTATTTACTTTTTTTATATGACGTCCACATTTTTTTTTATAGATATCCAATATTATAACACCTAGTAAAAACAGAGAGAAGAAGGTGGCAACTATAAAAATTCCAGAATGCGCAATGTGCAATGTGCAATTTCAACTAGATTAGTTAGTTGATGCCAAAAATTTTATTCTTAGACAATAATAACATTATGCCTTAAGCAACAATTAAATTAGTAATGTAAGTTTGAAATTTCTTTATGCCTTCAAGCATATATATACTCTAATATATATCTTTACAGTTGAAACATTTTCTTATCATATCCTTTTGTTACCATAAAAAACAAAACATCTTTTAGTACAGTTCCACAATATAGAAACATCAACGTTCTGCCTTTAAATCAGACACAACAATATCATTATGCCTCTAACAATAATAAAGCTAGTAACGCAAGTTTGTGAGTTTTTATGCCTTCAAGTTTACTTATACCCTAATATATTTTCATAATTTAAACATTTTCTACTTATATCCATTCATTGTTAGTTTCCAATGCTAATACTATAAAAGAGGTAAAGTGAAGAGAAGAGATTATGAATTGCAACAAATGAATGTTACAATGAGTTGCAAGTTATCCATACATATTGAAGCTCAACAAGGTCATCTTATATACAAAGTCTAATGTAAGAAATTGTCAAAGGAGTTAGGAATTATTACAAGAACAGAACCACCTTGTCTAAGACATGTTAAAGACTTAAAGGAAGAAATGTTGCTTGAAAATGCATTGGAAAAAGTTACAATAATTATTCAAAATCTTTAGCTTTATATAACATTGTTTCAATAAATTTGAAAATAATTACATTTTTACTTATTTTTTACATTCAAAATTGAATGTCGTGGATATTGAGAACTCAAATGTTTCAAACTATTTTACTTCATTATTGAAACAAAGGAATAGGGATTGTGGTTTCAAGTTACATAAATATTATAAGTCTTTAAAATTTGATGCTGGCATGAAGACATATAACCAATGTTTTAAAAACTAGACTGGGCATCGAACTGATCAAAGAAAAGATTTTAACGTTCAACTAATATTAAACCATTATAAAGTTGGTATATAATAAATAAGAAGTAAAAATTATAAAAGTAAGTAAAAATAAATTATTTTATTGAAATAGAAAAACCAATGTTTTGTTTTGAATTTTAATTAACAAATACTAATATTTTTTACACTATAAAAATTAAAATTTTCATCTTCATCTTGTTTTGGAATTTTTCTTTTTATTTTCTCTTTATAATATACATAGAAATTGATATTTTTAAAGAGTAAAGACTAATTATGTGACCAACTATTTGACTAATTATTGGTGGTTATATATCCTTTTATTAAAAAATTATTTATTATTATTTACTTTTTACCATTAATGTTTAACTTTGATATTATGAGTGGGGTCGTACAATGCTATAGCCAGAAGGTACTATCAGTGGAGATGTAAGGCACTGTGAATGTAGCCCCCACTCAATCTTTTGAGGCACCGCTCATATATTTAATATTGTCAATTAACGCAATTTAAATTAATCAAAATACTAAAAGCCTTAACTTCTTCTCTCATCTCTGTCTTCTCTGTACTCTCTCTTTTTGTAACTACACAGTCCAGAATATTACCCTCAGTCGATATTTTGCTCACCTTTCCTTCTCGTTTCTCTTTTAATCTCACCCTCTATTGTCATCGTCGGAGCTGCCTGACTTATGTGCAACAAAGCCAGTAAGAGCTTAGGGCTTGTAAAAATTTGCTAGTTATTGTATTAGGTATAGAGGTATAATGCATCAGAGCTTAGATGTAGTGTTTTTGAATTTGATCCTTGTAATTAAGTTCTTTGTTATCTTTGGGTGATTACTGATTTGGGCGACGAAGACATCCAGTTCTTTACAGTTCAGAGGAAATTGACCAATTTTCATTTACACTATCAAAAATACAAATCGAACTAGAAACCAGTCTGGCTCTATTTTTACATCATTGCATATAACAACAACAACAACACCTTGTGTGAGGCTTACAAAAATGCTGTTCTGAGAACGTCAAGTAGTACACAATCTTACATCTACCTAGTAGAGAGGATGTCGATAGATCTACATGAAAAATAATAGAATAATAAAAATTAAAAATATACATAAAAGACAATGATAATACAAAATATAAATAAATTCATATAAATAAAAATATAGCTATATGTAATGCTATATATATCGTAATAGATATAGAACATGATAAAGAGTAACAATAAAATAAATACACAAATAAGAAAGAAGATAAGTGCAAGAATAAATGCATAAAGACATATACTCGCGCAAACAACCAAACAAAATTAGAATAGTTTATATGACTATTGGTTTGATCTAAAATGACTTTTTTGTCTTCATATATGCTTGCAATAATCTTGTTAAATGAATTAACGACTAAGCTATGTTTTTTATTTAGGAAAATTGTGAGAAGGAAAAGGTGAGTAGATCAAAAATAAAAACACCTCATAATCAAAAGTCCAAGTCATTTGTAATTGTTCAAAATGAATAGGTTAATTACAAAAAAAATCTCAAACTTTGTTCAATTTTGCAATTATGGCTCGAACTTCAAATCGTGGCAATTAAATTTTCAAACTTTCAAAATTGTCCAATTCTAGCCTAACATTAGTGTCTCTGTTAACTTTACTGACGTGTCTTGGCATTTGTTCCAGAAACCTTGACTATTAATACACATCAGTCAAAATTCACACAAGTAATAAAGATTAATGAAACAACGTCATTTTAAGAAAAACTGACTCAGTTTAATCCCTAAATTAGTTTACGTGGCCCTGACGCGTCACCCTTCGTTTTCAATTTAGTCCTTTCGTTTTTAGTTTGTTCTCTCGATGCCTTCAGTCTTTTGTGGCTGACTGTGATGCGACACGAGAGCAAAATGAGCTTCTAATCAATGCGAGAGCAAAATGAGCTTCCTACGATGCGAGAAGGATTGAGGTGTTAGGAGAATAAACTGAAAATTAAAGACTAAGTATATTAGGAGAACAAACTAAAAACAAAGAGTTAGGGCATCAGGATAACAAACTGAAAATGAAGGGAACAAACTAAAAAAGAATGGTGAGGGCATCAGGAGAATAAATTGAAAATGAAGGGATGAAA
>JANSVA010000216.1:30755250-30768904 GCA_025504915.1 Erythroxylum reticulatum
CCGGGTTGCTTAGGACTGGGAAGGTATTTTAAAATACCTTTAATGTGTTTGGGGTTCTTTGTATGGTTAGTAGCCTATCCATTCTACTTCTCATTCCCGCACACATCCTTACTCTTATGAAATCTTTAGCTCTGATACCCTCTGACACGGCCCGCCTTTTGGGCCGTATTGGCACTAGGGAATGGGTAGGCTTAATGCCACCAAAACTTGTAGTAAGCGTAAATTTTCTATATTCTACACTTGGTAAAATGGTGTTACAAATCCTTAGAGATAAATTTCTTAATTACAACTAAATTTTCCTACAACAATGAGTGCACAGTGTTATTGGTCAATCACCATTTTCTGTAATTTACTCCAAAGTACCTAATCTTGCTTTTGATCTTATTAATTTATTTAAATCTTCTAACATTTCTCCTACTGCTACCAAGTTAGCTAAAGTGGCATAAGAGATTCAAGTGGAGGTGAAGAAGAAGATTAAAAGAGCTAATAAGAAGTACAAGGCTAAAGTTGATACTTATAGGAGAGCTTAAGTGTTTAATATTAAAGTTGAAGTTACTACTTTCTTGAACAAGAACCAAATTGTTGGATGTCATCATAAACTGCAAAAAAGAAGCATGTTTTATTCAAAATTTTAAAAAAATCAATGATAATGCTTACGTTGTTAAACTAGCTCTATAGATGGGTAATATATCTCCAACCTTCAATATTGCTAATATGTTGCCTTACTTTCATGATATGGAGCTTATATATATATTGATAATAATTCGAGGCCGAGTTCTTTGATTAGTGGAGATTAATGATGAGTCATTTGAATTCTTTGACAAATTGAGACATTCACTAGCACATGATCACGCCTTATCCAACATTCTTCTCTTGATTTCTTTTTGATTAGGCATAATGGAATATTTACTTGCACATGATCACGCCTTATCCAACATCCTTCTTTATAAGATTTTTAAATAATTTCCTATTTTATTTTATTTGTTTTTTATTTCAAACTTTACTAAATCTCTTTGATTTCTTTTCTATTTTGTTTAGAAATCTTTATAAGATAAATTAAAGTTTTTTATTTCCTTTAAAAATCCTCTTTAAACGAATTAGAGTTTCCTAGTTTGTTTAGAATTCTTCTTAAGATGAATTAGGGTTTATGCAAACTTATTTAAACAACTTTTGAGAGATTATCATAACTCTCTATCAATAGAATTTATTTTCTCTTTAAGAGTTTTTATCTTACAATTCTTAGATTAAAATTGTGTTTGTTTATCTCTTCTGGTATGCTTTTATCGAAGCTTTATCAAATTACCTATTTGCACAAGCACCTAAATTGAACCCTAAAAGCCTTGTATTTGAATCCCATTTCTTTTCTTTTTTTCATCAAAACTCCTAAAGACTTGTAATGCTTCATATTTGAACAATATTTGACAATTAACATAAATTATTTTCTTATTTAATATTTCCTCCTTATTGACTTTTTTATAAACAACTTGTAGTGGTTTGACTCTCCCACCTGTTAAGCTTTTATATATGCTTTAATACTTGATATTTGCTCTTTCTATTTGCATATCGATGAGATTTTCAAACTGTCAAGAGTACTAATATTTATCACCTTTAAGAATCCGAAATACCAAGACCCAAGTGAATATCGAAACCAAATTCATATCAGATTATACCTTTTGCAGCGGAAATATGCAGAGAAACTAGTAGTGTCGGGAAGAGCACGTCAAGTGTCGCACCTCTATCGGTATTTACATTCTCGCGAGACTGAACAACCCCTTCTGATGTGCTAGCACCACTTTCTGAGACCTCTCTCTCTCTCTCTTTATTTTTAGCAGAGGACATCTCCTTTAGGATTTTTTAGCAAATGAGAACATATGAGATTCTTCATTCTTCAAGTCATACTATATATCCATATATATAGTAAAACCTTAAAGCCTAAAGCCCAAATCCCATTAAGGCCCAATGAATGTTCAAACTGCTTGGTGTCTGACCATATAGACTTATTTAATATTAGCAAGAGGCCTAAACTTCTTTTAGGTCCACAAATTATAAGCGGTCTCTAGCAAGACATGATAACTACCTAATATTAAATAAGGTCAAAATACGACACTACCTAAATCACAACTGATCAATTAGAGAACATTCTATAATTAGTTCGAGGGGCATACACCAACACATATTACATCTTGTAACGATTCGTTTTGTCGTGCATCAAGGTGTGATACTATTTATTTACTTTAATACTTGTGCTTATATTTGGGTTGAGTATTATAATACGCAACGGCTAACTTTATCCCCATCATATTATAATATTCAATACTTATTCTTATTTGCTTTAATTTACCTTAACTTACTTGTATTTACCTTTTTCAATGTTTGCTTTTAATGCCTTATTCATGACATGTACATTAAATTTGTGAAATTCATTTACTAGGATGTAAGAAAAGAAATAAATATTTTAAAACAACAACAACAAAGAACCATGAAATCTTTAGAGCAAGATCTCCATCTTGCTCCTATTTGAACAATCAGATTTACACAATAGCCTAATAACAAAGAGTAAAGAGATAACTGAATATTTACAAAAAAAAATGTTTTATCTTCTTAAGTAGGCCCTAAGAGTCTACTTATAATTTATTCAATTTGAGGCTTTTTTTATTAAAGTAAATCTTTTCTTTTACTTAAGTGGGTCATTGACTGTGATTACCGTGAGATTCTTTATCCTTGGTTATCTGTTGAAACCTTCAGAACTTTCCATTTGTCATCTTTTATTAAACCTGACACTTCTTCCGAGCCGTTGATTGTGGTATATACTATGAAATTATAATAACTATGCCCAAGAGAACATTCAAGAAAATATTAACAATAAACTATAACCAAGAGAGGTATCGTAAAATAAGCCAAGATTGGCCCTCGACGTAATACGTGGACACGGAAAAAGGTCCTCCACTTCAATACTTACCTTGAGTTGTACCATCTCAAGGGCCGCTTTTTGTTGGCTCAGAGGCATCAACCAACCACCAACTTCACCTTATTCACACCACCAGGCGTGAATGTACCGAGCTTTTCTCCTTGCGATCCTGTCTATTAAAACCATGTTATTTTTGCAAGCTTTATTCAAACATCTTTAATTTATGTTTCTATGACAAAAGTTATATTAAGGAATCAAATTATGCTATATGTAATAGTGAAAATCTCACATTGGTTAGAAGATTTTTGGTTATTCCACTTTAGTAATGTACATTCAAAAATCTGCCTCTTAACCTTCAGGATCTGTGTCACGTAAATGTCAATTGATCTAAAATAGAAAATAGTAGTTGTTAGAATTTAATTAGGACACACATGTTACAAATTATCTTATAATTTAATTTTGAAATAAATTGCAATCACATTAATCTAAGAACTTAAGAGGTCTTGAATTAATAAAGGTGAAACAGTCGTTAAATGAACTTATGATTCTGGTAATTGCCTGTACATCAGCAATAACCCACAAGCAGATATGTGCTCAAAAAAACAAGAGAACTTCTGTTATCAGGTAGTTTCAATTTTCAGGACAATCTATGAAATTTTACTAATATTTCTATATAAATACTTATGACTATATTAATTCTTGGGTATGCTGGATTATGTTTTTTTAATATTAAAATTTTAAATTATATTATTTATTTATTTGTTAGAATCAAGATCTTTTTGGATAATAAGAGATTAGACAAATTATCTTTCTAAATAATGATATTGAATTATCTCTTTCCAAATAATGATATTGAATTATCTTTTCCTTTCCCTTCATGGCACAACACTACAACAGACGTGTATTGGCTACGATTTCTTTGGTGATAAGATAGAAATTGTTGTTAAAAGTGTCCCTTTGGCGACGCATAAAAATTTCGCTGCTAAAAGTTAAAGAATCTACATCAATTAAGCAAACGTTGGAAAGGGGAAACAATGTTATGACGCTTTTATGATTTCGTCGCAATAACAACACGTTTTAACGACGTTAAAGTACCTCCGTCACAAAAAAGAAACAATTATCGACAACTAGAAATTATCGTCGGCAAATGTGGGACAAATCAATGTGATTAACGTCGATTTAGTAAACGTCAGCAATTGCTTGGAAAAATAGAGAAAAAAACTAAATAGCATCGCAAATGACATTCCTTTTTACCGACGTTTTGGTGAATCGTTGCAAAGGTCAAGCTAATATAATACGGAGTGACGATAAATGTTTGAATGTCATGAAATGTTCACTATTGGCGACGATTATTGTACTTCGTTGGTAAAGTTTGGCAACGATGTTCTTTAGTAGGGATGTCAATGGGGCCCAACCCTTGGTTGGATGGCCCGCGGGCTAGTTCATGACCCATGGCCCAGCCCATCCTTATTTTTTTAAAAAAGTTATAAAATGACGTCGTTTTTGTTGTTTCATTCGGGTTACGAGTTGGGCCAGCTCGATTTGTGGCCCAATTGAGTTGAGCCATTTTGGTTCATGGCCCAGCCAACTCGAACCAAAATTGACATCCCTATTCTTTAGCATCGCGGGTTGGTTGACATATTCTGACCATTTTTCTTTATTCGTCACTAATGAGTTAGGATATAGTGATGGTCTACTATTTTGTCGTCAAAGTGGTTCTCAGATTTTTTCCAAAAGTTTTTATGTGAATATTGGTGAAATTTTATATGTGATAATATTGTTAAATTTAATAATGTTTGGAAGATATCTTGTTAATAATAAGTAATAATCGTAGTTAAGGGTAATTATAATTGACATTTTTATAATCTATCCTAGTTAAGATATGTTTTATTGTAAAGTTGTTTTCAATGTTTAAAACATATTGTTGAAAAACACATGGTAGGTTATTTAAAATATGAAAAGTAAATATATTTTGAAAATGGTAAATTTAACAATACTAAAAATATGATAATTTTACGTTAAAAAGTAGTATTAAGCATTAATATTTAGTACATCAAAATAATTATTTATAAAAATTTTGGAAATGTCAATATAATAGAACTATATATGGTAACTAATACAAACTTTTAAGTAGAAGGTTAACAATTCTTATAGATATAGAACAGCAATAATAACAACGACAATAGTACGTAGCCTTACCCTTAACTAGTAGACAGACTGTTTGAAAAATTCTTATAGATAAAATAATAAATAAAGTTTAAAGCCAAGTCCAGTTGATTTCATCGATAAAATGACAATGATATAATTATTTTCTGGATTCCAAGTGACATGAGAGTCGGTAAAGATAAATGAGTTCCCTACGTCTAGATTTCCAAGAAGGGTCCTTGCACATTCGAAGGCATCAATTGAAATAGTGAAAGATCTTCCCTCAGGTGTAGGGTTGTTGACACCCTCTTCCAATAGCTTCTTCTCCATAACCAAACTTCTAAAGGATACAGTGAATGAGTTCCCAGATTTAGTATGAAAGATAACTTCTTCGGATGAACTGCCAATATGATGCATTTCACCTAAAACACAATCAGTATAGAACTTAGATTGCTAGTTTAGTGAAACTATTTAACGAACCCAAGTTGGAACACATACATACCTGAATGACCAGACCAATTCTTTGGAATCAATGAATTTTCCAAAACTGTTGATTTCCCTAATCCTTTATAGACCATTGTGACATCACCCCTGCCTCTATAGCCATAGATGTTATCTTGAAGATTCAAGGAAGCTTAACACAACATATAGTATATACCATCAAATGTGAATATATATAGTAGCTTCATAACGGGAAATGAGATCTACATAATAAGGAAAGTTATGTAGGTCGAATTATACTAAAAACCTTAAAGAAAAAGATTGGTCATGGATGGCAAACGATTATTAGTGTATGAAGAAGGGATTTGGTCTGCATTGTTTTTTTTTAGTAGGGACAATTTTGCCATATTCCTCTCAACGGAATGAATTTCTACCATTCAAAACCAGTCTCCATATCAACATTCCTTGATTAATTATGTTAAGAGTTATATTCTACAAATGTGAATTTAGAATAAAATTCATTATGTTCAACTCCAATTTCGACGATAGGTTAAAGTACTACAGTTTAATACTTATATATCTTCAATCTGCCTAATGAAATTAATGTTACCTTTATTAAAATAACAGTAATCTATTTCCCCTTTGTATCATATCAAAATATTAGAATTTAAATTAGATTACACATGACCATGTTCTTGATGTACAGAAATATAGTATTATCTATATTGGGTTATATTACTATTAATACAAATTAGAAAATTTTAAATACTCTTTCAGTCCTTTCATTATATAGTTAGCAAGCTTTCTCGAGGGAAGCATTAAAGGTCGTAAAAAAAGCCAACCTATGTATAACTAACAAAGGAAGACAATAAATCATCTTCGAAATACAACTACAAACACAACCGATACAACAAATGCAAAATTAATAACACATAATAAACACCTAAAGGTATAAATTAAACTTCGCACCAGATAAAGGGTTTGAAAATAGACAAAAAAGAACAATACCAATACAGTTAAGGATGGTTCTTTATGGTGATGACAATACAGGAGGCGAGCACAAGAGAGGGGGGCAATGGTTATTGGACTGTGAATGTAAAGAAATGTTGACGGCTAACATGAAAATGAAGAGAGGTTCATTAAAGTAGTGATACAAACCTAAAACAAAACGACTTCGTTTCTTATTAAGGTAAACGATGTCGTTTTCCATTTTGTTATAAGAAATATAGTACAATGTTGTTAGGAAAAAAAACGTTGCCAAGTTGAAGACATTTGTCACCTTTGTGTAACATATTTATTATTATACACAGGGAAAATTTATTATCATAATACCTCAATGAATGCCATAATATTGTTTGAAAATATTAGAAGTTAATCACATTGATTTATAATTATATTATAAGTTAATTACAAATAATTTGCTAAATATTACATTAAGTGAACGAATTGAACGAATGTTCACTTCTTATTAATCATTTTAGCAAAATAAAATATTCTTTGAAAATATTATTAAGTTAACTTATAAGAAATAAAGGCTAGGAGACAATGTTTTCAATATTCTTTTGTAAATGGTAATCAACATTAAATATTAATGATTTCCAAACATGTTGTTAATGATTAGTTGCATATATAAATGTAAAACAAATATCAATGAACAATTTTGATTGTAATATGAGTACTTCAAATTAATCATTTTAGAAAAACAAAAAATTTTATGAAAAAGGTTTATTATTGGCAACATTTATCTAGTTTGGTATCAAAATATTGTAGAATTTGCGACACTTATTTAATTTGGCAAGTAAATATGGGATTTAGCGACTAATTTTATCTTAATCGCCAAAAGTAACGGATGACCAAAAAATAAGTTGAGACGGTGTTGTTTTTCTGACTACAAAAAACTTCATCCCAATTTGTTTAAACACAAACGCGTGAAATACCTCTCTTCTTCCCTCTTTTATCATTTTTATCCATTCCTCTCCACAGATGCTCCATTGTCGAAACTCTTTCACACCCCACCATCTATTTTTGCACTTTCTTCTCTTCTCTCTATCATCCATCGTCTCCTTGTGCTTTGTCTCAAATTGGTGAGTGGTGTTGCTTTCGTATTTTTCATCTCACAATAAACACCAGATGTATATATCAATAACCATGGGTATTTTTTTATGTGGAATATTAAGATGTTTGCATTATTTGCTGATGGTAATGGTTGAAATGTAGTAGATATGTGTTATTGTGGTTGAAGAAAGGAAAAATAATGAAATGTTTTTGTTAATTTAGGTTGATATATGGTTGTACATTACGTGTTTGAAGAAATTTATGAATGATATTGATATGATGTTTTAGAATGTTTTCATATTTAAATTCATTATGTTTTGTTAAATTTGAAATGTTAAAATGTGGCTGCATATTGGTATAATGTTAAATGTGAATAGTTTTCTTAATTTTATGGTGGAGAAAATTATTGTGCATATAAAGTCTTCTTTAATGCATGTAATTTTCTTTCTTGTTTAACTTTAATATAAATAGGGTATTGATAAACAAATACATATATCATAAATTATATGTTTTCAACATAACTACAAATCTAATTATGCTACGCAATTAGTGTGAATAGTTTCTTGTAATCAACATGATATTCTTATTGAAAGTGTTCTGCTACTAAGCACACTTTGAGTATGTCAAACCATTTTGCTTTAATTTTGTCTTATAGACTCATATGATTCAATGCTCTTCTCGCCTTTAGGAAGTTCAGTTAACTCCTAAGTAATGTGGCTTTTATATGGATGTAGTTTTATCATGCATTACTTTTCTCAATTTAGAATGATGAAAGCTATGCTATGCATATATGGATGTAGTTATTCTTCTCATCTAAGACTTGGATGTACGCTATACATACAAAGTTTGAAGTTGAAATTGTTTTAATTACCAATAAATGAATACAAAATGAACTATATTGTAATTTGCAACTACATTTATAGTTAATAATAATTTCTTTTAATACTGAAAAGATAAAGAACAAATGTATTATATTAAATACAAAATTCCCTTTTTTTGCAGGCTCGGTTTTATGTTGAAGAGTGTCCATAATCATCCGATGTCCTCCTTCTTTTTAGTTTGCAGTTGTCCATTGATCTAGGCAATTTACAATGTATTTTGCTTTACTAGTTGGAGTATTTGTGAGAGAAAAAATTATGATATTCTAAGTATCATTGATCATAACATAAAGTTTTGATTCAAAAGAAAGTTCTAATTAGTAGTAACTTTTATTGTCACGTAACAATTGAATAAAGATTGCATTTAATATGGGTATTGTTTGAAACATTGAGGCATAATAAGCCATTAGGATAGTATATAGGCTGGAAACCAATGATGTAACTGCGATGAGGCTTATGGGTGAAAAAATCCATGAGCCTAGGAGCGACAACGAGAAATTGCTTTCTTGATTCAAAGGTATAAACAACATCACGTACCTTAATTAATAGTAATTTTTATTGTAACGTAAAATTGAACAAGAATTGCATTTAATATAGGTATTGTTTGAAACATTGAGGCATAATAAACCCTTAGGATGATGCAACTCCGATGAGGCTTATAGGCGAAAAATTTCACAAGAATAGATAGCGAGAACTTGCTTTCTCGATTCACATGTATAAACAATGTCACATACCTTAATTAATAGTAACTTTTATTGTAACGTAAAATTGAATAAGAACTGCATTTAATATAGGTATTGTTTGAAACATTGAGGCATAATAATTCCTTATGATGGTATATAGGCTGGAAACTAGCGATGCAACTCCGATGTGGCTTATAGGTGAAAAATTCCATGAGCTTAGGAGCGACAACAAGAACTTGCTTTCTCTATTCATAGGTATAAACAGTTTTATGTACCTTGATTAATAGTAACTTTTATTGTAACGTAAAATTGAGCGAGAATTGCATTAAATAATTCATTTATATTCTTTTATTATATAGCTAGATGGATAAAAGTTAGATGTCTCATCGGAAATGGTCCACTAAATATGTAAAAGGAGTTAAGAGATTTATGAAATTTATACAACATCAAATGGGTGATGAATGTCGTATTCGTTGTCTTTACATTGATTATTTAAATGTTGACTTTCAAAGTCAATATATGGTATATAATCACTTGTTAATCAGAGGCATAGATAAATTCTATAGTCCATTTCACGGTGAACATAAGGAAGCAAGTTGTAGTAGAAGTGGTGGTACAAGTTATGATGATAGTAACAATAGTGATACAGATAATTGTGATGTTAATGATGATGGTGATGATGGGATTGATGAGATGTTAGACGATTATGGGAATTATATGGATATTATGAAAGAAACATGTATGCCTGACATAATTGGTAGTATAACTGAAGAAAATTTTGGCAAGTTATTGAAAGTTGCTAAAGAAGAATTATATCCGGGGTGCTCAAATTTCTCACAACTATCTTTTGTTGTCAAATTATTACATTTGAAGGTCTATAATAAATAGAGTAACAAGTCTTTTGATATGTTGATTGACTTACTTAACGATACATTACCTGTTGGACACAAATTGTTGAAATCTTACTATGATGCAAAAAGATTGTTAAGGGACCTTGAATTAGGATATATTTCAATTCAAGCATGTAAGTATGATTGTGTTCTACTTTGGAAGTAAAGTAAAGATGTTTAGGAGTGTCCAATTTATGGTACATCAAAGTAGCAAGTGGACGATGGGAGAGGGAAAAAGATATCGAATATAATCTTTTGATACTTTCCTATTAAAACATAACTACAAATACATTTTATGTCAGAGAAATCAACAATGGATATAAGGTGACATAAAGAGAAACTCATTGATGATAAAATTATATGTCATCTAGTAGACTCATTGGCATGGAAAGATTTTGATAGAAAGTTTCCTTAGTTTGCACAGGATTGTCATAATGTTCGACTTAGATTAGCCTCAAATGGATTTAATCCTTTCAGTAATATGAGTACATCATACAGTATGTGGCCGGTAATTCTAATGCCTTACAATTTACCTTCATATATGTGTATGAAGGAACCTTTATATTATTGTCTTTGCTTATTCCAGGTCCTATTGCTCTGTTAAGGATATCGATGTCTACATGTAACCATTAATTGATGAGTTAAACGATCTATAGGAATTTGGAATGCAAAATTTTGAAGTTGTTCAAAATGAAACATTTAGAATGCATATTGCTATTTTGTGGACTGTAAATGATTTCCCAGCTTATGAAAATTGTCTGGGTAGAGCCCTAAAGGATATATGGCCTATCCTGTATGTAATCTTCAAACTTATTTAATGAGGCTACGAAGTAAAATATGGTATATATGCCATCATCGTTATTTGGAGCATGTGCATAGATAGCGAAGAAGTAAATTGTTTAATGGCAAAACATATTTGGGTGAAACTTCGTTGCAATTGTCTAGTGATGATATTATTTACTAGCTATCACCTTTTGGAGACATTACACCTAGGAAACACCCAAGTAATAGAAAGCGAAAGAGAAATGATGTTGAACTCAATTGGAAAAAAGAAAAGCATATTTTTCAGTTTGGCATATTGGAAGGAATTACTATTAAGGCATAATCTTAATATGAAGCATATTGAGAAAAATATTTGCGAGAATATTTTAGAAACTGTGATGGGAATTAATGAGAAATTGAAAGACACAATTAAGGCTATACTTGACTTGGAAGATATGAATATTAGAAAAGACTTGAATTTGAAAAGAAGAGATAATAGGTCACACCTTATTCCGCTTGTTTGTTACAATAAGTCAAAAAGGGAGAAACAATCTTTCTATTAGTTTCTCCAATCAATGAAGTTTTTTAATGGGTATACATCAAATATAGGTCGTTGTGTGAATGTTAATGAGGGAAAAATATTAGGGTTAAAAAGCTATGATTGTTATTTACTTTTTCAACGATTACTTCCTATTGAAATACGTCGGTGTTTATCGAAGGATGTATCCATAACTTTGGGGCAATTGGGAGAGTTTTTAGGAAATTATGTTACAAAACACTTAAATTTCAAGAGCTTAACAAAATGGAAAAGAAATAGCTTTGATTCTATGTAACCTTGAACTAGTATTCCCCCAATCATTTTTAAATGTTATGGTTCATTTGGCAATTCACTTACCATATAAAGCAAAACTCTATGGGCTGGTTCAATTGCGATGGACGTTCCCGATTGAAAGGAAATTTATATTAACTTTTACTTTTATCAAAGTTATTTGTTAGTAACAATTCCTAATATTTTATATTTTGTTCAGTTTTTATGCTCTCTTAAGCGATATGTATGTAATAGAGCTTGACCTGAAGGGTTTATTATAGAGGCTTATATAGCAAATCAATGCTTAACATTTTGTTCAATATACTTAATTGATGTGGAGAGAAAATTTAATACACCAGAACATAACTTTGATTTTGATGAAGAGGGTGGGTTGTCAATTTTCTCCTAAAAAATTAGATCACTTAGTGTGGGTAAATAAGTGAAGTTAACTAAAGACAAATTCCAAATCGCCCATTGGTATATTTTGATCAATTACAAGAAAGTTTATATATATATATATATGTGGAGTATGTATATTCCTTTTGATTCAAACAATCATATTAGAATTTTGTTCATTGAATCTCATTTCCCTACTATCATTTACTTTTTTAAATAGAGAGTATAAAGAGTTCATTCACAGCAAAGGGATAATTAATGTTGAAGAAAGACATAAGTTGAAGTTTGTATCATGGTTTAGAAATTGAGTAAGTTACACATTGATTACATATTATGAACATATGACAATTTATATGTTAAAATAACTTCTAATTTCATTTTTTCATACAGATGATATGCTTCCATAACCATAACATGCAAAAAGCGACAACAACATTATATAGTTTAGCATGTAGACCTCATATTTGTGGGAAAATATACAAGTTGCATTATTAATAAGGTGAGATTTCACACACAAGATTAAGATAGTCAACTTAAAAGCCAAAATTGTGGGATTGTTGTTGAGAGATTCCATAATAACAAATTTGTTGACTTCTACAGTGTCATCTCTGAAATAATACACTATATCAAGGATAAGAATGTTGTTCTATTTAAGTGCAAATGGTTTAATATTACTAATATGAAAGTGAACGGGAATATTACTAGCATCAGTGTTGGTAAGACATGGTATGATAATGATCCTTTTATCCTTGCAAGTCAAGTGAAGCAAGTTTTCTGCCTCGATAATACTATATTGGGTGGCAATTGGAAGGTTGATCAAAAGTTTAAACATCAAAATGTCTTCAATTTTTGTGAAAGGAATAATTGTTAATTCAATGAGGATACATATGAAGTTTATTAAGAGATTAGATTGGAGTTCAATAATGAAGCCATTCGAATAGAAGATATAGATATATCATCATTCTATAGGAGAGATGTTGATCTGAACATAGTATAACTGGATAAAGTTTGAGTCAATTTTTAAATCAAACAGATGATGGCTACAATCAGGATGAATTAAATGAAAATGATGATACTTTGGTCGAACATATTAGTGATGAAGAATCCAATCATATTGTAATTAATGATGATAATTTTCATAATCTTGATCATGATGAATGAATGTAAATAAATTGGTTATATTGTTTGAAATGCTATGTTCATATTTGAGTTATGTTGTTGATGTTTTACTTACGTTTATTCAGGATGAATCAATGCATATTATTGATGTTTTACTTATGTTTATGAAGAATGTTGGTGTTTGATTTATGTTTATGCTAAATGTTTAGTTTTGATTTGTGTTTGACTTTATATTCAATTGGAATGTTGATGTTTTAGCAAAGATTATGTGTTATGTTGATATTTTGTTTATAGATATGCAATATAATGGGACTTAGTAGAAATAAGGAAAAGAGGGTGGCAACTACTGAAGATGTCCTCCCCCACAACAACCAAATCAATCCGACAGGCAATCAGCAACAATCCATATCTACCTTAATTAGTCTTGAGGGATCTTTAGGTATTTTATTGTTAACTACCTATATTTACAGTTATTCTCAGATATATAGTTACATGTTTAATGTGTTTTTTTATCATTATTCTTTTATTTTCAGGTTCCAATACCGGCATAAGAAAAAAAAAGGTAGAGG
>JANSVA010000216.1:30773653-30803774 GCA_025504915.1 Erythroxylum reticulatum
ACCAAGTTTCCGAAATATGCCTTTTTGGGCAATATGCTTTACATGTTATGTGGGTTTGTGGTGGTCCCCTAAGTTAAATCAAGTACACTTTGACAAAAGGCTTCTCCTGCCTACCCGCTAGTGGCCTGGAGCTCCTTCAAGGACTCCCATAATTTCACAACTACGTAAGACCATTATGTGGAATTGTGTAATACATTCTGTTTTGGATCCACACGAAGTATTTTGATATGCTTATGTGCTCATGATAAATTGCCAAAAGTGATGCATACATAATTTGCAATAACATAAATTTTCTACATTAGAAAGAACTTCTTAAATGGTTTTGCTTATTACCAATTATAAATTGTTACCTACGGGCTTAAGCTCACCCCCTTTTCCTCCCCCACATTCAGGTGATGAGTAGATATCGAGTAAACAAGTGTCAGGGTGTCACTCCAATTTTTGTATATTTTGTATTTGAAGCAAATTTTATAAAGAGAGGCTTTATTTGCATTTCGATCAAATCATGGATTATGTACCTTCTGTATTTTCTAACTTTAAGGTATTAATGTATTTGCAGTTTGAAATTCCCACTAAAGCTTTGTAAGACTCTTATCTTTTGATGTAAATGAAATATAATTGCATTTTTTACCATGGCTCTCTTTTAAGTTTGTACATTGCGTTTTTAAGTTCCATAAGGGAAAAGGCCATATTCGAACTTCAAGGGAAGGTCTAAATTAATCCAGAATGATATAGGCAAATGTAATTTCTGGAAAGTTGTAGGTCTCTCTTTTAGCTTTTCAACGGTATATAGCATAGAATTTTCAGACTTATAGATCGTAAGTTATGGTCCTTAGAAGGGGAGATGCTTATGCTTAGGAGTATACCGTGGTATCGTCTGTAAAGACGCTTCGTCTTAAGAATGTATCGTCTGTAATGACGTCATATCATCTGTGATGACATCATTCATCTTAAGAGTTGTATCGTCTGTAAAGACACTTTGTCTTAAGAGATGTATCATTTGTAAAGACACTTTGTCTTAAGAGATGTATCATCTGGAAAGACACTTCGTCTTAAGAGACATATCATCTGTAATGACCTCATATCATCTATAATGACATCATTCTTCTTAAGAGATGTATCATCTGTAAAGATGCTTCATCTTAAGAGACATATCGTCTGTAATGACGTCATATCATCCGTGATGACATCATTCTTCTTAAGAGTTGTATCGTCTGTAAAGACGCTTGTCTTAAGGAATGTATCATCTATAAAGACGTATCGTCTGGGATGACATCATATCGTATGTGATGACTCCATTGGTCTTAAGTTGACTTTTGTTTCGTCTTAAGTTGACCATTCTGCTTCATCTGTCTTTCAGCTTCGTCTGCCTTTGCCATTCGTCTGTCTTTCTGCTTCGTCTGCCTTTGTCATTCGTCTGTCTTTTCGCTTCATCTACCTTTTCCGTTTGTCTGTCTTTCAACTTCGTCTACCTTTTCCATTCATCTATCTTTTTGCTTCGTCTGGCTTTACCATTCATCTGATGCTATCATCTGCTCCATTTTTTACCCTTCAGACAATATAATCTGCCTTCAAGGTCTTCATGGAATTTGTAGACCTCGGAGTCTTCTTTCAAACCGTCCTAAGATGGTATTAATCTGTTATCCCAAATGATAGTTATGCTAATTGCCTCAATATAGGTGCTATAAGTTTGAGGTTTTCCTAAATACATTTATCTTGAAATAGAATAAGAGCATTGTTTTGATGTTTTTCTTGGTAGGGCATCGCCACCCTTGTGGAGCACGCGTTCAGATGTCACTTAGAATGTCAGGCACGTGAACTACGAGGGCGGGGTCCCAACACTTATGGTATCAGAGCAACTAGGTTTAAGAGTTTTCTAGGTATGAAGTGGGTAGTCTACGACATAAAATGAACATGAATTGTTTTAAGGTGAATAACTTACATTGTTTTGAATTGTTTTACAAGATTTGAAATTGCTTTATATGATTTGAATTGTTTTACGTAATTTGAAAATGTTTTGTATAAACTAAATATTTTCAATGATTTTAAATTGAAGGAGTGGAAAATGCCGCCTCGAAAGAGACTTCGAGGAGCTGTGACTCGATCTAGCTCTCACCAAGAGAGCACGGATGAATCCTATGTCCTGTAAGATGATGGGACACAACCTACTCCTAATTCTAAAGAACCTAGTGTGCAACATGAAGTGCCACCGCCTCCTCTTCCTATGCCTACTATGGACCCGTGATTCTTTCAAGCTTTTGCTCAGGCTTTCACATATGCCATGGGCTAAGGGTCGCAAGTGCCAATGCTCACTTCAGTAGATAGAAGTGGACAGTATGATAAGCTTCGCAAGTATGGAGCTGTGGATTTTGGTAGGACTATAAATCCGAAAGAAGTTGAAGTTTGGTTGAAGAGGACCGAGAGGGTCCTAATTCAGATGAAGTGCTCTGATGAAGAGAAGTTGGATTATGCAGTTGGCTTGCTGCAAGGGGACACACTTCATTAGTGCCCGACAGTCAAGATATACCTCCGATGTTGTCATGGAGAGACTTTTTGGAAACTTTCAGAAGGAAGTACTTCTCGAGGGTTTATGTACAAGAGAAGGCCAGGAGTTTTTGAATCTCACACGGAGAGACATGAGTATGAGTGAGTATGAACTGAAGTTCACCCAACTGTCAAGGTATGCGGCCAACATTGTGGTGAGTGAGGAAGACAAGTTCCATAAGTTTGAGGGAGGTCTTCATCTAGGGATTAAGGAGAAAGCCTTGATCCATAATTTCTGTGATTACCAACAGCTGGTAGATGTCGCACTTCAGGCTGAGAAACTATAGAATATCAAGTATGAGATGAGTAGAAAGAGGAAGAACCGAGAGCAGTTTTCCAGGAAGGGGGTAATTGCTCCAATACCTGAAAGGGGTGTGAAGAGCTCCTGCGCACAGAGTGAGGCGGGGAGTGGTGCCTCTACTAAGAACAAGCAAGCAAGGCAGTGTCAATGCAAGCCTCAACCGTAGGAGGCAATAGCAGGGTAGAGAGGAGCAGGAACATAAACCCCCAATGTGAGCATTGTGGAAAGATTCACAGAGGAGAGTGCTTCAAGTTACTTAGAGCATGTTTTCAATGTGGAGAGAAAGGACACATGATTAGGGACTGTCCCCAAGTAAAAAGGCAAGAGGGGTCAAAACTGCAAGCTCTAAGAAGAGAAGAAACAAGGGAAGTCGGGCCAGTCACCGAGGTCGGTAGTTCTACAGTGGCAAGGAAGGCTATTCCTCCAGGAAGGCCAGGGGTCAGGTACAGGCAAGAGTGTTTGCCATGACAAGGGAGGAAGTAGCAGTTGCACCAGAGGTTGTCATGGGTATGGCCCAGTTGTTTGATTCAACAGTTTATTTACTAATTGATTCTAGTTCCACGCATTCTTTTGTTTCTCCAAGTATGATTCTGCATGGTGTGAATTCAGTTCCTTTGACTAGTCCTTTGCTTGTTAGTACACCTCTAGGGAGGAATGTAGTAATTAGTCGAGTATATAAAAGTTGTGAGCTCTTTATTGATGGTGCTAGACTAATAGTGGATTTACTACTTCTAGACCTAAAAGGTTTAGATATTATACTTAGAATGGATGTTATAGAAAAATATTGTGCAAAGTTAGATTGTGGCCTCAAAGAGGTAGAGTTTGAACTTGGTAATGACGAGAAGGTGATCTTCAAAGATGACCGAAGGACACAATCTCCCAAGATTGTTTCAGCTTTGTTAGCAGACAGGATGATGAGAAAAGGGTGTGAAGCCTTCTTAGCGCATGTTATGGACACTGATGTGAATGAAGGGAAGTTCGAGGATTTTCCAGTTGTGAGGGAATTTCCAGACGTGTTTCCAGAATATTTACCTAGTTTGCCATCAATGAGGGAAATTGAGTTTGCTATTGACTTGATTCCCGGAACCGCACCCATTTCAATACCACCGTATAAAATGGCTCCAGCTGAACTGAAGCAGCTCAAGGAACAGTTGGAAGAACTATTAGAGAAAGGGTACATAAGGTCAAGCTTGTCACCATGGGGAGTGCCAGTTCTGTTTGTTAAGAAGAAGGATGGAACGTGGCGCATGTGCATTGATTATCGGAGACTCAACAAGGTGACTATTAAAAAAAAGTATCCTCTGCCTCGAATTGATGATCTGTTTGACCTGCTGTAGGAAGCAAGGGTCTTCTCCAAGATTGATCTCAGGTCAGGCTATCATCAGCTCAGAATCAAGGAGTCTGATGTAAACAAGACAGCCTTCAGAACACGGTATGGGCATTACAAATTTCTAGTTATGCCTTTCGAACTGACCAATGCTCCAGCTGCTTTTATGGATCTTATAAATAGGGTCTTCAAGGAATATCTGAATCAATTTGTTATAGTATTTATCAATGACGTTATGGTGTATTCCAAAAGTGAAGGGGAACATGAAGAGCATCTCAGGATTGTATTGCAGACACTGAGGGAGAGGGAGCTTTATGCTAAGTTCAGGAAGTGTAAGTTTTTGCTTCATGAGGTAGTGTTCCTTAGACATGTGATTTTGAAGGATGGGGTACATGTTGATCCGAGGAAGGTTGAAGTCGTGGTGAATTGGCATGCACCCAAGACAGTGTTAGAGGTGAGGAGTTTTCTGAGTCTGGCAGGTTATTATAGAAGATTTGTTGAAGGATTTTCTATGATAGCTGCATCGATAACCAAGGTATTGAGGAAGAATCAAAAATTTATCTGGAATGAGGAATGTCAGAAAAGCTTTGAGGAGCTCAAGTGCAAATTGACAAATGCTCCAATTTTGACTTTGCCAATGGGAGATGAGGGTTATACAGTGTAAAGTGATGCTTTAAGAAAGGTTTGGGTTATATATTGATGCAAGGAGAAAAGGTAATAACATATGCCTCTCACAACTAAAGCCTTATGAGTTAAATTATCCGACTCATGATTTGGAATTGGTAACAGTGGTTTTTGCCTTGAAGATTTAGAGACATTATTTATATGGGGTTCAAATGAGGATCTTTACCGACCATAAAAGTCTTAAGCATTTATTGAGTCAAAAAGAGATGAATTTGAGACAGAGAAGGTGGATTGAATTGCTTAAGGATTATGATTTGTTGATTGAGTATCATTCAGGAAAGGCGAATGTGGTAGCAGATGCCTTGAGTAGGAAATCATCTATAGCCCATGTTCAGACAATTTATCTGCCATTATTGGAAGAGATGGCTAAGCTTAGAATAAGTTTGAAGTAGGAGGAACCTGATTGTATAGTTGCTACTTTCAGAGTGAGACCGATACTCAGAGAGAAGGTTAGGGAGTTATAAGCTCAGGATGTAGAATTAAGGAAACTCCAAGAAGAAATTTAGAATGACAAGAAGTCTGAAGTGTTACTGAGGGATAATGGACTTATGGTTGTAGGAAACTGACTTTGTATCCCGAATGTCGAAGAAGGATGAAATATTGGATGAGGCATTGCGCCATATACCATGCACCCAGGTAGCACCAAGATGTACAGAGATCTGATAGAGCATTTCTGGTGGAAAGGCATGAAGAGGGATGTAACAGAGTATGCACGTAAGTGTTTTGTGTGTCAGCAAGTCAAAGTTAAACACCAGGCACCTTCAGGCAAGTTAAGGCCATTGTCCATTCCTGAGTAAAAGTGGTAAAGAGTAACCATGGATTTTCTGATGGGTTTGCCCAAGACCAGGAGGAAGCATGATGCCATATAGGTCATTGTTGATCGATTGACGAAGTCAACCCATTTTTTGGCAATTAAACATATCGATTCTCTGCGAGTACTAGCAAAGAAGTATATTGATGAGATAGTGAAATTGCATGGGACTCCAGACTCTATAGTTTTTGACAGAGATCCTCGGTTTACTTCAAGATTTTAGGGAAGCTTACAAGAGGCTCTAGAGACCAAGTTAAAATTCAGTATAGCTTTTCACCCCCAGACAGATGGTCAATTTGAAAGGACCATTCGGACACTTGAGGGAATGCTTAAGGTATGTGTGATGGATTTTAAAGGAGCTTGGAATGAACATTTTCCATTGGTTGAATTTGCTTACAATAATTCGTACCATTCAAGCATTCAAATGGCTCCTTATGAGGCACTGTATGGAAGGAGATGTAGAACTCTTATATGTTGGGATGAAGAAGGAGAAATAAAACTAATAGGACCAAAGTTGATACAATTGATAGTTGACAAGGTCAAGTTAGTTAAACAAAGGCTTAAAGTGGCCCACGATAGAATGAAAAGTTATGCTGATGCACACCAAAAGGAGATGGAGTATGAAGTTGGTGAAAAAGTCTTCCTTAAGATGAATCCTTGGAAAGGGGTCATGAGGTTTGGCAAAAAAGGCAAGTTGAGTTCGAAATATGTGGGTCCCTATAAAATTCTTGAGAGGATTAGACTGCTAGCCTATAGGTTGGCGTTGCCACCAGAATTGCACGGATACATGATGTCATTCATATGTCCATGTTGAGGAGATATAGATAAGATCCCTCTCACATTATTCAGACCGCTGAGCTTTAGTTAAGAGATGATCTGAGTTATGAGGAGATTCCAGTAGAGATCTTGGACACCAAGGAAAAAGTCCTCAACAACAAGTTGATTCAATTAGTAAAAGTCTTGTGGAGAAATCATTCTGTAGAAGAGGCCACATAGGAGCCCTTGGAAGCTATGAGGAAGAAGCATCCACAACTCTTCAATGATGCAAGTAATAATTTTAAGGACGAAATTCTCTTAAGAGGGGGAGAAATGATGGCCCCTGGAATTTTTTTATAAATAAGCATGATTAAATTAATTTGAAGTTTTATTATATTAAATTGTGTTGGAGTTAATTAGCATGTTAACGTGAGTAAGACGTTATGTTATAGGTTAAGAGAAATTTTAGAATTGTAAGATTTCATGAGGGGCATTGTTGGAACATCAATTAAGTCATAAAGTCTTAAAGCATTGAAGAAAGGGCAAAATGGGAAGAAGAAATTGTAGGCTTGTGTTTTAGAAGATAAAAACATTGGTGAAGAAGAAGAGAAGAGAGAGAAGACGAAAGGTAAGAAAGAAGGGAAAGAGAGTGTCGGTGATAGAGAGAAAAAGGAGAGTTGAGCTAGATTTTAATTTTACTAAGCCTTTAAGAGAGATTTTGAGAGTTATCAAGGAGGGAAAAAGAAAGAGGAAGATTAGAGCTTTCATTAGAGTCAAGAAATTTATTAATTGGTGAAGACTCAAGGTTAGCTTATGTTACATCTTTTGGAGTCTTAGAAAGGTTTTGGTTCTAAGAGTGTAGAAAATGCATGGGTTTAAGTATTCTAGGATCAATTCATACATAGGTTTCTTTGAATATTCCGATTGGAGTTCTTTTTTAATAAGGTTTTGATAATATTGAAGGGAGGCAATAGGAGCAAGAGGAGAGACATCCTTAAACAAGCTTTCAAGCAAAGAAATTCAATGTGGGTTACTATTTATAGTTAAATAATAAGTCATCCACGTTTCTGTCAAGAATATGGAAACAAATGGTTTCAACCTACTTCAAAAACGTGCATTTATTACTCTTTGAATGTGTTGAGAATGTGTTGCATGTTTTGTATATAAATTTTGCTTGACATATGAAGATGATTTTTGAAAAGATATTAAGCTTAAGAAACCAAGTTTCGAAATATGCCTTTTTGGGCAATATGCTTTACATGTTATATGGGTTTACAGTAGTCCCCTAAGTTAAGTCAAGCGCATTTTGACAAAAAGCTTCTCCCGCCTACCCGCTAATGGCATGGAGCTCCTTCAAGGACTCCCATAAGTTCACTGCTACGTAAGACCATTATGTGGAATTGTGTAGTACGTTTTATTTTGGATCGACCCGAACCATTTTGATATGCTTATGTGCTCATGATAAATTGCCAAAAGTGATGCATACATAATTTACAATAACGTAAATTTTCTGCATTAGAAAGAAATTCTTAAATGGTTTTGCTTATTACCAATTACAAATTGTTACCCACGGGCTTAAGCTCACCCCCTTTTCCTCCCCCACATTCAGATGATGAGCAAGATATCGAGTAGATAAAGGTTAGGGCATCACTCAAATTTTTGTATATTTTATATTTGAAGCAAATTTTGTAAAGAGAGGCTTTAGTTGCATCTTGAGCAAATTATGAATTATGTACCTTCTGTATTTTGGAACTTTAAGGTATTAATATATTTGCGGCTTGAAATGTCCACTAAAGCTTTGTAAGACTCTTATCTTTTGATGCAAATGAAATATAATTGCATTTTTAACCATGGCTATCTTTTAAGTTTGTACATTGCGTTTTTAAGTTCCATAAGGGAAAACTTCGTGTTCAAACTTCAAGGGAAGGTCTAAATTAATCCAGGACGATATAAGCAAATGTGCCTTCTGGAAAGTTGTAGGTCTCTCTTTTATCTTTTCAACGGTATATATAGAATTTTTGGACTTATAGGACGTAAGTTATGGTCCTTAGAAAGGGAGATGTTTATGCTTAGGAGTATACCTTAGTATCATCTGTAAAGACGCTTCGTCTTAAAAGACGTATCGTTTGTAATGATATCATATCGCTTGCGATGACGTCATTCATCTTAAAAGTTGTATCGTCTTTACTTCGTCTTAAGGGATGTATCGTCTTTAAAGACACTTCGTCTTAAGAGACATATCGTCTGTAATGACGTCATATTGTCTGTGATGACGTCATATTATCTGTGATGACGTCATTCGTCTTAAGAGATATATCGTCTATAAAGATGCTTCATCTTAAGAGGCGTATCCTTTGTAATGATGTCATATCGTCTGTGATGATGTCATCCGTTTTAAGAGTTGTATCATCTGTAAAGATGCTTCGTCTTAAGGAATGTATCGTCTGGGATGACGTCATATCGTCTGTGATGATGTCATTCATCTTAAGTTAACTTTTGCTTCATCTTAAGTTGTCTATTCTGCTTCGTCTGTCTTTCCGCATCGTCTACCTTTGTCATTCGTCTGTCTTTCAGCTTCCTCTACCTTTGCCATTAGTCTGTCTTTTTGCTTCGTCTGCCTTTACCATTCGTCTGATGCTATCGTCTGCTCCATTTTTTACCCTTCAGATGATAGAATCTACGTTCAAGATCTTCATGAAACTTGTAAATTTCGAAGTCTTCTTTCAAACCGTCTTAAGATGGTATTAATCTGGTATCCCAAATGATAGTTATGCTAATTGCCTCAAGATAGGTGCTATAAGTTTGAGGTTTTCCCAAATAAATCTGTCCTGAAATAGAATAAGAGCGTTGTTTTGATGTTTGTCCTGGTAGGGGATCGCTACCCTTGTAAAGCACGCATTCGGATGTCACTTAGGATGTCAGACACGTGAACCTTAAGGGCAAAGTCCCAACATAATGTGTAACTACAATAGGGTGTGAAAGGAATTAAAGCATATTTGAATTCGTCGATCCATTCCAAAAAAGAATAGATTGAAGCACATAAGATTGAATGACTTAGTCTTTGTTCGATATATTTTAACACGTCAAGAAAGGTACGTTATTATCATTATTAAGTTGGATAAAATTTCTTGTAATTTCTTAATAAATTTTTTCTTACTAGAATTCTTAATAAAATCAGTAGTTATATAGATCCAATCTGTCTTAACCATATCAATCTTTTAACAAATTAAGTTTATGAGGAACTGAGTTTGATAGATGAGAATGACTTGGAAAATAATCTTAGATAGAAAAGTATTGACAAGTCTTCTGGTGCAATGAATTTGAACGATGGTGATGATGAAGCTTTTGATGAGGATTTTGTACCAAATGAGAATAGAAATTAATGTGATTAGAGTGTTTATTTGACATAATGAAGTTTAAAGTTTTTATTTCCCCTCTTCTTTTAATTCCACTTATATGTGATGTATATAATAAATTCTATATTTGCAATATAAATATAATTGTAAATGTTTTTATTTCTATTTTCACTTCTAGTTGGTCGTTTCTTCTGCATGAACTCTTTTTGTAAATTATAATAGTTAGAAAGTCCTTGATATTTGTTATTCTTTTTATTTAATATTTTGGAATTATTATTTATTATATGATTAAATTTTAATATTTTAAATAATTTATATTATCGTTAATTTTATTTTTGTGTGGTGATTAAATAATCTTTTTCATATTAATTTTAGTTATTATTTATATGTGAAATATGTAAAAAGTAATAATAATAAAAATAAATAAAGTATTGTTATTTCAATTTTCTATTATTATGATTTTTAAAGACAGAGTTAAAGTAAAATTATAAATTATATAATGCAATATTTATAATAGTACTAAGTATTATCCATTATTGATATAATATCGTCCTAAAATAAAGTATATTGTCGATGCTGATATAGTATTCTTAGCATTTCTATCACCACCACCTTGCTAAAAATGTACCGACAACAGCAGCCTATTTAATTGTTTTTTTAGTAATCTTGAGAAAATTTAGAAGACTTTAATTCGATAAAGTGGGTAATTAAATATACCACCTTTTCATTGTTTTATTAAAGAGGCCGATACATATATATACTCGATTACTGGAATTATTAATCAAAACTCTTCGCATTGCTCAGGTTGTTCATTAAGCTGCTGCGCAAGATTCATACATTATTCTCAAATCCCAAGAGGAGACAGCGAGCACACCACGATCAAGCTGAACATCTTAACGCAATTCATCTTCTTAGTATAGCCAGAATAGACGATAATTATTGGAACTTCGATATTTTGTTTTACAGATATAAGTCGAAATCTCATTTAATTTATATAATTGTTGGAACTTCGATATTTTGGTTTACAGATATAAGTCGAAATCCCATTTAATTTATATAGTTATTGAAACTATGACATTTTGTTTTACAGATATAAGTCCAAATCCCATTTAATTTGACAAATTTTGGTTGTTTTATTTGAAAACACATGCTGTTTAATGGAAATTATAAAAACGAACAGTTTAACTTTAATTATGAAATTGGGTCCACGATCAGCAACCAAGTGTTGAGCCTAATTCATTTATTTTTAATAAAAAAAAAGAGTAGGAATTGTAATTAGTTGGTCAAATAATCAAATGTGGGACTTTGGGTAGAGGAAAGAGACCGAAAGGAGAGATATGAATGAGATAAAAACGACGGTAAATAATTACATTGACATTTATGTTATTCCCTAACCAACCACAAAAAATAAAAAATTGTTATCAAGTAAGGAAATTTAAATTATAGACAGTCATTGTTTCTTACGCTCCAAATACAAAAACGTTGTAGAGAAGAAGCAACCTTCCCAGGTTTTTTGAGTTAAACCAAGCGTGTACTGACTTAAATTGCCTTGAAAGACGACCGGACAACATTCATGAAGTAGACCGTGAAAATGCATGCAACTCCTACAGGTCCGAGGATTATGAAGGTTGAGAAGATGTATTACAAAATAGTCGATAGCTTCAAACCTTTTGTTCGGTGTTACCTCACCAGAATAAAATTGTTTCCTCAAAAGCCAAATTATCTGAAATTTAGAGATGCTATTAAATGTCCTCTCAAGTAATTGTACAATATGCTGATCAACAAATTAAACCACGTAGTTAGGAATCTCTTGTGAGTTTTCAATAAGATTGAACATCTCATGTTCATGAAAAGAAAGAATGTTAACAAGCATAAAATACAAAGGATCAACTGGTAAGCAATCAAAATAATTTAATCATTCGACATTTCTATTCCTTTTTTTTTATTTCAATTATAGAGAAACACGGTATCTTGATCTTCGCTCATCAACTAAAAAACATTAATTCTTTTTCTTTCACACAAATATAAGATTCAACGACGTAAACATTTCCACCGATGCGTGCTCGCATGTTACTTATCTACTACAAATAGATCAAAGAGCCACGAATAACTGTCATTTAGGATAATTCAAATTTTATAGTTACACGGATACAATAGATTATTAATGTATTCACAGCCGACTCTAATCACACTCAGAATTAGGAAGAGATTCCTAAAGAGTAGAATCAGGCCTTATAATGCTCACCAAACAACCAGCTCCCACTATTCTGCGTTCAGTAGTGCTTGACAATCTCCTGGAGACACAAGTAGAGCTCTTTGGGCTTCGAAAGCATGGCCATGTGGTCCGCTCCTGCTAAGTGCTTCACATCTTTGGTTGGGCTATTTTCTATGAACCATTCCTGCAGATCTTTCTTTATCAATTTATCCTCCTCCCAAATGATGTAAACTCGATCCACTGACCCGAATTTCTCTTCTGTTAGCAGATATGTGTTACCCAAGTCTTTCAGGAACAGCCCACTTGGCCTTATCAGCGTTTTCGCCAATTCCAGATCCTGCAAAGAATGCCAATCTCATTCGTCTCACTTCGATTTCCATTTGTTAGTTGTAAATGGATTGGTCATCGCCATCTTACCTCCAGCGGGCAGTTTTGATAGAGATTTGTTCCCAAGTGTTGTGGACCAAACAAAGCTGACGTTGGTGGCTGTTCTGCACCATCATCATAAAAGAACTTGGAATCCAAAAACGACTCCGTTGCCTTCCTTTCAAGGAACTGTTTACCAGAAAATGAACGTAACCCAGAAAGTAAAGTTTGCACCTTGAGATACAACAAGATATTCCATCAACAAATTGCCTGAAAAGAGTACTTGAAAACTGAAATGTCTACCTCCTGTCCTAGGGCTGCAGGTGGGTTGACACAACTGGGCATAAAAGCTGTCAGGTAAACAGCAACTAAGACCTTATCAGGGAAGCTCTCCATAGCCAGCGAAATGCTCATGCCACCATAGCTGTGACCAACCAGAATCACCTTCTCGTCCTCGTTATGTAGAGAAGTCATGAACTCCATGAGTGGACTCGCATAGTCAGAAACGGAAACGACTTCATTGAATCGTTTCGGATTGACACCACTGGCACCGAGGTCTACGGCAGTGACACGGTGGCCGGCCGATTTGAGTAAAGCGACAATCTTGTACCAACACCAAGCTCCATGGCAAGTTCCATGAACTAAAACGAAGTGCTTTGCTCTGGCCATAGTTCCTTACCACGAGCAACCTGTAATGTGAGATTGATCAGCTTTTGCCAAACCGCAGGAACAAAGTCAGATCTCGAAATGTCAAACGTAAGATCGAAATCCATGTCTATGTACCAAAAAAATGGTCCACTTGTTAGATGTTACCATTCATTAATTTACAAGCTTCAATTTGATGACTAAACAAATAGTGAACTAAAAATGAAAATATATTAAATTTATGAATATTAGATGAATGTAGTTTATTAGTGATTTTAAAGTTAAATAATTTTATCTTTAAAACATAATTGATTCATAATTGTCTATGTCTGCCTACTCTGGACCGACTCATTAATTAACATCCTATTTGTAAGGCAACCTATTCCTCTGTATCCAATAATCTTGTGCCCCTGTTTTTCAATAACTCTGTGCCCCTGTTTTCTTTGACAATGAATGGCTTAGATACAAAGGAAACAGGGCACAGAATTATTGGGTACAGCTTATGTGAAGGGATTTGTAACATGTTAAGTTCTGCAATTGGCATTCGATTCAATGATTCAAGTCGATTCCTGCCAACACTTTAAACATGGCTTCGATACTTGGCGCTGATGTTTCAGGACTCGACAGTGGCGTGGGCATGGCCCTGATGTTTCAGGACTTGACAGTGGCGTGGGCATTTAAACTGGTACCTACTATAATTATGGCTCCTGCTTAATAATGATGGAGTTGGCATTCAAGTGACGACATCCTCTGTTCGGTTACTATTTAATTTTATAAATATATTGGTAAGATTTATTGAAATGGGGCAGAAAGTATTCAAGATAGTTCTTACTATGCTTAAAATATTTGGTAGTTTTTATAAACAACACTCTTACAATTTAAAATTATAAAAACATATATTATAATATTAAAAATACTAGAATTAGATTTTTCATTAAATTTTTATCAAATAATTTAAAATATAAAATTATTATGTAATTAAAGGTTTAAGACATTCCAATTATTTAATATTAATCTATTAAAATAATTTGATAAAAAATTAGACATTCCAATTATTTAATATTAATCTATTAAAATAATTTGATAAAAAATTAATCATAATTTTTAAATATTTTTTTAATTTTATAATAACTAAAGTGAAATTAATTTTTTATTTTTATCCTTTATAAATAACTACTGTACTAACTAATTAAGTTATGGCAGCGTTCGGTCCTCCGTTTTTCAACCTTTTATAATATGAATGTATTTATAAATTGGGTTGATAGAAACAAAAGTCACTTATGAAAAAGAAATACTATTAACTTTAAATTAGTCCATAAAAAATTAATGTACAGTATTAAGCTTACGTACACAAAATCCTAGTTAAGGGTAACGCCGTGATATTACCGAATTTCTACAGAGGAATTTTTATTGAGTTCTGTTTTTAATTTTAAGCTTACAATAAAAAAATCTTAATTTGACCTAATATTTAGAGCACATTCAAATATTACATAATTTAAATATGAATTTCTCTTCTAAAATGTATTTTTATTAACACTTTTATTAAAATCAATTTTAAGTTAATTTTTAATTTTAATTTTAACTTTTAATTAATTTTGAAATAAATGGAAACACTAATTTTAATTAAGATTTTATTAATCAAAACTTATTTGATATTTTATATAAACTTCTATTACTACCAGCATGGTAATTAAATTGATTTATGAACTCAATTAAAAGTTTTAATATGTCCTTATGTGAACTAGAGGACTAATTTGACTACTACTACATTAGCTCATCTTTAGAAAAATGAAACGTAAATTTTAGAAATTCTTATATAATTAATAGTTTTATTTATTAACAATCATTTAGAAGTATCTTATAATTTTATAAAATTTAGTTAAACAATGTAAAACTTTAAGTTTAATCTTAAAATTTTAAATTTTAAAAATACTTTTTTAACAAAAAGAACATATTTAATAATATTAAAATTTAAGGTTAAACTTAAATTTATATATTAAAATGTAAAATTTTCTTTAAAGAAAAGTACGGGCAGAGAAAAGTCCAAATTTTACTCTACCATTAATAATAGTATAAACTTAGTTAGACCAGGTCTACTGAGAAAATCCCACCTGCAATTAGTGCCCCTGTTTGGCAATAAGTGGATTGTCTAAGTTTTTAGTTAATTCTATCAACGGTTAGCTAACAACGGATTAATATAGTTGATTTAACCAGTAGATAATATCAATTGTATATTTAAAGATGTTGATAAAATTAATAGTTTAATATTTGCTGATTATGTATTAAATAACTTATAAGGGCATGACCTTAAAAAAAGATTTATATGGACATAGAGTATTATGTCTTAATATTTCTTTGAATATTCTCATAAGAATTTAGATATAATAAAAAAGTCAACACCATCATTTTAAAGTTGAAGGAAGACGTATATAATGGGATGATAACTTTTTGTATATTCTGACTCAAATTTGATATTAATTCAACTTTAAATTTTAAAATAAAATATATTAAATTTAAATAATAAACTTATTATCTCTACCTCTATCTCTTTAAGTAATTTATAATAACTTTTCGATATAATATTCTTTTAGTTTTTAAATAAACAACTGATGTTATCCACATGTCAAATCAACTAATATAATCCACTGTTAAGAATTGCTAACAGTTAATTATAACACCCAACATATACCCTGGAAGTATTATAGCATGTCTAGGGTGTATTAATAAGTGAACATAATGAATTAAGTACATCTAAGTATAGTAAGAGATATAGTAGTACTTAAAAGAAAAGGGTAAATGAATAATTTATTCGCTTTGGCATGGACATACATACTTAGATGCGAAATATATATAGAAATTTTTGATATGTTTACTTAGATTTATGAATGTGATGTGAGGGGAATTGATCCAAAAGTATTTCATAAGTAAATGGGATGTTTTTGGTTAAATTTGATGTATTTTTGTGTTGCTCTTGCATGATAAGACTGAAGTTAGTTAAATTGGGATATGTACCTCGCTAAATGGATAGGTTTCATTGAATAGATTTCTGTAATTTGGCCATATCTTGGCCTGTATACCTCCAAATTGCATAATTTCAATTTGAGACTAAACTAGAGACATAGGTCTAAAACTTTCATGAAGAAACTGAAATTTGATTTTGCCTCTAAAAGTTTTAAATTCTGGTTTGAACTTGAGCTCTAAATGATGCCCTTGTTTTTGAACAACCTGTAGTTTTTGTGGTATAACTTCAAATATGATTAACCAAATTGCATGAAATATGCCATTAGAAACTTAAGAAATAGAGGAATGAGATAAATTGATAAGATTATAGGTCAATCTGGGAATTAAAGGAAGAATAAGGATCAATATGCAATTTTCCTAAAATCAACTAATGGACTAATAAGATTAAAGCACGTGTGTCCAATAGAATTGTAACACATGGTCTAATATAATTTCAACACATGATCCAATAGAATTATAACATGTGGTCCAACAGGATTGTAATACATAGTCTTATAGGATTGTGACATATGGTCCAATGTGATTGAAACATGTGTCTAAGACTAGAAAATTCATGAACAAGCATATGGAGAGGGAAGATGGACGACTTTTTAATGACTCAACTTCATATTTTTCTCGTCTCCATTTCACCTTCTTCATCCCATCATTTTCAATTGGTGATTCAAACAAAGCCAAAGAGAAAGGGAAGGAAAAAGGTTAAAAGAACTACTTTGCCAATTTTAAGGTTTGGGACTTCACTTAGTTCATTTCAATATCTATGTATTTAAATATGTAAAAAGATTCATTTAGACGTGGAATGGTTGTTGGGATGATGCTTTGGTGTTATTTTGGTATTATCTTGTATAAATTTGGTTGAATATGACAAGATATTATCGTGTAGTGGAATTATGTCTAAGATTTGTTGAACCAATCACATTGTTTGATTCACAACTCAGCTTATGGACTTCCAAATTGTGTGATTTTAGTTGCATATGTAACCTAAAACATAGAGCTAAACATCTATAAAAGGAACACTAACTTAATTTTGGCTTTGTGACTTTGGATATTGAGATCGAAAATGACGACTTGATGCTACCCCTATTTTGGAGCAACTTGTGATATTTGGTCTATATCTTATGAGTTAGGAGTCCAAATGACCTAATTTTTACTGCTATAGAAACGAGAGACATAAACGGACATATGTCTAAAAAACCTGGAAACCCAGTTTTAAGCTGACATTATAACATTTCCTTTAACCATTTGCAAATTTCACAATTAATATATTAACGAATCATATGATATACATTTCAAGTCATAAAATATATATTTGCGTTCATACTTGCAATTCATGGCTTACCACCATTAGAAGGGTATTAAAATCACACTTATATAATCATACCTTACACATATGAGTAATGAGTATGCATTCAAATCATATATGTACATTTAAAATTTCTTTAGTATGCATTATGTTCAATATTATATTCTAATGTTCTGTCACCCAATTCACATATGGTAAGTCCTATTTTATTTACTTCTAGGTGTTTGAAAATTTTCATACACATTTATAAAGGTTCAAATAAGATGTGGTAGAAATTGGAAATAAAAACAATGAGCGTTGCATATCAATATTTGGTTTACAATTGTGCATTTTCGGTATATGGATAATATGTTGAAGTATATTTGCATTATGTACTTTGCTTAAGTATATCATCATTGTTTATATGAGCATTGAATATCAATGTTCGGTTTATGAATGTAAATTTATGGTATATGAGTTGTGATATTTCTGAATGTGTGTACTTGGCGGATGATTGCTGTGAGTTATCATCCAAACTAAGTGTTTTCTCCACTAAGCTTTCAAGCTTAGCATGAGTGATAATCCGTGTAGGTCTAAGTCATAGGAGTGAGGTACAAGGAACATATGTAGGTACCAAGGCCAACAGATAGAAGAACAAGTACTTTTGGAATGTGTTTTTAGTTACAAATGATTGCATATGTAATGAAGAAAGGAAATTGTTTGTTTTCTTTTAAATTACCATGTAAATGTAAAGATGTATTACTAGTGTTAAATGATAATGTTAAGCATTGGCGAGTTTTGTAATGTGTATATGTATAGCATTAAATAGAATTGTGTACCTTGAATGCGTATAAAAGAATTTAGTTGCTATATGAGTAACATCCTATATTCGAGGCTAAATCCCAGGATAGTGAATTAAGTGTACTATCAGAAATTAGAAGTGCATTTCATGCATCATATGGCATAACATATGAATAATTTTTTTGGGCTCATTAAATAATTATAAATACATTCATTAACATTTTCAGGGCATAATTGATTTATAAATGCAATTAAAATACAAATCGTAGATTATTTTTGTTGAAATCTTGTTTGGTGATAACAATTATTATTTCAAAAATTTTAGTTAATTTTAGAAAATTTTCAAAAATTTAGGGTATTTTAGACTAGGAAAAACATCAAAATAATGTACCAATTATATTGTGGCATGTGGCATCTTTAAATGTTTGACAAATAGCACATAGGCATGGATGCCATATGTCAATGTGATATTAACCCACGTAGTTAGGTGTTGAGCAGAAAATTTCTGCAGCTCTTTCTCTCATTCTCTCATTGCTTCACCAAAAGTTTCCATCACCAAAACAATCTTCTTGATCATCCATCACCGAACATCAAGTTGTTCATTTTGTGTATTTAGTCCACTCATAACTACTGGAAAATTTGTTGAATCAAGTAAGTTATGTTTTGAGTTTTATGGGTGCTGTAAATGATTGTTTTATAATGGTTTAAGGTTTGTAAATGAATGCATGCATGATATAGGTTCTGTTTAGGATTGTTCTTAAGCATTAAAAAAACACAACAATGAGAGAAAGTTAGAAATGGTGATAGCCGTGGATGATGTTCTGTTTTTGGTGTTTGTGATCATTTGAGTTTAATTAAAACAATAGCATAAAAATGTGATGTAGAACCGTATGCCTATAGGTTTTGTTTTGGATTTTGGATTATTGTGGATTATAAAAAAAAATTGTAGTAGTGAGAGAAAGTAGAAAAGTGGTGATATCTGTAAATAAGTTTTGTTTTTGATGTTTGAATTTAATCTTGAACCTTGAGTTGTTTTTAGAGTAAGATGAACTGAAAGAGAAGTAGAAAAGATGATTTATGTGTTAGTTGAATAAGTTACGAGTTTGAATTATGGAAAAAGATATAAAGGAAGAATAGAGAAGAAATCTGCAAATTTCGATGAAAAAGAAGAAGACTTGCGTTTTAGAGAGAGAAGTGAAGAGGAGTAGCATCAAAGGTTTACTGTATAGAGATTGTTTTGAACATCTTTCAGTCATTTTGTTATAAGTTTATCTCCTAACCTCCAAATGAATTGAAACTTGAACCAATAGATTTCTAACACATTGTTCTTCCTCTCAATGAAAATTTAGAGCCATCTGAATTCATTCGCGAAAGATTTGATTAATGGATTTAGGATGAAAAAGAGGATATGTGTCGAAATGTTATGAACTGGAGAATTTTTATTGAACATGCTTTGGTATTTTGATTACATCTTGATCTGTAGATTTCCAAATGCGTTAATTCTTAATTTAGATAAAGCTTGAGACATATTTATACAACTTTCTTGAAGAAGTAGAATTTTAATTCTATCTCTAAGAATTCAAAATTTGGCATGAGATTGAGCCTTGGCTTTGGCTATAGCACTACTAAGGACAGAAATCATGTCCTGTTGGCCGAATCAGACAAAGATGTCTTTACAAAAGTTATAGCTTATCCTTTTAGCTTTCAACTGACATAAAGGTTGTAAATTTTGGATACTGGAATTGAGAGATATACTTTGTATAACTTGAATGCATGATCATGCTCCAACTAAAATCTCAAATGTACTCAGTTTGTGGTATTATAAGCATAACTCATAGAATAATGAACCAAATTGAATAATTTTTGTGTCATTAGAAACTTAAGACACAAAGGAACAATTTTCTAAAAGAAAATGTAACAGAAATACATCATTTTCTTAATCTTATTGATTATTCAAAGTTGACCTGAATGGAATGCTTTCAGCAAAAGTTGGAATAGTGAATGAGTATGTGAATTTTGGCACTATTGGAGTACATCAATTTGTTATAGAAATATACCCAAGAATTTGTCATTAAATTTGCATGATACATGATACAATTATACATGTGTTTACTTAATTACATAAGTAGTACAGTAATGTGAAATTGTTTTAATGTATATGGGACAGTAAGTAGCGCGACCACATCCTGATATTGCCATAACATCAAAGTCATAGGCTTAAGGGAGCAATAGTGAGTAACCTAAGATGGTCTCACTTTAATTTCATCTGATATTACTAAATTGAATTTGATATATGATGAATATGTACTGGTTGTGTACTGAATTTCGGACAATACTTGTCCGAGGCATTTGATGCATGTGAATATTATTGGAAGTGTTACTTGTTTATGAATAAGACTGCCTAAATGATTCTCAACTAAAAGTGACTGAATGTTATGGCTAATTGTATTGACTGAGATAATGTGAATAAAAGTGATTGACTATATTGAATGAATTATGGCATGCATTTTAATTCAATATATGTAATATAAAGGCAATTATGACTGGTGTTGCTACTGATTGAGACTGATATTGAAAAGAGCTTAAAGCTCAAATATATGTGGTTAGAGCCTAAGTTTCACTGTGATCAATGCGCTATGTATCTACAATGGATAAGGGACAGTATGAAAGAGCCTGGTGATACGGGATACTAAAAAAAAGCACACAGTCACAACATTGTAAAAACGAATGTGAGTCTCATACATATAGCATTCACATATGATTTGAATTCATTGAATGATTCGCAAAGCTGTAAGGATGTTACATGTTTGGATACATGGTATTAAACCAATGATTGTGTTTTATTCAACTGTAATGAAGTGATAGATTGATTGAATTGTCTGACTGAAATACAATTTGTTTGTGATAGAACTTGATGCTAATCAAGTTGATATGAACTATATGACAACGTGTGTTATGATTGATTGTGTTTTATTACATGAGTGAACCATCGAGGATGGTTACTTTACTGTGCTCGCAAAACTCTTCAAAATTGTAACGTTAATAATTTCATGTTCAATAGACTAAGACGACCTAGCTTCTAAGACTACTTGAAGCAATTTTGTGCAATTTTGAAGATCAGATATGGCTCAAAGGTCAGTCAGCTAGAGTTGAAGACATAGTCTGTTAAAATCTTTTGTTTATTCCTCATGTTTATAGCATACTCTATAGACTAAGTTATTATGCTCATAGGATGGTGTTATATAATCTTGGATGTTGAACTTAAAACTACAATGTAGATTATGGTTTATGATATAAAATGAGAAAATTTTGAATTTTAGGAAATGTGTGATTTATGATTTAGTTCATGATGCCATGTTATAAAGTGAAGGTGATATAAGTAACACGCCAATTCTGTCAGGCATGTGCACGTGTAATCTTATGGCACACGTATATGCATCAGGCGGGATTGGGTTGTTACAGTTGGTGGTATCAGAACATAGTTGGCATCCATAGGGATATGTAGTAATGTTAGGCATAAAATGACGTGAAAACTTCATATGATAATTGAAGTTATTGTGTGTTATAGGTTATCTAATGTAGGCGATCAAGTGGAACACTCAACTGACCTAGGATTGGAAAGAGCCATTAGAGAGTCGTCTGTATCTAGACTTAAGGGAATGCCTCCAAGGATTTTCGAGAGAAGGGAAAGGAGGTACGATAAACTATGAAAGCAGGGGGCTGTGGACTTCTACGGAAGTACAGACCCTGCAGGGCCCAAAGGATGGTTAGAAAGAACTGAGAGGGTCTTTAATCAGATGGACTGTGTCAGATGAGAGGTTCGATTATGCTATATCTCTACTACAAGGCCCAGCTTACCAGTGGTGGAAAATTGTTCCAGGCAATACCATCAGACCTTGTAGTTTGAGATGGGAAGACTTCCTGAGAGTTTAGGGGATAAAATTGTTTCACGAACAAGTAAATCATAATAATTTTTTTCTCTATTTCCCGTTATACTTTGATATCTCTTAAGAAATTTCCTGAGAGTCTTTAAGGAAAAATATATGCCCAAGATCTCCATGGATGGAAAGAAGAAGAATTTATGGATTTGAAGTAGGGCAATATGGCTGTAGCAGAGTATAAAGTGAAATTTAATGAACTGATGGGTTATGTCACTACCTTGGTTCCTACTGAGGAAAACAAGTGCAGGAAGTTTGAAGACAGCCTGAATATGGACATCCAGATGAGGTTAGCTATTTCTAATTTTGGTAATATTATGGAATTACAAGCTGCCTCGATTTGTATTTAACAATTGTTGAAAGATAGTTAGACTGAGCACATATCAGAGTTGAGACAAAAGAGGCCCAGTGATTCTTAGGGAGATTCTAATAGAATATTCAATAAGCGCAAAAACTAAGCTTTCAAGCCACCGACTAGATCTAGACAGTCAGGATTCAGACAAAGAGGTAGTCTTGTATAGTTTGGGAATAAACATAGGTATAGTATCGAGTTAGTTACCAGTTTGTGAACATTGTAGGAAGAAGCATAGTGATGAATGCTAGAGGTTGACAGGAGCCTACCTTCGGTGCAACTTACTTGATCATCGAATCAGGGATTGTTCTGTGATGTCTGGAGCATAGTATGGTGGGAGAGGAAGTATGGAAGTAGAACCCACTGTTAAGCAGAGCCGAGCTAGTGGGACTGACAGAGAGTCCATGGCAAAAGCAAAATGAGTTTTGGGAATATTATTAGGAGGACTGAGGTGCGAAGCAATCAACCGCATTCTCAAGCCAAAGTATATGACATGACAAGACAAGAGGATCAAGAGTCTCTAGATGTCATTACAGATGTGTTATTACTATTTACTTTTGAGGTTTATATATATGTAGATCCTAGATCTACATATTCATTTATCACACCGCATATGACATCTAGATTGCATTGTGATAGAGAGTTATTGAGATGTGGATTACATGTGAGTACACCGGTAGGTAGTACCACCATGATTAGGGAGGTCTGCAAGAAGTGTTTGATTCGAATTGATTAAGTAGATTTAGAAGCAAACTTGATTGTATCACAGTTAAAGGAGATAGTTATTATTCTATGCATGGATTGACTCACTACTTATAGGGTTATCATGAAATACTATAGAAAGGAAGTAATTTTATAGTCTCCTAATTAGCCAAGAGCAGTGTTCAGAGGTATTAGCCAAGTAGTGCCAGCCAGACTGATCTCATTTGTGAGTGCTTTGAAGTTAATGTATGATGGATGTGAGGCTTATTTAGCCCACGCAATTGATACTCTAGTGGAGTAGAGTGTACAGGATATTCCTATGGTTAAGGAATTCCTGGACTTGTTTTTTGCTGAATTACCTAATTTTCCTCCAGATCAGGAAACGAGGTTCACAATTGACTTAGTTCTAGGTGCTACTCCTATATCCATTCCTCCATATAGGATGGCACCCGTAGAAATAAAGGAGTTGAAGATTCAATTGCAAGAACTGCTTGAGAAGGGATTCATTAGACCCAATGTTTTACCCTAGGGAGCTCTAATGTTATTTGTAAAGAAGAAAGATAACACTTTGAGGTTATGTATTGATTATAGGCAACCCAATCGGATTATAGTGAAGAACAAGTACCCGTTGCCTAGAATTAATGACTTATTTGATCAATTACAAGGGGCTCAAGCATTCACTCAGCTCGATTTGAGGTTTAGGTATCCTTAGTTAAAGATAGCAAAGGTTGATGTACCAAAGAGTGCTTTTAAGAGCAGGTATAGCATTTTGAGTTCTTGGTAATGTCATTTGGGTTTACTAATGCCCTAGCTACATTTATGACATTAATGAATACAGTGTTTTAGCCCTACCTGGATCACTTTGTAATTTTATTCATTGATGATATTTTGGTATATTTAAAAGTAGTGAGGAACATACTAAACATCTGATAATGATTTTGCAGATTATGAGAGAAAAATAATTGTATGTCAAATTCAGTAAATGTGAATTTTAGCTAAATCAAGTGGTATTTTTGGGTCATATAGTAACTGGGCATAGTATTCAAGTGGATCCAATGAAGATAGAGATATTAATGAGATGGGAAACTTTTAAGAATGTATCGGAGATCTAGAGTTTCCTCATATTGGCTGGATATTATAGAAAGTTTATTGAGGGGTTTTCTTTGATCTCGACCCCTCTAACTAAACTTCTGAGGAAAAATGTGACATTCAGATGGAATGATAAGTGTCAGAAAAGCTTTGAGGAGTTGAAACATTGGTTGACTACAACATCGGTGTTGACTATTCCATCGAGATCTGGTGGATATATAGTATACAGTGATGTGTCACATCAAGGACTAGGGTGTGTATTGATGTAGCATGGAAAGGTAATACAACCTATGCATCGAGACAATTAATATCTCATGAGATAAATTATCCAGTATATGATTTAGAGCTTGACGCAATAGTCTTTGCTCTAAAGATTTATACACATTATTTATATGGTGAGACATTTCAGATATACACTGATCACAAGAGTTTGAGATATTTGCTGAGTCAAAAAGAGCTAAACATGAGACAAAGAAGATGGATTGAGTTATTAAAAGATTATGACTGCACGATTGAGTATCATTTGGGGAAAACAAGTGTTGTGGTTGATGCACTGAGTAGAAAGTCACATAGCAATGTAGCTCAGATTTAGATATCGAGGTTATCAAGCCTGATTTGGTTAAGATCTTTGAATGTGGAGTTGAATCTTGAGCATAATGAAGCATTCACAGCTATATTAAAACTGAGACTAATGTTGCATGACAGAATTAGAAAAGTTCAGAGTGATGATCTTGAGACGATGAAACTGATTGAGAAATAAGATGAATTCAAAGTTTAACTTTGAATTGAGAGATGAAACATTGTGGCTAAAACAGAGACTGTGTGCCTAATGTCAATGATATGAAGAAGGAAATCCTAGAGAAAGCTCATATGGCTACTTATGCTATGCATCCTGGCACGACCAAGATTTATAATACATTAAAGCAACATTTCTAGTGGTCAGGGATGAAGAAGCAAGTAGCTGATTATATAGCTAAGTGTTTAATTTGCCAGTATATTAAGGTTGAGCATTAGGCTCCAGTTGGAAGCTTCGTTCGTTGCCTATTCTGGAGTGAAAATAGGAACGAATTACTATGGATTTTATTATAGGATTGCCTAAAACTCCGAGATAAAGTGATGTGATATAGGTTATGGTTACCAATACAAGAGAGGAATACACTAGACCAGTTGGCCAGGAGGTATGTGACTGAGGTTAAGATACTGCATGGGGTTCTTGTGTCTATTGTATCAGACAGGGATCCTAGATTCACTTCAAGATTTTAGAAGAGATTGCAGTCAGCTATAGGCACAAAGCTGAATTTCAGTACTGCATTTCATCCTTAGACAGATCCTTAGACAGATGGACAGAGTGAGAGAACTATCAAGACTATTGAGGATATGCTTAAAACATGTGTATTGGAGTTTCAGGGAGCTTGGGATCAATACATAGCACTGATTGATTTGCATATAATCATTATCATAGCAATGTCGGAATGGCACCATATGAGGCATTATATGGCAAAAAATGTCGATTGCCTCTATACTAGGATGAAGAAGGTTTGAGAATGATAAAAGGCCCTGAATTTATCTAAGATACTGCAGATAAGGTGAAACTGATTCGGAGTCAAATAAAAGCAGATCAAGATAGACAGAAAAGTTATGTGGATCAACATCGTCAGGATATGGAGTATATTATTGGGGACAAAGTATTTCTGAGAATGTTGCCTTGGCAAGGCGTATCAAGGTTTGGCAAAAAGGGCAAGTTGATCCCGAGATATATTGGTCCTTATGAAATTCTTGAGAGAATTGGACCTTTGGCATATCGATTAGCCTTACCTACTGAGTATCTCAGATACACGACGTATTCCATGTGAGTATGCTCAGAAAATATAGGTCTGATCCAACACCTATGTTTCTGGCTCAGGATATTGAAGTTACTAGTAACCTGAGCTATGTTGAGAAGCTAGTTCAGATAGTTGGGTATTAGATAAAATGATTGAGAAATTGAAAATTTCCAATGACAAAAGTCTTGTGGCACAATCATTCGAGTAAAGAAGCAACGTGGGAAACTGGGGAGCATATAAAAAAGGCATATCCCCACCTGTTTTCCTTAATCAGGTAAGAATTTCGAGGATAAATTTTTTTAAGGAGGGGAGAATTGTAACATTCCATATTCGGAGCTAGACCCCAGAATAGTAAATTGAGTATACTGTGAGAAATTAAAAGTGCATTTCATGCATCATATGGCATAACATGTGAATAATTATTTTTGGCTCATTAAAATAATTGTACATGCATTCATTGACATTTTCGAGTATAATTAATTTATAAATGCGATTAAAATGTGAATCGTGGATTATTTGTATTGAAAATTTATTTGATGATAACAAATATTATTTCATAATTTTTAGTGAATTTTAGGAAATTTTTGAGAATTTGGGGTATTTTAGAATAGGAAAAATTGAAAAAATGGACCAATTATATTGTGACACGTGGCAACTTTAAATGTTTGACAAATAGCACACATGCATGGATGACATATGTTAATGTGATATTAACCCACGTAGTTAAGTGTTGAGCAGAAAATTTCTGCAACTCTTTCTCTCATTCTCTCATTGCTTCACCGAAAGTGCCTATCACTAAAACACTCTTCTTGATCATCCATCACCGAACATCAAGTTGTTCATTTTGTGTATTTGGTCCACTCATAACTACTAGAAAATTTGCTGAATCAAGTAAGTTATGTTTTGAGTTTTATAGGTACTGTAAATTATTGTTTGATAATGGTTTAAGGTTTGTAAATGAATGCATGCATGATATAGGTTCCGTTTAGGATTGTTCTTAAGCATTAAAAAAAACACAGTAGTGAGAGAAAGTTAGAAATGGTGATAGCCGTGGATGATATTTTGTTTTTGGTGTTTGTGATCATTTGAGTTTAATTAAAACAATAGCAGAAAAATGTGATGTAGAATTGTACGACTATAGGTTTTGTTTTGGATTTTGGATTGTTATGGATTATAAAAAAAATTGTAGTAGTGAGAGAGTAGAAAAATGATGTCTGTAAATGAGTTTTGTTTTTTATGTTTGAATTTAATCTTGAATCTTGAGTTGTTTTTAGAGTAAGATGAACTGAAAGCAAAGTAAAAAAGATGATTTATGTGTTAGTTGAATAAGTTAGGAGTTTAAAATCTGAAGAAAAAAAAATAAAGGAAGAAGAGAGAAGAAATCTACAGTTTTCCATAAAGAAGAAGAAGGCTTGCGTTTTGGAGAGAGAAGTGAAGAGAAGTTGCACCAAAGGTTTACTATAAAGAGACTATTTTGAACATCTTTCAGTCATTTTGTTATAACATTGTATCCCGACCCCCAAATGACTTGAAAATTGAACCAATATATTCCTAACACATTATTCTTCCTCTCCATAAAAATTCAGAGTCATCTGAAATTTTTTGGAAAAGATTTGATTAATGGATTTAGGATGAAAAAGAGGATATGTGTTGGAATGTTATGAATAGGAGAATTTTCATTGAATATGCTTCAGTATTTTAATTACATCTGGATATGTAGATTTCCAAATGAGTTGCTTCTTGATTCAAATAAAACTTTAGACATATTTCTACAACTTTCTTGAAGAAGTCAAATTTTAATTCTATCTTTAAAATTTTCAAAATTTGGCATGAAATTGAGTCTTGGCTCAGGCTGTAACACTACCAGGGATAGAAATTATGTCCCGTTGTTATTGAATAAATTGTATATTTGTAGTCTGAATTAGACAAAGGTGTCTTTACAAAAGTTATAGGTTATCCTCTTAGCTTTCAATTGATATAAAGATTTTAATTTTTAGATACTGGAATTGAGAGATATAATTTGTACAACTTGAATGTATGATCATGCTCTATCCAAAATTTCAAATGTACTCATTCTGTGGTATTATGAGCATAACTCATAGAATAATGAACCAAATTGAATGATTTTGGTGTCGTTAAAAACTTAAGACATATAGGAACAATTATCTAGAAGAAAGTGTTATAGAAATACATCATTTTCTTGATCTTATTGATTATGTAAAGTTGACCCGAATGGGATGCTTTCAGCAAAAACTGGAATAGTGAATGAGTGTGTGAATTTTGGCACTATTGGAGTACATCAATTTGTTACAGAAATATACCTAAGAATTTGTCATTGCACATGCATGATACATGATACAATTATACGTGTGTTTACTTAATTACATAAGCAGTACAATAATGTGAAATTGTTTTAATGTATATAGGAGAGCAAGTAGCGCAAACACATCCTGATATTGTCGGAACATCAAGGCAATAGGCTTAAAGGAGTAATAGTGAGTAACCTAAGATGGTCTAACTTTAATTTGATATAATATTATTGAATTGAATTTGATATATGATGAATATGTACTGATTGTGTACTGAATTCCGAACAATACTTATCCGAGGCGTGTAATGCATATCAATATCATTGGAAGTGTTACTTGTATGTAAATGAGACTGACTAAATGATTCTCAAGTAAAAATGACTGATTGTTATGGCTGATTGTATTGATTAAGATAATGTTAATGAAAGTGATTGACTGTATTGAATGAATTGTGGCATGCATTTCATTTCAATACATGTAATATAAAGGCAGTTGTGACTAGTGTTCCTACTGACTGAGACTGCTACTGAAAAGAGCTTAAAGCTCAAACATATGTGGTTAGAGCCTAAGGCTCACTGTGATCAATGAGCCTTGTATCCGCAATGGATAAGGGACAGTATGAAAGAGCCCGATGATACGGGATACTGAAAAAAAACTCAGTCACAATAATGTAAAAACGAATGTGAGTCTCATACATATAGCATTCACATATGATTTGAATTCATTGAATGATTTACAAACCTATAAAAATGTTACATGTTTGAATTCATACTATTAAGCCAATGTTTATGTTTTATTCAAGTGTAATGAAGTGATAGATTGATTGAATTGTCTGACTGAAATGCAATTTGTTTGTGATAAAACTTGATGCTAATCAAGTTGATATGAACTATGTGACAATATGTACATGATTGATTGTGTTGTACTACATGAGTAAACCACCGAGGATGGTTACTCTACTGAGTTCGCAAAACTCTTCAAATTTGCAACGTTGATAAATTCAAGTTCGGTAGAATGAGACAACCTAGCTTCTAAGATTGCTTGAGGCAATTTTGTGCAACTTTGAAGATTAGACATGACTCAAAGGTCGGTCAGCTGGAGTTAAAGACATAGTCTGTTAATATCTTTTGTTTGTAGCGTAATGTGTAGACTGAGCTATTATGCTTATAGGATGGTGTTATATAATCTTGGATGTTAAACTTAAAGCTACAATATACATTATGGTTTATGATATAAAATGAGCAAATTTTAGATTTTAACAAATGTGTGATTTATGATTTAGTTCATGATGTCATGTTATAAAGTAAATGTGATATAAGTAACATGCCAATTCTGTCGGGCATGTGCACGTGTAACCGTATGGTGCACGTGCATGCGTCGAGCGGGATTAGGGTGTTACAATGTGTGTGGATGGTTATAGATTCCTTATAAGGAGTGTTACACTGATAGCAATCAGCAGATTGCATTAGCTGTTAACCGATTCTATTATTGGTTAACTGACAACGGATTATATCAACTGATTTGATTAAAAAAAACATTAGTTGTTTATTTAAAGATGTTTGGTAAAATTAGTTGTTTAATATTAACTAAAATTACTTATAAGAATATGACTTAAAAAAGAATTTAAGATATGAGCATTATAACTTAGTATTTTTAATATTCTCATAAAATTTAGATTTTATATATTTAATTTCACAAAAATTAAATTTATAATAATAATAATAGCATAATAATAATAATAATAATAATAATAATAATAATAATAATAATGAGTTTAATAATATAATTAAGAATAAAAATTT
>JANSVA010000216.1:30823856-30848844 GCA_025504915.1 Erythroxylum reticulatum
TTATTATTAATTTTATTATACGAAATTAATTAGCTTATTATTATTATTATTATTATTATTATTATTATTATTATTATATGTTCTATATTTTTTGTTAGAGTTATAAACTTAATTTTTGTAGAATTTAATATCTAAAATCTAAATTCCTATAAGAATATTCAACGAAACACTAAGATATATAATATTCATACTCTTATAATTTTTTTAAAGTCATGTCGTCGTAAGTCATTTTACACATAAATAGCTAATACTAAATAACTAATTTTACCAAACATTAAATGACAAACAACTAATGCAATTAGCTAGTCAAATCAGCTAATATAATCAGCAATCAACTAATAGTTAATGCAATCAGCTGATTGCCAAACAAGGCTAAAGGAAAACAATTAACTATTGCAATTGTTGACAAGAAGTGGTGGAATGGCCTGAAACTCATTTGTTGTGACCTTTTTATAAGATAAATGTAACCTTGATTACTCATAACTTGAAGAATTAATGACAATTTTGGCTTACGGTAAAGGTTGTACAGCAATGTTTCCAGTATTTAGCAGTCTTGACTTACTCGCAGGTAATGAATTCCCCTCATTTCAAAGTGATGAACAATCAGCAATCACACTCGAAGAAAGCTTATTTTAAAGAATAGTTCCTTCAAGAAAAGTTGTTGTTAATTTTCTAAAAAAAAAAAGAAAAGCTGTTGTTTATTCTTACTGCCTACACATCCATATTTCTAGCTAAAACTACAAGAACTTTTTGAAGATCATCTTCCTCTGTTCAAAACAAAAGGAATCATTGCCGTAAATATTTTATGAAAACCAGTAAAAGATAAAGCCAATTGATGGTTCTGAGTTTTCATGAACACAGATTGTGTCCAATCAATATCTTGCCCACATAGTAAAAAAATCACTTCATCCTCAACCATGTTAGCACACCAAGAAAACTTAAGGTGCAAGAAAGTAGAAACCAGATAACAAAAGAAAGGACAATATCATTAATTTATGCCTACATAATGAGTTAAATTAACAACAGAATCAAGAAGCTTGTGAAAATAGGAGGATAAACAAAGGGCAAAGGGCAACTGACCTTGATTACTGAACACCAAAAATTCAACAAGCTTTCTTATTAACTGCTCACTTTTATCATCCAAATATTTTTTCTACATCTATAGGCCTAAAAATGTGATAAACGATAAACCAGAAGTGATAAAAATTGAGATCCAAGCATCAATAGTCTTCAGCATCATCATACCTGACTTTTTGTATTAGGGTGTTTGTCTACCCACCTTATGAATTGCTCGACCTTTACATCTATTTTCTTCTCAAGTTCGACATCTGCACACCTAAATAATGAACAAAAAGAGCAGTTCAAAAAGGTAACATCAAGTTGTTAATATGAGCATATTGATTTCAAAACATCAAGATTTCTATTTTCCCTTTTTTTTAAATGCTAATCCTCAAAGTTGACCTATTCAAATAGAGAAGATGGGCCACAAAGTCTAAGTAAAAAAGCTGGTAAGAACTCTTCATTATGTTATGGACTCCCTTGATCCAGAGGGACACCTAGCCAAAAAAGGGCATACACATAAAAGAGACAACGACCCTCCTTAACCCAAACAATCATATAGTGCGGCAGTAATAAGGGACGCGGATGTGGACGTAGTAGCTGCGACAACAGTATGACTAGAAGACGAACTAGTAGACGTTAAAGAAGGCGATATCACGTCAACCATAGGAGAGCTCGGTGGCAACATCATGCTTTCCCAAAACTTGAAATCGAAGATGGATAAATACTAGGAGCAAGCAGTAGCGGTGAAGCTACTGGGGCGCAGAGTGGGATATCGAATTCTAAACACTTACCTTCGGAGTCTCTGGAAATCGCGAGGTCCCATAAAAATTGTGGATATGGACCATGAGTTTTTTCTGGTTAAATTCATGGAGGAGAGTGACTACCTTAATGTGCTGACCAATGGGCTGTGGGTGATCTTCGACAGATCTCCATTCAGAGGTGGCTTCCATCATTCCACCCGACGCACACCCAGATAACAAGAGCGGTGATATGGATCGGGTTTCCTAACCTTCCGATAGCTTGCTACCATCCCATGATACTCACTATACTGGGGAATCTTGTGGGGACCATAGTGAAAATCAACGAAGCCACCTTTCAAGCTCAGCGAGGGAAATTCGCACACATAGCAGTGGATATAGACTTGAGCGTTCCTCTGAAAACTAGCGTCGAGCTGGATGGAGAAACGTTGATGATCGCATACGACGGGCTCCCCCAAGTTTGCTTTATATGCGGTATGGTTGGACATAACGCTAGCGTCTGCCCAAGGAAGAATATGGAGCACAGCATATATCCACCTCTAACAAGCCGAGAAGGAGACGACGAGTTCACGCAGAGGCAGCTTGCTGAGGCTATTACGGGGAGGACGTTAGATGGGACAGCCAACGACTATGGCCCTTGGACCTAAGTCCAACGGAAAAATATCAGACATGAAATGAAGAGACAAGGGCAGAAGGGGATAGGCAGTTAGAGAGAAATTGCCTCAATGAGAGGCTCGAGGTTTGCTATTCTATCAAACCACGAGGCTTTAGGAAAGGAGGCCTCTAGACAAACAGTGACACCAATTAACGTTACTTTCGCTGGATTTGGACAACGGTTTAACCTGTCCCATTTAGTTGGTATAGGAATGTCTAAGTCTCAAGGGGGCGTCATCAACTGTTGGACACTCAAGAATTTTAAAAAATGGTTCTAAAGTAAAATTAGTAATTAATACCCAATAGACCTGGGGGAAAGGGTCCAGGCCAGTGGGAGTCAGGAAAAGGAATCGGGTTTAGCCTAAACAGTCCAACTTAAACCCACGACCACATAAAAGAATTTAGTGGTTGAAATCATGACTTATACTGAATTGGTCTGTGATAGCCAGATCATTACGGACTAGGTGTCGGATACCGAGAAGAGGCCCCAACTGATGGAGGGAGTCGAAGAACCCGGGGAGGCAAGTGGGTTAGGGGAAGGTTTACCGGTAATCCCGCCCTAAAAACCTCCAGATTTAGCCATGAAATCAGATGTATAGGTAGCCATACTAGAACCAAGCCAGTATGCGGAGATGGTTCCTCACACTCAAGAAGTTGACCACAGGGAGGTCCACGTCAGTGGCACAAATGTTACTCAGTTGTAGGGTAACATTTTTTTGCTCAAGACCCTTTATGTCAATTTTGTTATGGAATTGCCAAGGGGCAAGAGGGTTAGAATTTTAGACCCTGCTACGTAATTACATCCATAATTACAAACTGGGCATTTTGGCTTTGATGGAACCCAAAATTAGTGGCTCTCGGGCTAATGACGTAATCCTTTCCTTAAGGTTTGATTATTCCTTTAGAGTAGAAGTAAAAGGGTTTTTTTGGAGGCATTTGGCTCCTTTGGAAGGAGGAATTTGATATCTTAGTAGTTATAGCTCATCAACAGCTTATTCATACCACCGTCAAGTATGGGACGGACTTTTTCGATCTTACCATAGTTTATGCTAGTCTGCAAGTGTCATCGCAGTCCATGCTCTAGCTCGTTTTAGCTTGGATCGGCTGCTCTACCTATAGACCCTAGATTATGGGAGGGGATTTTAATGCTAAGTTGAAAATCTCAGATAAAAGGTGAGGAGCCACCTCTACTCAAGTAGTGAGTAAAAAGTGTAAGGATTGGGTACATTGGTGTGGACTTCACGATTTGGGATTTGTTGGCTCGAAATTTACTTGGCGAAAAGGAATAGTACAAACACAACTGTATAGAGTATTTGGTTCGTCAGATTGGCTACAGAAGTTCCCCCAAACGGTGAACCAGCATCTACCCTTCCTAGGCTCTAACTATAGGCCTTTGCTGCTTCAATTATTCAGGTCCTAGCTAAGACTAACCGGAGCACCGTTGTTCTACTTACAAAATGCTTGGATCACTCATTCAGGTTTTAACGAGGTAGTGGCCGAGCATTGGATCCCAGTAGAGGAGACGATGAGTAAATCTTTAGCCCAGTTCTCTAAGCACCTTATGAGGTGGAACAAGCACATTTTTGGAAATATATTCCACTGAAAAAAAGACTATTAGCCCGACTGGAAGGAATTCAGCAGGTAATGACGGGCAACAATTTGGATTTGCTTCTAGCACTGAAGGAAAAGCTGAGCAGAGAGTTGTTGCAAGTCCTGTGCGAGGAGGAGATGTTTTGGCACCAAAAAGCCTGGTCTGAATGGATATCAAATGGTGATCGAAATACCAAGTATTACCACACTATCACCCTATCCAAAAGAAAGAAGTTGAGGATTGATAGGCTCACTAACTCTTCTCCAAACCTTATTACTGATCCCGAACAACTGTGCATGCTAGTCAAGAACTTTTTTGTCCAACTGTACAATCTTGAAGATGAGACAAACTCGCAGCTTCCGAGCACAGGAGCCTTCCTGTCGCTTATAGCGGTGTAGCTTCAAGAGCTAGCTCTTCCAGTATAGGATAATGAAATCAATAGTGTGGTTTTTTATATGAATCCCAGCAAAGGCCCTAGTGTGGATAGGTTCAATGCATTATTTTTCCATAATCAATAGGGGAAGGTAGGGCCAGTAGTGGTGGCGTTTATATAGCAAGTATTCATGATGGAACAATGAGAATAGGATTTGAATTAAACCCTACTGGTTCTAATTCCTAAAATCCCATCTCCACAACATATTTCTCAATTTCGTCTGATTAGCCTTTGTACTGTACTCTATAAAGTCATCTCTAAAGTCATCGTGAATTGGTTGAAAGCACATATGGGCCATCTCGTAGATTGCGGACCAATGCAGCTTCATAACTGGCTGGCACATAACTGATAATTTTATTCTCACCTAGGAGGTTATTCACTCGATGCAGAAGAAGAGGGGAAAGATTGGGTACCTGGACATGAAAGTAGTCTTGGAAAAAGCCTATGACAGACTTCGTTAGGATTTTACTCAAGATACACTAATAGATATTAGGCTCCCAGAGAACTTATTCTGGGTTATTATGAAATGTTTAATGACAGTATCCCTGCAAGTTGCTTGGAAAGGCATCGTTTTTTAGCCTTTCAGGCCTTCGAGGGATATTCGACAAGGCGACCCACTTTCGCCTTACCTTTTTGTGCTATGTATGGAGAGACTATGACACCTTATTTAGAAGGAGGTGGGCTGCGGGAGTTGGAAACCGATAAAGCTGAGTCGAACGGGACCTCCCATCTCCTACGTATTCTTTGTAGATGACCTCGTTCTTTTTGTTGAAGCAACAGATTTGCAGACGCAGGTGATAGCAAGAACCTTGAAGTCCTTTTACTTAGCATTAGGTTAGAAAATTAGTACAGCCAAAACTTGGATCTTTTTCTCTAAGAATGTTTCTCGAGAAACTACACAACGACTCAGTCACGGATTATAGGTTACTTGTATAAATAAACTTGGTAGGTATTTAGCGGTTCCCTTAATCCACAAAAGGATGACAAGAAATATCTATCAGCACATCCTTGATAATGCCCAGAAGAAATTTGCAGGATGGCGCGCTAGGATGTTGTTACTAGCGGGGCGCGTTACCTTAACCCAATCAGTTATTTCATCGCTGCCAATTTTCACATTGCAAATGGTATGTCTTTTGCGTAACTGTGCGATGACTTGGAAAAATCATGTGGGACTTTATGGGGTTCAACGAACGAACATCGTAAAATGCATCTAGTTAAATAGGAGTCAGTGTGTCAGCTAAAAGCCACAGGGGGACTGGGAATTAAACGCATTCGTCCTACCAATGCTGCATTACTAGCTAAGCTAGGTTAGGAAATGATTACTACCCATAGCTCTATAGGTCCAGATACTACAAGCCAAATATCGTGTAGATGCTTTTCATATCCCCCAGATGATCGATAGGTTAGGGGCTTCGGTAATTTAGAGGGAGATATCGACAACCTGGCAGTTTGTTCATCAAGGTAGCAAATGGAATCTAGGCAATAGGAGGCATATTTTATTTTGGCTGGATAACTGGGTGGATGGATAGGGACCACTAATCCTTGTGGCCACCTCTCAAATTCCTAATAGTATCCTTTACACTATGGTCGCGGACTTTACTAATGAAGGGGGCAGTTGGATCTGGCATGTGTTTCACTAGTAACTTCCGTCTACAGTTTTTATGGATCTTGCGACTATCCGCCCTAATGTCAAAGCTATAGGGGAAGGCAGGTTGGTATGGGAACTAACCAACCACAGGGAGTTTATAGTGGCGTCAGCTTATGAATTAATTGAAAGATGCTCCACGGACATGAATCACAAACTGTGGGAGGTTATATGGAAATGGGCAGGACCTCAGCGAATTAGGTTGTTTCTTTGGCTTGTAGCTAAATGAAAACTCCTAACAAATCAACAACGAGTGGCCCGACATATCGCCATAGATAGCAGATGTCAATTCTGTAGGCAAGAAGAGTCAATTATATATGCAGTGAGGGACTGCCCGAGGGTGAAAGCTCTCTAGAGTAAATTTCCTCTTGAGGTGGTAAATACAGGCTTTTTTCAATAAGATAAGGGGACGTGGCTGAAGTCAAACCTCACCAAGCATTAAAATGTGTAGTAGGTAGGGTAGGCCACAATCTATGGTGTAGCCTACTGGTTCTTATGGAAATGGAGGAACAACAACCTATTTGAGATCAATTTTGAATGGCCAGAAGATGGTACCATAATCATTATGGATTACATTGATTGGATAGCACGAGCAAGAGTTATGGAAAATTGTGTGTTTTTAACAAAGGGCTTGCCCGTAGGTAGCTTCATGGGCTAGACTAAACCATTGGAGGGTTGGGTAAAAGTCAATTAAGATGGAGTAGCAAAATAAGGGTCCACCAAGGCGTCCGCTGAAGGAATAATTAGAGATTATCATAGGAATTGATATGGGGGGTTTCAGCAACATATAGGAAGGGTTTCGCCTTTATTTGTAGAACTTTGGGGTGTTTTCTCAGGACTTACGCTGGCTTGAGACTTGAGATATCGACGAATTGTTGTCAAAGTGGACTCTCTAGAGGTCATTAACATTCTCTCTTCCTCCTATATATTGCTAACTAAGAATACTTTTTTGGAGACAGGTATCAGAGGGCTTTTAAACCGAGCACGGGAGGTGCGACTGCATCATGTATTCCACGAAGGGAAACAGCGCATTGATAGCCTGCGGCTCTCGCAGTCTTATTAGGTTCGAGTCTACATATCCTACAGAAGCCTCCGATGGATGCCCTAGAGCTTCTCCACAGAGATGCGCAAGGAGCATTATATTCCAGAGCATTGCGATAATCTTTTATTTCTTTCCTTTGTAAACAAAAAAAAGAAAACTATAAAGCCACATAGTGTTAAATTAATAAATTTGACATTTTCCCATTTAGATTGCATAATTATATTATAATGTTTCTATAATAATATGCATAGTCAAAATGATCATAGATAACCAAAACATTGATAAGATGTATAAGTCTCCTAATAATCTCATAAGAGAGATATGTTCTTGAAACACATAGATAGATAAGTCTTTAGTTAGTGGATCTACCAACATGCTACTCGAAAGCATGTACTTAATAGTAATGAGAGGCTCTACAACTTTCTCTATGACAAAGTAAAGTTTAAAGTTAATATTCTTGAAACAATAAGTACTCCTAGAGAAAGATACAATTATAGGCACAATAAAATTTTGGTAGCCTTGAAATGAAGACCATAACCCCTATAAATTGACTTTTGGAGCTTACAAAAAATATATTTTTTCTCTACTAATTCAAAGCCAATAGGTTGAACTATGTAGACATCATCCCTTAAGCTTCCACTTAAGAAAGCCACTTTCACATTCATTTGATGAAGCTCTAGGTCAAAATGAGCTATAATTACCATGATGAATCGTAACAAGTCCTTAGTGAAAATAGGAGAGAAGGCTTTTTTGTAATCAATACCTTCTCATTGGCTATAATCCTAAGTTATTAGCCTTGCTTTATATATATCCACTTAACTTTTGGTGTCACGCTCAATTTTAAAAATTCAATTACATTCAATAGGCTTACAACATTTTGGTAACTACACCAAACTCCACACTTCATTTTGTGACATAGAGTTCATCTCATCATTCATATCATTAATCAAAAACTTGGATTAAAGACTAAAGGTGTCTTCCTTGTAAGTAGTTGGGCATAAAGTGTCTTTAATGTCATATTCATGTTCTTGCAAGTATACAATGTAGTGGTTAGAGATTATTGGTCAACGAATCCTTTGCCTCCACTAAAGAATATCAATAATAACAAGCCTTTCAAGAAACATAATATAGGCAACAACAGGAATGGGCAAGTAGCAATTTTAACTTCCAATGCTCTAAAAAATTAAAGGGTTTAAAAGAAAATGCATTACTATAAGAACTTAGAGCACAAGACGACAGGTTATAAGAAGCTTAAGAACAAATTATAAAGGAAAGGTAATCTTTCGATTAAGGTTTGCTTAGAACCTAATACTATTGAAATTTATTCTAATACTTGGTAGTCAAACACTGGTGTAACAATTCATTTTACAAATTCCTTGTAGGAGCTGACAAACGAAAAGAGGTAAATTAGAATTAAGTAACATGTATATATGGGAGATGGTACAAGAACTAAAGTTGAACTTTTGTGATAATCAAATTATAACTTATCACCTTTTTAGATTTATGTGAAGTTGCATACATACCCTTAATTAGTAGAATTTAATTTCAGTATCTATTTTTTGTAGAACTAGTTAGTTTCCTTTTTAAAGCTATATCGAACTCTACACTTTATTTTATGACATAGAGTTCATCTCATCATTTATAACATCTATTCAAATTTTCGATTGAAGACTATAGGTGGCTTCCTTGTAGGTAGTTGGATATGAGGTGTCCCCAATGTCATAATCATTTTCTTGCAAGTATATAATGTAATCATCAGAGATTATTGGTCAATAGATCCTTTTTACCTCAACCAAAGAATATCAATAACAATAAGCCTTTCAAGAAACAAAATATGGGCAATAAAAGGCATAGGCAAGTAACAAATTTAGCTTCCAAAGCTCTCGAGAATGAGGGGTTAAAAAAAGGCAATTACTGCCATAATTTTAAGCACAAGAAGGCAGATAGTAAGAAGCTTAAGGATAGACTATAAAAGAAAGGTAATATTTTGATGAAGGTTTATTTAGAATATAATAATGTTGATGTACCTTTTAACATTTGATAGTTAGGCATCGGTGTTATAATTCATGTTACCAATTCCTTGTAGGAAATGACAAACAGAAAGAAGTAAACTAGTGTGAAACAACATCTATACATAGGAAACAGAGAACCAAAGTTGAAATTTTTGGACAATCAAATTATAGCTTATCACAAGACCTTTTTTGGAGTTACATGAAGTTACATACATGCCCTTAATTAGAGGAATTTAATTTTAGTATCTATTAAAATAATTTTCTTTTTAAATTTGTACTAAACTCCACACTTCATTTTCTAATATAGAGTTTATCTCATCATTCATATCATCTATTCAAAAATAGGATAAAAGACTAAAGATGTCTTCCTTGTAAGTAGTTGGCTCTGAGGTGTCCTCAATGTAATACTCATGTTCTTACAAGTATACAATGTAGTCGTTAGAGATTATTGGCCAGTGAATCCTTTTTGCCTCCACCAAAGAATATCAATTACAATAAGTCTTTCAAGAAACAAAATACAAACAAGAAAGGGAATGGGTAAATAACGACTTTAGCTTCCAGTGTTCTCAAGAATGATGGGTTCAAAAGAAAATGAAATTATTGCCAAAAGTTTGAGTACAAAAAGGCATATTGTAGGAAGCTTAAGCCTAGATTATTAAAGAAAGGTAATCTTTTGATGAAAGTCTGTTTAGATCTCAATACTGTTGATGTACCTTCTAATACTTGGTGGTTAGACATTAGTGCTATAATTATTGTTACAAATTCCTTGTAAGAGATGACAAACAAAAAGAAATAAAATAGTGTGAAGCAACATGTATATATGGGTGACCTTACAAGAACCAAAGTTAAACTTTTTGACCAATCAAATTATATCTTGTCATAGGACCTTTTTTGGAGTTCCGTGAACTCGACTAGAGGAATTTAATTTTAGTATCTATTTTTCACAAAAATAGTTATAGTTTTTTTTTAGATTAGAAAGATAACTTTGTATCGTGACTCTATTTTGATTGAAAATAGAATTTTATGTTGTAAACTTTACAAGATTAATTTAATGTTTGTGTCTCTTCTTACTTCTTATAATAATGTTGCTATCACAAAAAAATCAAAGTTGAATAACAAACCTTCCATTTTGTAGCACAAGCAATTATACCATATTTCTAGACAAAGAATGAAATGAATAATAAATTATGAAATCCCATAGGATCTTGACTTTTTGTACTTTGACACTTGCATTAACTAAATAAAGAGAAATGACTATACACTATAGTTGATCACTTCAGAAAACTACTTGAGTTATCTATATCAATATTTTTAAGCCTTTTACTCCTCTAGCTATACGTGACCCCAAGTTCTTTATCAATTTGATAGACGATTATTTTTGTTATGGTTTTGTTGATCTCCTTAATGAGAAATCAAATTCTTTGGAAGCCTTAAAAGTAAAAGAGGAACTTTAATATGGAAAAAAATCGAAGTGGTTCCTTCTAACAATGGAGATGAGTATTATGGTAGATATAATAAGACGAGATGTAATCCTAGACCTTTTGCAAGGCACCTACGTGAGTGTGGCAGTAACACCCAATACACAATGTCTTACACAATTCACTAAAATGATATTGCGGAAAGAAGAAATCTTACATTTTTTGATATAAGGTGATGTAAGAAATTGCACATTTCTTGACATGGGGTGATGTATGTTAATGAACTTTTGCTTGTCAAAGTTCTTATGCAATGATACTTTGAGAATTGCAATTTATATTTCGAATTAAGTGCTAAGTAAGTCTATTCACAAGACTATTTATGAGTTGTGGTCACTCACTTTGCATCACTTTCATGTTTGGAGTTATAAAATAGAAGTGAGACCATAGAGTCTGCAATATAAGAAATTTGATTCAAAATCTTCAGTTGCTATTGTATTGGTTATTGTGGGATCAAAAGGCTCTATATTTTACTATCCATTACAGACCACTACGTTAATGAATTAGATTGAACTATCTATTTTGAACATGACACTAGTACAAGCCAAAGGCCTAGAAAATTATGATAAAAATCCAATTGTTGTTTATTTGTCTATCATTTCTACTCTAACAACTAGCCTTATAGTTTAATAGAACCCAAAAGTCATTTAAGATGAGCGCATTAAGCAAGTAGTATAAGAAGCTCCAAATGTATTCATAGAAGATGTATTTTCATGGAGATCAAAAAGGTTCGTAGATGAGCAATCTTTGGTAATTATATTGTATACCTGTAAGAGTTTAAATATGATATTGATAATGCCTCAAATCCAACTATAAATATGGAAGTCCTCTTTAGTCCTCAAATTTAATTCTTTTGAATGAATGATATAAATGATAAGATGAATTTTGTGCAACAAAATGAAGTATGGAGCTTAGTACAATTATTAAAAGGTTTTAGGTCTATTGGATGCAAATCGATATTTAAGACCAAGTGATTTGCCAAAGGTCAGGTTAAGAGGTATAAAGCAATATTAGTAGCTAACGACTATAGCCAACAAAAGTGACATCTCCTATTTCAACTAAGGACTTTATGAATCATCATGGAAATTGTTGCTCATTTTGACCTAACGTTAAATCAAATGGATGTAAGAACTATAGGCTGAAACAACATGATTTGTAAACAAACTATAGTTTTGAGGTAGTTGGGAGAAAATGAACTATAAGCTCGAAAAGTCAATTTACATATTGAAAATAACTTTAAGGCAATGTTATCTCAAGTTTGAAGAAATTGTCACTGCTAACAACTTAAAGGAAAACATTATTGATCATTGCATATATATGATAATCAGTAGGAGCAAGAACATATTTTTGGTTTATATGTCGATGATACCTTATTCGTTCTTAATGACATTGATCTGTTAATTGAGACAAAAAGAACTATTGTTTGGTCATTTCAACATGAAGGATCTCGATAAAGCATCGTATCTTTTGGGTATACAGATTATCCATTATAGGGGTAATGGTGTTATCATATTATCTTAAATTACCTACATTAATCGTATCTTCAAGATGTTTAATATGTAGTATTGTTCTTCTGTAAAGACACTAGTTGTGGAGGGTGAAAAGTTTTCTAAGGCCCAATATACTCAAAATAATATTGAGAGAGATTAAATGAAAATAGTCCCTTATCTGATGTATGCTTAATTATAATTTGTCTTGATATTCTCTTTATGGATGGTGTGATTGGTAGATTCTTAAGCTATCTTGGTCAAAGCAATTAGAAAGTGACTTAGAAAGTCTTAAGGTATCTTCAAGATATCAAAGATCTTATGTTAACATATCAACATACTAACAATCTTAAAGTAGTTGATTTTAGTGACTCTTATTATGTAAGTTGAGTGAATGATAAGAAATTCACTCCTCGATACATCTTTACGATGGTAGGAAGAGTTGTTTCGTAGAAAAAATGTCAAATAGGCACTTGCAACTTCTTCGGTAATGGATGCAAAGCATATAGCCTGTTATAAGGCTACTTGTAATTCAACATGGATGTGGAATTTCATTTTAGCTTTAAGAGTTATATACTCCATTTTGAGATCATTGAAATTGTACTATGACAATTCTACAATTTTATCATTTTTTCAAAACCACTAGGAGCACTTCTTGCTCCAAGCATAGTAACATTAAGTTCTACTTTGTCAAAGAGGAAGTTACAATCTCTCATTACTATCGAACACACACTGTCGAGCAGTATATTAACAGACCAACTATTTCAAAGCTTATTTGTTGGTGTTTTTCAAAAACATGCCTCCTGTATAGGAATGTTAGGAGCCTTTTTTGTTTCGATATGAGTTTCCATTCTATGTATATTTATAAGGATTTCTAGAATTTTGTATAATACATACATATTATAGATGTTTGTCATTATTTATGATATTTTGTAACTCTATATTCCTAATGAGTGACAAATTGAATATATTTATTCAATTTAATCCATATTTATATTGCTATGCTTCTAGATTAGTAGCACTTAATTATGTACGATCTATACATCTCATCAGTGTGTTGGTTGTGTATGATTAGCTTGACTATGCATATTGCTGTTGAATCATTATAGTATATGCAATCCAAATGAGAAAATGTTATATTTATTAGGATTAATTATAAAAAAAACTCAAACTTTTGTCAATTTTTTAATTATAGCCTGAACTTTAAAAAGTAACAATAAAATGCCCAAATTTTCAATTTTTTCAATTTTAACCCAAACTTCAAAAAGTAGGAATAAAATGCTTAAATTTTCAATTTTTTTAATTATAACCCGACGTTAATGTTTTTGTTAAGTTTGCTGACGTAAGTTACTACATGTTTTAGAAACCTTAACTATTAATATACATTATCCAAAATTAATACAACGAATGGAAATTAATGAAACGATGTCGTTTAATCACATAATTAAAATGAAGTTATTGTTTAAAAATGACCTAAATCATATTATGCAGCCCCGACAACCTTACACTTTGATTTCAGTTTTTTCCTTCGTTTTCAGTATGTTCTCTCGATGCCCTCACCCTTCGATTTCATATTATACAACCTCGACACCCTCACACTAAGGACATCAGGAGAATAAATTAAAAACGAAGAGCTTACTAGTATAGTATGCTACGCTAGAATTAACTAAAATTGAAAGTTTGAGTATTTAATTGTCATTTTTTGAAATTTAGGCTAGAATTAAAAAAAAATTGAAAGTTTGGTCATTTTATTGCTATTTTTTAAAGTTTGGACTATAATTGAAAACTTGACAAAATTTTGAGTTTTTTTAGTAATTAACCCTATTGATAATTAATATCTTAATTATGAGTATGTGCCATTGAAGCCATTTATGAGAGGGACATTATATTAATAATTATGTTTTAGGGCTTTGAGTTCATTCTCCAATCTTGTCCAAGTCTATCTATTGGGTTTATAGCCGACCAAAAAATGACATTTTAACCTAATTGTTATGTTTTGCTCTTAAAGGGTGTTGTGAGGTATGTAAAATAAATAAGTGAATTAGATTTAAAAAACGACAGCCTTCCTATTATGTTCTTGTCTGGCAATAATATATTGAATAATGATAACTTCTAACAAGTTCCACCATCTTTAGGAGATAATTTTCTAATCTTATTAATACACATGCTTCAAAATTATGAAACTTATGTTGATTAACAGAGATATTAAAGGGATTGAGTGAGTGTTGAAAAATGTTGATATTGAGCATCAACGTTCATTTTCCAAATTCTAAAATGGAATCAAAGAGCTATGTCTTGCAAAGATTAGAATGGAGAATTATATTCACTTACATACGTATTGTCAAAGGGTTCCAGGTCAATATCTTTAGGCCAGACAAGATATAAGCCTGATGAAACACAATCGTGTGCAATATGCCTGTCCAAAAATTAACCAAAAAATTTACACAAAAAGAAAAGAATCAATCTTTAATTCCCGCAACAAAAACTTAATACTCTTTCGCTATTATTTTCTTTCCAATTCAACTAACATGCCTTAGTTCAAGTTTATTTACCCCCACTAAAATGCATAATTAGACAATTTCACAATTGTAAGGCAACAGACAACGTACAACTTCACGAATCTCAAACTGCTCCACTTCCTACGCAAAATTTTCAACACTTTAGTTGAATAAAAATAACAAAAAATAAAAAGTCACAATGACTCTTGTCGGAGCTGCGATTAGGGAAATTATCAAGCAGTTTAGGTTAATTTACTAGTTCCTTGAGTTGGCAAACATCACTGTTCATGTCAGCTAGCTGAGTTAAAAGACCAGTCAAGTTCACGTGGCCGGGGAGGTGAAACCCTAGATCTGGATTAAGCTCCAAGGCGGAGGAATTACTGATGAACGGTGCCAACTAAGACGAAATATACAGAGGTAGTGGGCGGGGGTGGCATCTTAAACAGATATGACCGTAAGAAAATCATCATATTATTGAATGTGATTCTCTCTCAAGTTCCACTTTTACCTTTTAATTTGTTCAGGTCGGATCTGTTTCTATTTGAGCTTCTTCCGGCGACGACACCCGATAGTATTTGACCCACATAATAGCTAATCCAGCTCAAGTCCAGCAACGCTCGGAAATGATCAGTATTGGATCTCTGGCAAGGTTTAAGTATTAAACTATTTCGATGCTGTTGCGGTTGAATTTCTTACCGCAATTTGTTACAATTGTTTGTACATTGTTTACAATATCTGTGATTGGAGCATAATTAATGATCTACAATTAAAAGGTTCAGGATCTCTTTGGTTTTATTTTAATTTTTAATTTTCTGTTTTAATTTTTAAATTTAATAAAAAACTTATTAGTTTTTATTTCTGTTTAGATTTTTTTAGTTTTTATAATTTATGAAAGTAATAAAAATTTATTTCTACTTTCTATTTTATTTTTACAATAGTCTTATTTATTATTAATTAATAAGAATCATTACTACTATAGTTTCATTATTCGGTTTAATTTTATAATTAAAAATTAAAATAAACAAATTTAAGAATAAAAATTTCAAATTTTATATTATTTAATAAATATAATTTAAATATGCTTAAAAATAAATAATTTCCAAATTAGTTTATAAAATATAACTAATAAATAAATATCAGTTTATAAATAAAGTTTACATATTTTATTATGTATTTAAACAAAAGATAATAAATTTTATTAATATTAGTCAATAAATATTGTATTAGAGATTACAATAATATCCATTTACTTAATTAATTTATCCTCTGAGTTTTATTTAATATTTAATTATTATGAGTAGCAAACTATAACATGTTTTTATTTTTATTTAAAAACAAAAACTAAAATTAAAAATCACAAAAAAAAACATAAGTGAAAATAAATGATAACTTGGCATGTTTGCTTTCACTTTGATTTTTGGTGTTCAATTTTTATTTTCAAATTAAGTAAAAAAAAGTCTATTTATTTGATTTTTTATTTCTATTTTTACTTTTAGTTTTTCTAACTTTCGTAACTTATAAACATTATAAGAATTATTTTTTATTTTTCGTCTATGGTTCTTTTGTGATAATATGATTTATCATCAATTAAATATATATTATTTAATATTTTATTATTAAATCACTAATAAAAATTATGAATAACTTAATTTATTTTAATTTCCATAATTCATTTTAATTTAATAATTAGTTAATAAAATAATTTAAATTTGAAATAAAATTTATTTTAATGATTAAAAACAATCATTATATTATTATATTTTATTGATGATTTATTAATAAATATTATTTAAAAGATTATAATTAATTGATTAATTAATAGGATTAATTTATCTTTATATTTTATCTAATATGAATTATTATTAGTAATAAAAATATAATTGCACCAATTTAATAACCGAAAAGAATTTTATTTTTTTTTAAAATAAAAACAAAAATAAAAATAAAAACTAAAATTATAACAAAAATAAAAGTGAAATCAATCAGATGTAGTTATTAGTAAATGACCCCTTTCTCAATATCGAACCAATAGCTATTATGCGGAACTTTATGAATTGTTTAAGTTTAAAGTAGCATGTTGAATGATGCAATGGACACTTTGAATTGGCTTGAGGATAATGTGCTTTGATTTTAAGAGTACATGTTAAATTTTATAATTACAGGTACTGCATTTACAAATTATTATATTAATTACAAATGTAATTGCATAAATTGCCTTAGTGGAGGGAACTATAACTGCGACATTGCATTCGGTTTACAATGTATGTCTGTGGAAGATAACATAGGACACTGTTTATTCGCGCAATTTGATGACTCATCTTTGTTGTACAGTTTGTCCTGGACAACCCCGCTACGCCAGATGACCAATACCCCAGTGGGTGAGTCGTTGAACATAACCTAAGTGCCAAGTTGGATAGCACTAGCTTGGGACATCCGTCCACTACGGTATGGCCTATGCGAGTCTTCCATTTGTTGCTCTTCTTCTAATGGAGCTCACAGAATTCACACCATTTAAGTAGCTATCCACGTCCATCACGAGCACAATCCATAAAACGACGAAGAACTATCGGGAGAGCATGGCCATTGCATCAAACGGCACGTTGTGAGTCCCGACAGGAAGGGACATAATACGTCAATAGCTATTCTTCTTATCGATGAAATGATTGATTATCCTCCACTTCTGCGGCAGGCACCTCATGTTTATCTTGAGTAATGTTCAAACCAAAATTACAGTTCTATTTCTTTGTCAACCCATCTAGACAAGAACGAATATCGGACCTAATCAGTGTGATATGAAAGTCTCCAGTTTGGATCTTGCGGGAATGAAAATGAGGTCATTCCCAGTCCTTTCTATTTGTCGACTAATGATGCAACTCGGTACCTTTTGCTCGTCTTGTGATGGGAGTTGCAGAGTCACAGATTTGAGGAATCTTTTCAACCGAGAGTCGAAGCTGGAATGTTTTTTAATTTTTAATTATTAAATTAAATTAAATTGAGTTAAGTTTATTATCATATTAGACATTTGATAAATTTACGTCTTAATTATATTTATATTGAAAAAATGTATATCTTTTACCTTATAAAATTGTAAGATATTGTTCGCAACATATCATACGATCTTCCATAAATTGCCAAATCCTTCATTTTACCTTTTAAGTTCTTTAGTGATTGGTCCTTTACTCATGTTTTAGTTTCATTTTAAAACACTACAAACTAACGACGTGATTTTGGAAATATGTTTCTTTTATTGATTTTATGAATACTAATAACTCAAAATCATTGCAAGTATGTTATAACTGATCATAATTTCTAACAAGACAAAAGATATAGATTTTCTTATAAATTTATTGGTTTCAAATATCTATTATTTTAATACTTAAAAATATTTTGTAATATTAAATATTCTCAAATCAAATTTTTATTGAATTTGTATCAAATTATTTTAAATAAATTACTATTAAATTTTAATTAAAATGGCCATTCATACTTTTCAATACGTAAATTATATTTCATTTCTGTTAAATAATTTGAAATATTTAATATAAGTCAATTTTGTAATTTTTAATATTATAAAATGTTAATATATAAAAACTAATAAAATAATTTCAAAATAAATAAAATTACGCATTTTTAACTTTTTCAATAGTTATTTTTGATCTTCGAACACATCTCACATACACACAGTAAATAATGAATTTCAAAAGTTAATCGATGTCAGACAAAGATATGAGACTTGCATCGGTCTCCTTCTAGTTGGATAAATTTTCAAGAAAACCAGCATCAATATTAAATGTGAGATAGGAGTCAAACACGTAATATGATTTTTTAGGACAGGCGATCAATATCGTTAGGCATATTTGGAAATAAGGTTTCACTATACTTAAACTTTTTACATGTAACTATATATCATAAATAACTTGATAAGTGCTTTGTAAGGGAGAACCGTTGGGAGATTAAGAAGGTTGTTGTCATACTTCTCCTTCTATTATTTTTCTCACGGTAATAAAATATATTTATCTCCTTGCTTGTGGACATAAGTTACATATTGGTTGAATTGCATAAATTATATTTTTGCTTCATTTATTTTCTTTTTATATTGCTTTTGTTTGTGCAAAAATTGGTAGCAAAACAATTGGTATCACAATAATTGGTATCAAAGCATAGGTTTTACTGTCAAGATGTCTGTTTACAAGTTAGATATTAAGAAATTCAATAGATCGAATAATGTCACTATATAAAAGGTGAAAATGAGGGTAATTCTTATTCAGCAAGAATGCATAACAACATTAAAAAAAAGAAGAAAAATTGTTAAAGAATTTGGGAGTATCAAAGAAGGAAGAGATTCTGTCAAAGATGCACAGTGCAATACTATTAGTTATGGGTAACTAGGTCCAAAGAGAATTGATTGATGAAATAATTGCTACTTTATTTTAAAAATAACTCTAAAGTGAGTATCAGAAGAAATCACTTATGAATAATTTATATTAAAAGTAGCGTTTGTATACCTAGAAGATAACAGAAAGTACACAAGTGAAAGTTTACATTGATGATTTTAATTGGACCAGTTTTGTTTTATAAGTATTAGGGTTAAAATTGAGAATTGGAATCAAACCATAATTGTAAGGCCCCAACATATATCCTGAAAGTATTATAGTATGTCTAAGGTGTATTAAGAAGTGAACATAACGAATTAATTGCATCTAAGAATAGTAAGAGACATAATGATACTTAATATAAAAGACATGAGTAAATGGGTAATTTGTTAGTTTCGACATGGACATATATACTTAGACGTGAAATATGTATGGGAATTTTTGATATGTTTGCTTGAATTTATGAGAGTGATGTGAGAGTAATTGATAAAAGAATTATTTCATAAGTAAATGGGATGTTACTGGTTAAATTGGATTTATTTTTATGTTGCTTTTGCATGATAAGGTTGAAGTTAGTTTATTTAAAATGTGTAGCTCGCTGAATGGATAAATTCCACTGAAAAGTCTTCTATAATTTGGCCATATCTTGGACGATAGACCTCCAAATTGGATAATTCCAATTGGAGATTAAACTAGAAACATAGTTATAAAACTTTAATGAAGGAACCAAAATTTGATTCTACCTCTAATATTTTTGAATTATGATTTGAAGTTGAGTTTTGGCTACTATCTTTGTTTTCGAACAGCATATAGTTTTTTGGGTATAACTCCCAATATAATTAAGCAAATTGCATGAAATTTATGCCATTAGAAGAAAATTAAGACATAAGGTAATGAAATTAATTGATAAGATCATAGGCCAATGTGGGAATTAAAGAAACAAGAAGGACTAATATGCAATTTTTCTAAAGTTAACATATAGACCAATTGGATTAAAGCATGTGTGACCAATAAGATTAAAGCTTGTGTGTGTCTAATAAAAATTGTAACATATTATCCAATAGAATTGTAATACGTGGTCTAAGGAGATTATAACACATGGTCCAATAGGATTGTAAAATATGGTTTAATGGAATTGAAACATGTGTCTAAGACTAGAAAATTTATGAAGAGGCATACGGAGAGGGGAGATGGGTGGCACTTGAGGGTTTAACTTCAGAATTTTCTCCTTTACATTTCACCTTCTTCATCCCATCATTTTTCATGTAACAATCTTAGGTGGAAATCAAGGTAAAAGTTAGGGATTTTCTCTTAACCTTTACCTTTTCTTGCTTCGCTTATGAAGAACTAAAATTATAAGGCTGGAAGAGGAATTGAGATATGTATTTATGGTGTTTCAATTTGGTGAGTCAAGCAAAGACAAAGAGGAAGGAAAGAAAAGGCATGAGAAGAACTAATTTGCCAATTTTAAGGTTTGGGACTTCACTTAGTTAACTTCTATATTTTCGTATGTTTGAATATGTACAAAGATTCATTTACAAAATGTAACACCTCCTATACAAAACCTACAACGACCCACATACATGGCAATCAAATTTCTTTACAACCAGTCATGATATACATTTCTATTCATTTATAGGGACTCTTATCACACCTCTTTTTGCTCAATGATATACATATACATAGTACAAAATTTCACATCACTTAACATTATCATTAAAAAGTAGTAATACATTTTTACATTAACATGATAATCCAAAAAGAAAACATAAAATTTCCTTGACTCTTTTACATGTACAATCATCTTAAACCGAAATACATTCCAAAGGCACTTTTACTTCTAACCTTTGGCCTTGGGCCTCACAGATGTTTCCTGTACCTCACTTCTATGACCTGGACCTACATGGATTAACACCTATGCTAAGCTTAAAATTTTAATAGGGAAAACACTTAGTTTAGATGACCACTCACAGCAGTCATCCGCCAAGCACACATATTCAAAAATATCATAACTCATATACCATAAATTTATAATCATAAACCAAACATTGATATTCAACACTCATGTAAACAATGATGACATACTTAAGCAAAGTAAATAATGCAAATATGCTTCAACATATTATCCACATAATGAAAATGCACATTTATAAGCCAAACTTTGATATTCAACGCTCATTGATACAAATTATCAATATAAATACAAATGCTCATCAATACTAATTATTTATGTTGTCATGCTGTGTTTCTTATTTATAACCATTTACTTTAATTTTTTGTTAAGCCTACACATTCCTTTGGGCGTGGATAACGAAAGTTTTGGGTATCTGAAGATATCAAAACTATGGATACCTAACAATATCAAATTGTGGATACCCAAATGCATCAAATGGTGGATAACCGAAGGCATCAGACTGTGGATACTAAGGCTTCAAACTCTGGAGACATTATAGTCTCAAAATGAAAACACCATTAATGTCAAACTATAATAGTTGCACTGTAACCCTATAGGCATGCCTATCTATCCATCACCAAGACAATAGAGCAGAGACTGTAACATTTCCTTTAACCATTTTCCAATTTCACAATTCATATATTGACAAGTCATATGATGTACATTTCAAGTCATAAAATTTGTATATGTGTTTATACATGCAAGTCATAACTTACAACCATTAAAAGGGTGTCAAAATCACACTTGTATAATCATACTATACATATATGAGCAATAAATATGCATACAAATTATTTATATAAACTTAAGTTTTCTTTGGAATGCATTTTGCTCAATCTTAAATTCCAATGTTCAATTACCCAATTCACATATGGTAAGTCCTATTTCATTTATTTCTAGGTGTTTGAAAAGTTTCATACATATTTAAAAAGGTTCAAATTAGGTTTTGAGTCTTCTATAAATATGTTACCCTATGTCTCTAGTTTCCATAGCAACAACAATTAAACCATTTGAACTTCCCAATCTGAGATATAGACCAAATATCACAAACTACTCCAAAACAGGGGCGGCAGCAAGTCACCATTTTCAATTCCAATTTCCAATGTCATAAAGCCAGAATTAAGTAATAGTCTTTTTAAATATTTTTAGTTCTATGTCTTAGGTTTCATATGTAAATGAAATCATCCAATTTAGAGGTATGTAGGCTGAGTTATGACTCGAACAATATGATTGGTTCAAATAAACCTAAGACAGAATTCCACTACATGATATTCTCTTCTCATATACAACCATTTCCATGTAAAGTATCACCAATAATCATCCCAAAAACTATTCCATATCTAAGTGAATCTTTATATCCATTTAAACATACAGACAAAGAGAAATTAAATTAAGTGTAGTCTCAAAACTTAAGTTTGGCAAAGTAGTTTTTCTAATGCCTTTTCTTCTCTTCCTCTTTGGTTTTGCGTGACTCACTAACTAGAAACACCATAAATACACATCTCAATCTCTGTTCCAACCTTATAATTTTAGTTCTTCGTAAGCAAAGTAAGAAAAGGTAAAGGTAAAGAGAAAATTCCTAACTTTTACCTTGATTTCTACCTAAGATTGGCTTAATTTCTTACATGAAATATGATGGGATGAAGAAGGTGAAATGGAGAGGAGAAAAATTTGAAGTTAAAACCTAAAAGTGTCATCCATCTCCCCTCTCTATATGCTTTTTCATGAATATTCTAGTTTTAGACACATGTTTCAATCCCATTAGACCATATTTTACAATCTTATTGGACCATATGTTACAATCCCATTAGACCAAGTATTATAATTCTATTAGACCATGCGTTACAATTCTATTGGACCTTGTGTTACAATTCTATTGGACACACACAAGCTTTAATCTCATTGGTCACATATGTTTTAATCTAATTGGTCCATGTGTTAACTTTAGAAAATTTGCATATTGGTCCTTCTTCTTCCTTTAATTCCCACATTAACCTACGATCTTATCAATTAATTTCATTCCCCTATGTCTTAATTTTCTAGTGGCATAAATTTCATGCAATTTGGTTAATTATATTGGGAATTATACCTAAAAAATTACAGGCCATTTGAAAACATAGATAGTAGTCAAAACTCAACTTCAAACCAGAATTCAAAAATCTTATAGGCAAAATCAAATTTCAGTTCCTTCATCAAGGTTTTACCTATGTCTTTAGTTTAATCTCCAATTTGAATTATCCAATTTAGAGATCTATAGGCCAAGATATCGCCAAATTATATAAGTTTGTTCAGTAGAACCTATCCATCTAGTGAGGTACACAAAAACACATCCAATTTAACCAACAACATCTCGTTTGCTTATGGAATACTTCTTTTATCAATTAACCTCATATGACACTTATAAATCTAAGCAAACATATCAAAAATTCCCATACATATTTCACGTCTAAATATGTACGTTCATGCCTTAACGAGTAAATTACCCATTTATGTCTTTTACATTAAGTACCATTATGTCTCTTACCATACTTAGATGCACTTAATTTTTTATGTTCACTTCTTAATACACCTTAGACATGTTATAATACTTCCAGGATATATGTTGGTGTCTTACAATAATTCTTTTATATTTCTTACAATATCATATGAGAATTTTGTTGACATCATATTATATGATAAAGAGACTACTTTTTTTCAGTAATATAAAATATGATTTACAGTCTAAAGTTTGAAAAAAAAAAGGTCTTTTACATATATGAAATGGTCCAAATATGGGTTTAATTGTTAGTAGAGGAAGAATAAGGAAAATGATATAAAAAATAAGACTAAGTTAGAATCTAAATTTAAGCATAAAGTTATTAAATACTTTAACTGTAAAGAACAAAAGGCATTTTAAGAGGGACTGTTCTTAATAAAAAATAAAAACAAGAAAGGAAATATATGGAAAAGCAATTACTACTGCAATCTAGGAGAGTTTTGATAAAGAAGATGGAAGAGATAATGATGTTTTTAATGCGAGTAATTATGATCTTACAAATTGGTGCGTGATAGATATTGACACATCTTATCATATGACTTTCAATAAGAATTAGTTATGTTCTTTTCAAGAATGGAATGGTATTGTCAAATTGAGTGATGATGGGAGCACACTTTCAAAGGCAGTATTTCACTATTAATTAAAATCCACGCTAAATTTGTTAAAATATTGGTTTTGGTATTTTCCTAAGTTTAAGAAGAATGTGATTTCTATAGTTACTCTTGATGATTAAAGGTATAAATTTTCTAGTGATGATGGACAACATAAGGTCATAAAGTTGTGTTTACTATGATGAAAAAAAATATAGCATACCATATATCTTAATAAGAAATATAGGAATGAGATCTATGGGTTATTTTTCAATCTTTAGGGCAGAAGCATAATAGTACTATAGTGTGGTATATGTGGGTGAGTCATCTTGATAAGCAAAAGATAATAAAACTTTATAAGAAGAGTTTATTAAAGGATGACAAAGATGTGAAGGTGAACTTATGTAAGTTCCATAAGCTTAATAAAAAGTATAAGGTAACTTTCAAGAATATAATATTTGAGAAGTAATATATGTTAAGGCAAACATGTGGAAAGGAAATGTTAGGTTAATAGTGAGCAATATTGGTTCAAAGATGGTACAAATGGCACTAAAACAATTTGGAATCGGTGTTAAAGGGGTTCAAAATTTTAGTTAGAAAAGTTTAATAACATTAGGAAGAAAACATTAACATGGTATATTTAAGAATAAAGCGAGATAGATCATCAAGTAGCCAAAGAGATATTATTGGAGAGACTTGGTCATACATGCTCTTAACATCAATAATGAGGATGCAACTTTCTTTTAAAAGCATAGGAAAATTCCAATGAAAGATAGATGAATGATAGCTGTAAACGATCTAGAAGGGGGGTTGAATAGATCTTTAAACCTTTTTATAAAATCAGAAGCTAATACACACAAAACAATTTAAATGAATTT
>JANSVA010000216.1:30867498-30879052 GCA_025504915.1 Erythroxylum reticulatum
TTTATTTCAGTTACAAGTTAATAATAAGATAATTAACTTGTAAGATAATTAATTTTTAGGTTTCGTGTTTCAATAAATATGCCTAATTTCTCATTTTATTTCATCGTAATTAACAAATTATACACACACTTCAAATAAATATTGATACAATTATAAAATAATTAATGAATTACATCTTTCCAATATATTATATTGCAGGGGCATTTTCGTCATTAAAACTGTTTTTTGTTCTGTCCACGGCAGCTAAACACATTTCTACCATTGGAACGAAGATAATTTTCTTTGTTCTGTCCACCGCAACCAAACACCTCACTGTCTCCAATTCTTGTTCTGTTCCGTCTCCATATTTTCGTCTCATTTTGTCTCTAGATTTTTTCGTTCCTTGTATGTACCTCCAGTTTAGTCTTTTCATTATAAATTAAAATTTTAGACAGGCCAAACTATAGCTAACGTAGGATCGAAATCGTACTTATTATGGAATTAGTGAAATAATTAATAATTTTTAATAAATTAATTTGAAATAATAATTATAACATAATTTTTACAAGAAAAACATTGTTCATGTTTTTTTAAAAAAATTTTTCATAAAAAGTCAACTATAGGATAATTCAAATCTTCAACTTCTAACAATGCTCATAAACACAAAGAAACATTATTCTAACTTAGATGGCTTGAGAAAAGAATACTAGCTCTTTTACCACCTTTTAAGCAAGAATGAATTTATTCTTTAATTTAAAATTAATTTATAAATTAAAATCTAGATCTAATCATATAATTAGAATTTAACTTCAATTAATTTAATTATCTTACATTTGTTTATGGAAACTTATTAAATTTTACATTTAAGTTCAACTTAATTTAAATTAACTTTTAAAATTTATATGTGACCTATTAGATTTATGATATGCTAGCAATAATTATAAATTTTGTTTACAATACATATTTAAAGTTATTTTAGATTTGTATTTAACCTAATAAAATAATTTATAATCATTGACTAGGATTGATATTTAGCAACATATCAAGACCCTTCAAATATTATAAACATTAAAGTGGTTTGAATTAATATACTTATGCACAATTATAATGAATAATTTAATCTTTTTGTTATTTAATGTTCCAATTGAATATATAATGCAGAGCTAATGTCCAAACTCTATTAAAATATAATCATATTTGTTCTTGCAAATTATTTTGACTTATAATTGATATTTATTGTGCCTTGAGGATTCCCAATTACTAATTAAGGATAGTAAATTGTTCTCTTTGATTACTTTAAAGTCATAAATCTTTTTTTTAAATTAATCAACTATTTTCATAAAATTCATAATATATCTTGGTATTACTAATCATGCTATCCTAAATAGAAGATATTGATGTTTCATAGTTTTATCCTAATTTTTAACATTTAAATCCTCGATAATCTTATCTTAATGTATTCAAAGTCAATATTTTTGTTTACTTTCGTTGGAAAGTAAACAAAATTTTTTTAATTGATAGATTTAGGCTGACAAAATTTTTTAATTGATAGATTTAAATCACATTATTATAACCAAGTTAAAATTTTTGTGAAATGGATTGGCATGATTATAGGAATGGGTACGTTTAGTGATAATTGTAACTTATAGACTTTGATTATGTAAGAGAAAAACGTGTTAAAAGTTGATTGAATATTATCTTGGCCAAATCTAAGTAGAAATCAATGAAGTTTTAATTTGTGGGATCTAATGAATCATAAAAATTTATTTCCACATGGATTAAAGTGGCTATAAATAGAGCTAAAATAAAACAGCAAGGCATCAAATTTTCTAGCTAAAAATTCCAAATTTTCATAAAGTCTTCTTTCCACTCTTTAGTAGACATTAGAGTAGTTATTCTTCATTAGATGTTAGTAATAGTTATGGCCATTATTGGATAGTTCTTTCTTTTAATGGAAGTGGAAGCCTTTTGAAACTTTGAAGATTATAAGGCAATTGAGTCTTAATGTGAAGTGTTTTAATTATTCATTTATTTGATTGTTTTTAAGTGTTTTTGTTTTATGATTTTTTATTGATTTCTAATATACACAATTAGTTTACTGATTCAAACGATCATTTTCTAGATTAAAGTTTTAATGCGTAAACATTCAATTCTTTAATCATTTGTAACAACTAGAAGTTTTAGTTTGCTACGTAAAATACTATTAATTTTACGAAAAGTATTCAACTAAATTAAATGCAATCAAGAATATTGTGTTTTCTGGGTTCAATGATCTTTCTTTTTCTTAAATATATTTTTTAATTAAATTTTATATTATATTTAAGATTGTTAAACAGTAGGGGTTAATTGAATTACATGTTTTCAATTATCTAATCGTATAAAAGACAAGTATTTAATATCACTTTGAATATATGGTTAATGAAATAATTATTTTGTATAGATGGTCAATTGTAGTTCCTAGTTTCGTATATTACAATTGTTTTTATTACAAGAATTTAAAATTCAATTTAGGGTGCATGTGATAATTCCTCCAAAATTTGGCATCTTTGCTAGGGAATTCCAAGTTTGTATGTTTGTTATGAGATCTTTAAAGTAAACTAATTTACAATATAATCTAAAGATCCAAAAGATTTGAAAAAAGCTAACGAAATAAACAAAAATTGGAAGTAGTGCAACACTCCAATTGATGAAACAAAAGAAAACATGTGAACAATAGTGTATTACGAGAACTTGTTGGACCAAATTTGAACTAAAAATCTCAATGTATAACTTTTCTTACTTTCAATGCAAATGTTAGTTTTGAATTAAATCCTGGTTTAATTTATTTGTCGCTAACTTTTTGCAGTACTATAGGTGAGAATCTATATAAACATCTTCAAGAGTTCCATATTGTATGTACAAGAATGAAGCCTAATGGTGTTACTAAAGATCAATCAAATTGTGAGCTTTCCTATTTTCTTTGACAGACAATGCCCAAAATTAGTTATATTACTTGCCACTCGCTAGTACAGCCACGTGGAATGAAATGAATAAGTAATTTTCAGAAAAAGATTTCTAACTTCAAGGGTAGTTAGCATTCAGAAAGAAATTTGTGGCATTCAGTAACATATTAGATAATCTTTGTACAAGTCTTGCGAGTGTTTCAAAAAGCTATGCATATGTTTTTTATATCACCACATTAACAAACATCTCTTTATTCAATATTTTTACGAAGGACTTCTACCAACTTAAAGGAGTATTGTCGACATTGCTAGTAGAAGAACAATTGTTGACAAAACACCAGATGAGGCTCGCATATCGATTGCTAATATGGCATCCAATTTCTAATAATTTAGTGTTATGATAAAATACTTAACTCAACGAGTTAGCAATGTAAATGTTTTTTCCCTTGAAAAATATGTGGATGAGCTTATTGCACTTTTTTTCAATTGTTTATCGAAAAAATGGAAGCGACAAAGGCTTACAAAATATGTTCAAAAGTACAAGAGAATTCTATAGAATAAGTAAGTGTAGTAGGAGGTTTTTCACAATAAACTCATTCGCAATATAACTCATTTAAGCACATGCAACTTCAGTTGGAGAGACCATCTAAATTTTTGATATGGTAATGCTCCAGTAAATTAACCAGCAACTCATTTTCAATAATATAGGCAACCTCATCCTCCAAGGTAGCCACAATAAGCCCAAATATCTGATTCAGGTATATTTCTTGAAGATATGGAAAAGACATTAGCTACCAATATTATCAATTTTCAACAAGAGAAAAAAACAAGTATCCAAAATTTGGAAATAAAATGGGTTAGTTAGCCACTACAATTAGTCACTTGGAATCTCAAGGTTCAAATCAATTACTGAATTTAGTAGAGTTCCAATGTTATTGCATCGCAAAGTAGAAAACAAATGAAGTAGCCCATAAAAGCTCCACCTTTATCAAATTCATATACAGAAGGCAAAAAACATATTGGGATGAACGAAACCATGCCCATGCCTAAGGGTGAGTCACCTACTTCTCTTTCAGTTATAGTTCGTCTTTTTCTAGATGTCTTGAAGGATAAATAGAAGTTGGAAAGATATGTTGACTTGTATGAGACATTCTAGATATGTGAGGTAAATATTCCCCTTTTTTATGTAATTAAGCATGTTCATAGATATGTTAAATTCTTGAATGAACTGTGTATGGTGACAAGAAAATAAAAATCAAAAGTTGTTGAAAAAGTAAGGATAGGAAGGAATGTTTCTGTTGTCATTTGTAAAGCCCTTATGGAGAGGATCTGGGTAGATTTTCTATACCATGCACTATTGGTGGTTCTAAGGTAGAAAATGCCATAATAGTTTTAGGTGAATCGATTAATTTCATACCTTATTATATTTATTTATCAGTTAGGACCACCAAAAAAGAAGGGATTGGTAATTCAATTAGCGGATAGGTACAATGCATATCCTAAGGGGGTAGTAGAGGATGTTCTTGTCTATATCAATGATAAGTTAATTTTTTTCACTGACTTTTATGTTTTGAATATGAAAAAATGATGGACAAATAACATCAATTTTGTTAGGAATACTGTTTTTAACAAATAACCAAAAAAAAATTTAATGTTAGCAAAGGTGTTTTGACAATGGAGTTTGGTAAGGATAATATTCAGTTTAATATATATAATACAATGAAATATCTTGATGATGATTTCCTATTTTTGTAGTTGATTTTTTAAAAATTGGTTTGAAATTAATGGGAAAGATGAGCTAGAGACAGTTATAATGGAAAGACTTTTTAAGGATGAAGACACTAATGTTATCCTCTCTTTTTCTTTTTTGTAGGTGTGTATGGCATCCATGGACAATTTTGTAGGAGGGATACCCATACTTAGTGACTAGCTCGCCCCTTTAATTGTGTAAGCACCAAAATTGGAGTTACAACCAATGCCAAAACTATTAAAATATATGTTCCCTAGAGAGGGAGACACTACTAATGATAATCTCAAGTAAGCTAATCTTTACACTTGAGGAAAAATTAGTGGAGGTTTTGAAAATAAAATAAAATGGAAATCGAATAGATGATGGCAGATATTAAAGGTATTAGCCCTTTTAGTTATATGCACATGAATCTCTTGGAAGAGGGAGATAAATCCATAAGGCAACTACAAAAAGGTTAAACCCATTAATGATGAAGGTAGTAAATAAAGAAATTTTCAAGCTACTCCAGGCTGAAATAATCTACCTAATTTTAGATAGTGAGTGGGCTACCCTCTTATAAGTAGTTCCAAAGAAAATTGGAGTTACAGTTGTTACCAATTAAGAGGGAGACTTAGTTTTTAATAGAGTCCAAAATGGATGGTGAGTTTGTATGATTATCGGAAATTAAATTCATTGACTTAAAAGGACCATTTTCCTCTCTCATTTATTAATTAGATGTTAGAAAGATTACTTGATAAAGCATTTTACTATTTTTAATGGTTTTTTAAAGATATTTTTATTGCAATTAATTCGAAGGATCAAGAGAAAATAACTTTCACTTGTATTTCTAGAACTTTCGCATATAGATGAATGCCTTTCAACACTTGTAATGTATTGATTACTCTACAAAGGTGTATAGTAAGTAGATTATTAAAGTTTTATGAATGATTCTTTTCTTCATGACAATCATTTTGATGAGTGTTTGCATAATTTAAGGTTAATTCTACAAAGATATATGGAGACTAACCTTGTTCTTAATTTTAAAAAATACCATTTTATAGTTGAACAAGGTATAATCTTGGGTCAAGTTGTTTCTCCTAGCAAAATTGAAGTAGATAAGGCCAAAATTGATGTTATTTAATCTTTACCTCACCTTGTTAGTATGTGGGAAGTTTGCTCATTTCATATAGGTTTATATCAAAGCTTCATCAAGGATTTTTCGAAAATAGTATCTTCATATGCAAGCTACTTTGGAAAGATGTTAGTTTTTAATTTTGCGATGATTGCAAAGAGGCGTTTAAGTAGTTAAAAATTTTATTAATTTCAGCCCTTACTATTCAACCACCGAAGTGGGAATTACCATTCAAAATCATGTTTGATGCAAGTGAAATAGTTGTAAGAGCTGTTTTGGGACAATGAATGTGAAAAGTACCTTATATCATTTACTATATTCTATGACCTTAAATGATGCCTAAAAAATTAGTCAATAATTGAAAAGGAGTTGTTAACAGTATTTTTTGCTTAAAAAATTTAGATCCTACTTATCAAGTACTAAAGTCATTATTTTCTCTGACCATGCAACTCATAAATATTTGTTAATATAGAAAGAATCAAATCCAACTGAGTGAATTTGATTTAGAAATCAATGATAAGCAAGGTGTTGAGAATAGAGTGGCAGATCATTTAAGTCTTTTGTCTCATGCTCAATCAACCTTTGATTTGCAGAAAAGTTTTAGGATGAGCATCCGTTCTTTACAAGGATCCAATTTTTATAGTATGCAAATATAATAACTTATTTACCTACTAATATGCTATATACAAACCTATCTAAAGTTTAACAAAATAAGCTTAAGAGTTATACTTAGTACTATAAACGGGATGACTCATATTCATGGAAACATTACTCTGATAAGGTAATTTAAAGGTGTGAACTTAAAGACAAAATATCATCCATCCTTACATTTTGCCATTCAGACATATGTGAAGGACATTTTAGTGCTAAATGAACGACAAGAAAAATCTCAGAATGTGGCTTCGTTTGGGCTTCCTTATTTTGGGAAGCTTACATGCTTTGTGAAAATTAGGAGTGATACTAAGGAATAGGTAATATCACCCAAAGAAATGAAATATCACAAACTCTAATGTAATATGATTTTTTTTTGTCTACATTTTATTGGTCATCAATTATGTGTCAAAATGGGTGGAAGCAAATGCCACTTGAACTGATGATTCCAAAGTAGTTTCAAATTTTCTCAAATCTAACATTTTTTGTAGGTTTGGTATTCTACGAGCCTTAATCAATGATCAAAGCAAACATTTTTGCAATTGAATAGTAGAGGCAATCTGAAATAAATATGGAGTGAGTCATAAGATCAGTACATCATATCGTCTGTAAATAAGTGGGTAAGCTGAAGTTTCGAATAGAGAAATTAAAATAGCCATAGAAAAGATGGTTAGACTAACAAGAAAATACTAGAGCTTGTGACTTGAAGACGTACTTTTAGCATAACAAATACCTTATAAGACCCCAATTAACAAGTCATCCTATAGGTTAGTATTTGGTAAGGCTTATTATCTCCCTATTGAATTGGAACATAAAGCATTTTGGTTTTTAAGCAATATAATATGATTTTTTTGATGAAAATGGAAATCATAGAAAATTGTAACTATAGGAACTAGAGGAAATTTGTAACGAATCTTATAAAAATGAAAGAATCTATAAAGAGAGAACAAAAGCTTTACATGAAAAATTTGTTACTCAGAAAGATTTTTTCATAGGACAAAAAGTTCTTTTTCATTATAGGCTTCAACTATTCCCAAGTAAGTTACAATCTCGTTGGATTGAGCCTTTCGTCGTGACTAATGTATTTCCTCATGGTGTAATTGAACTTTAAAGCATGTCTACCTCTAAGATTTTTAAGGTTAATGCTCATTGTCTCAAACCTTATTATAAGAATGTGAACATCACAACAGTAAAGGAAATGGAATTAACTGACCTAATCTAAGCATCATCAAGTGAATAAGGCTAAACAAAAGTGCTATGAGGAGGCGCCCTAAGTTTATCTTCATTTTTTAATTTAATTCATGTTTGGAATTTATTTTAGTTCTTTTTAGGTCTTAATTGCCTCCATAGATCGAAAGGGACGATAATTAAGTGGAATCGAGAAAGAAAAATAACGACTTCAAAATATTTTAAAGGACGCACACGTGTGCTCCCAGACATAATCATATGTTAAGGATTGTGTAACTCCTTACAATCATGTACAGATGGAATAATGATGTGTAGGTATTAGAAATACCCATGTGAAAAGTACACTTTTATATGAACGAGATGGACTGTATAAGTATTTGAATAGTGAGTATGTACAATTGAAGTTGTTTTAAAGGCATGCCCGTGTGGAAGAGGATAGGCTCATGTGAAACCAGAAGTGACCATGTAGGATACATCGTGTAAGTCCTTAGAACCATGTATCTTATCATTTTTTGAAGCAAAATTAAGGGACATGGTCTCAATCACTAGACATGGTTGTGTAGGTGATCGTGTCTATTATATAAAACTCTAAAATATCATCTTTTCATTAACCTACTACACATCCAATAGACGCTACCAATTAGAAACCTCAACCTTTTGTGTCACCTTCCAGTAACACTACTGGAAACACCCAACTATCCATAACACTAATACATAGAAACATATAGACCAACATTACATAAGCCTGCAAAGATAGTCACATCTAAGTCTACTAAGTCATCGACAATAAAATTTCTCCCCTTTATCCAATAAATAGCCATTAGTCCTAATCAATCAAACTTAACACTAGGAACATCACCAAACATCTCAATTTAGTGCAAATTTAAGACTTCCATAAGAAGAACAAAATTACAAGCTAAGAAAGTGGTTCCGATGATGTATAGAGAACCACCCTAAGAACTAACACTATTATAACAAACAATTGATTACGATTTTTCAATAACTCTTACAACCCTTTCCCCAACCCGTTCTCTAGCAGATTCCACTTAATTAGAACAACAATAAGGAGGCCTATTGTTGAGGTATAGAACATAAAAAGGAAAGAAGGTGGAGTTGAGTAGCGAACTAAAGCTCAAACTATAAGGCTTCAACACCCTCTATGATGAGCAAGATAAGAAAATTTATAAAGAATTATATGAATGTAAAGTATATGCATGTAAGTATATTCATCTTCAAACCTTAGAAGCATTTCATGTTAAAGAAGAATTGGAAGCTTTGGTAGATCAAATGGGCATAACTATGCGAATATGCAATTGCCTGCCTTTATTGAACTGACATATGATTTTATACGATTTTTTAGTTAATTATTATCATGAACTTAATTTATTCATAAAAAGGATTATTGGATTCAAAATGATGGGAAGAGAAATTTCCTTTTTGATTGTTAACTTTAATATTATAATATTTTTAACGCCAAGAAGGAACAATTCATAAGTTCAAATGTTATTATTCAAAATGTTGATTATATTCCTTATCAGCTAAGTACTTCAAAAAGTTAATATTTAAAAAAACTTGAATTCAAGTATTTACATATCTTGACTTATAACTTTTCAGGAAGAAGGGATAATACAAGGACTTTAGATAAAATTGAATTATATTTTTTTATGGTGTATAGAAAAATCATTTCAATAAATCTAGGTTATTAGTTGATTACACAATTTCATTGTGTGATTCAAATGAAAAATAAACCTTAATCTTAAGTTCCTACACTACTCAACCGACTGTTAATTTGTATTTACTTGATTTGTCTAACACTAATATGTACATTGTTTGTAAGATGGAACCTTTGGATTTAAATTGTTTAGCCAATATGGGGATCGTTACCCAACAGTTTGAAAGTAGTTTCAAATTTACTCCACATGGTCAAGTTGTCCAGTATTTAAGGACATTATAATGTAATAGAGCTTTAGCTATAGAACAACCATCTTGCAACCAATAAGAAAATGTCCCTTCCTTTTCCTAAACTCAACACACTATTCTAGTATGATTAGATAGGATTGAGAGAAGATTATATTGAATGAAGCATAATCTTATGAACTTCTTCATAGACCAGAGGTTCACGCCCCCTTTTCCACCCTCTCTATACGTTGGTTGTCATTCATCCCGTATAAAATGAAAAGAGAAATAAGGCATTCCCTTCTTTTTCTATCTTTCATTTACTATTGTTCTGGTTTTTTGTGCTTTACTATTAAACATTATAAATGATGTTTTAAATAGGTGTAGGGGTGGGGATATTTCTCTTTGTTATGATTTTTTAGTATTTTAAGCATTTTTAGGTTGTTTGAACACTTTCTTTTAATTTCTTGTTTACACCTAATGCTTTTAGAAGTTTATGTAATAAGATGTGTCAAAAAAAATTTGCTAAAATTTTTTGAATGAATTGGCCTATATGTTCAAATTTGGACTAAAATTGATTAAGATGAAAGCTAAACATATTAAAAATTTGAAATAGCTAGGTATATAGTTAGACAAAGCAATACAATTGATTGATGAAGTATTGCATAAGGATTAAGTGAATTTGTGTGAAACATGTAAGCATCTAAGCCTTAAAAAATAGGTACATCTTATGTCTATCCATTTTTCTTTTGTATGTGATTCTCTGCCATTTGGATACTACTAGAAGTTGCATCGAATCTACTTGAATTGTTATGATTGCCTAAGAGCTTGAATATGATAAAGGCATTCCTTATTTTACCCATTTAACTTTAAGATCCACCTTCCTTAATTATCCCTAATTCATCCATTTGATTCATTTTTAAAATCCCTATCTTTGGGTTTTAAATGCATATAATAAATCTAGCCTATAGTATATCCTATCACCTAATTACATATTTCAATAAAATATTTTTAAAGTACTTGGGGAATTAGAGTGACTTTGCTTTAAATTGTGTTTTCCAAGCGACTAGTCTTGTATTTAGTTTAACTTTGTATCATGGTGGCCTATTTTTTGCATTGAGGATTTACTTTCCATATAAAATAAAGAATAATTGTAGCCATACTATATTGACATTGACATTTAAGTACTTGGTTGATAATTGAGTACTTGATTATGGTCACATTCTTTTACATTTTATTTTTATGCTTATTAAATATATGTGGTTTTAGCCTTTAATTTTACCTTTCTAACCTTTAACTCAAGCTCCATTACAACGATTTAATAAATTCCTTTTGATTCATGCCTTTATATGTTCATAGTGAGAATATTTGGTGTTTGCTCAAGTTGATAGTAGTATATTCCTTATGATAATAGCTCAAGAGTAAAAACTTGAGCTTAAACACTTGTATGAAAAAGGGAACACCATAAGGAAATTTACTAAAAAGGTGTTTGACAAACAGCTTATTTGTTATTTTTCAACTTATTGACTAAACCATCTTAAAAAGCTATTAATGTGTTTAGGGAATGGTTTATTAGTTAGCTTATTTAACTCCAATAAGTTAATTTCCAAAAGTTTAACAAGAGGAGCTTTTGGAGTTAGTTGCTTGCCTAATGACAATATTGTCGTCCACTTTACTCTCTACTTTTACACTGTATGTTTTCAAAGTTGGCTTTTTTATCATACAATTATGTTGTTAAATTTGGAAGAATATAATAAAGTTGTTAACTAAACTTTTTAATCTTTATTTAATTTTATAATATTAGTTTACATTTAAAATTACCATAATAGTAAATTTTTGAATATAAAGAGTCACATCAAATTAATATTTTTAGTATATAACTACTATATATCGTATCTATGTCATTCTATAATTATAGATATTTTTAATTTATTAAATAATAAAATTCATACTTATTATATGAAAAGTACTAATATGATGTATCTCGCTGCATCATTCATATTAATAGATAATTTAATGTTGGATTATTATTACTAC
>JANSVA010000216.1:30889080-30912223 GCA_025504915.1 Erythroxylum reticulatum
TCCTAGAGAATCTCATTATATTGTTGTCAAAAGAATATTGAGATACTTAGCAGGTTCTACTGATCTTTGCTTAATGTGTGAGAAAGGTAAAGATTTCATGTTAATTGGCTACTGTGATGCTGATTATGCTGGAGATAGGATTGATAGAAAGAGTACAAATGGAGGTTGTCACTTTCTTGGTCATAATCTAATTTCTTGGTTAAGCAAGAGGCAAAGTTCAATTACTCTATCTACTGCAGAAGCTGAATACATGTCAGCCGCAAGCTGTTTTTCATAGGTTTTATGGATTAAGCATCAGTTATAGGATTATTCTATCTAAGAAGATCAGATTTCAATCTTTTGTGACAACACAAGTGCTATTAATCTCTCAAATAATCCAATACAACACTCAAGGGCAAAGCATATTGAAGTCAGATATTATTTTATAAGAGACTATGTAGAGAGGTATCAACAATCTACAATTTGTTGAGACGAATCAACAATGAGAAGATATCTTCACCCTTAAGTGAAGACATATTTAAGGAAATTAGAAGAAACCTGAATATAGTGATGTTAAATGACCATTCGTCTGAAATTCCATGATCTAGACGATTCATCCAGAAGAGACTGAAAAGTAGTAAGTTTTCAAGTTAAATAGTAATGGTAATTTACAAACGGTAACTTTTCAAGAGTGTGTATATAAAAAAAAGAGAAATCATCTCAAAATTCTGCAACACCTTACATTCTAGAATTTTCTCGAAAAACTTTAAAACTGACTTGTTCAAAGTGCTCTAAACAAAGACGATCCAACCCTCTGTTCTAAACTTCAAATTCTTCTTATTTCATATCTTTATCTCTTTTTATATACTAACCTCGCTTCTTTAAACGAAATACATTCTTGTGTTTAGTGTTTATTTTTTATAGATTAAAAAAGGCCAAAATCTCTTGTCTATGGTAGACTCGTCAATTTCAGTTCCTTGAAGAACAATTAGATGAATATCGAACCTGAGATTGAAGTAGTTACCTGGAAGAATATCTTCAACATCCGAGAGACGGTATATCTAAATGAAATATATGAGTTCTGAAAGAATGCGAAGGTGGAAGACAATACCTTGGTATCAATGGTAGATGGGTTGTTGGTAATAATCACACAAGATTCTATCGAGAAGGCTATTGTATGTTCAAATATTGGAGCAAAACTGTTCAATAATACAGATTGGATCACTCAAATTCATATAGATAAAGCCAACATCAATCGACAACTATATGGATCTAGTAATCCAGGAGTCAAGAATTCTTCAACCCTCATTTTGAAGGCTAGGGTTCTTCATTCACTTCTTCATTGTATTCTACCAAGAGCAGGAACAAAGGATTTGGTGACAATGAATGATGAACATTGTCTGTTTCATACTTACTCACCAACCTGTTAATCTTCCGTTCTTGATTATGAAGTACATGGTAAAGGCTAGGGAGGATTATCATCTGAAGAGTGGTTCTTTACCTTACGGTATGCTGTTAACAAGATTCTTCAAAGAATCCAGAATCCTACTTGATAGAGGAAACATAGTAAAGATGAATGTTAAGTGCGTCATTAATGCCTTTAATATTCACAAAATGGAAATCAAGACTGAAGCTGAAGCGGATGTAGATTTCACACCGAAAGTAAAGTCTAAGGGGGAGCTTTTAATAGGACGAAGCAAGAGCAAACATGTTCCGTCAGAAATACAAGTAAAACCTTGATTGTCCGGAAGAATATCAGTAGAGGAAAAGGTTGAACAATCATTTGATGTGTTGATACAAGTCATTACATTTCTAAAAAAGAAGGAAAGCAAGGCTCAACAACCAACTAACTAAGTGTCTTTAAAGAGGAAGGCTGAGATGCTCCAATCAGAAAGGACCAAAAAGTTAAGAAGGTCACCAAGATTAATGACTTTACGACAACAAGGACAAAAGAAATAGAAAGTTTTGATTATTGGTGTAGATTCTAAGAGTAAAATGGAGCAAGAGCAATAATAGCAGCCTACCAAAATTCAATCAGTAAAATCATCTAGAGAGACATAGATAAAAAGGAAGTTAGTATTTGGGAATAAGAAGCCTCAACAACAACAACCCTCCTCCAAACCAATAGAAGAACAAAAGAAGATGAAACTTATTCAGAAGAAGGTTTCTTCATATGATGTTCCACAAAAGACACAGAATGTAGAACACTAGTTAGTACCTTACAACCCTCCTCAACCGATAAAGAAAGAAGATTTAAAAATAAAGGTCATAGATGAATCAACAGCTGATCGTAACAGAAGTTCAATTATCATCAGAGAACCTTCTAAACAAACAGTTAAGGTTTAAGTTGAACCTATAATAGTAAATGATCAGATGATACATCTTCTAAGTCCTGAAGAACGAAGAGTATATAGTATTCTGCGAGATGAAAAGTTAGAACAATATCCATTGAAGATTACAAAAGATCCTTATACAATCTATCCGGTAACAAGCAGAACGACAATTAAGATTGTACCAGATATATAACCTAGACGTCCAACACCCATAATAAACGAAGGAAAAGTAAAGAAGAAGATGTTTCCTGAAGGATATGAAGATAATCTTACAGAAGAATAGATTCAAGTGGTAGTGAAGAACATAGACGATATATGTCATGCAGCTTAACCTGTAGGTGTTTATATATCACATCACATATCAAGGGCATCAGGAAGTCAATTTGGAGCATTTTACCAAAGATGAAAGTTTTAAGGTAGTTAGCACAATATCAGAAGGAAGGTACAAAAGTATCACAATTGAAGGTATCGATTTTAACTTAGAAACCTTTGTGCATTTACTTATTCATTTCAAACCCTTAGGTTTCATACCTTCAGTTAAAACTGTTTTACACCTTCTAGGGTAACCAATTTACAAATTATCTAGACCTGATGATCTTGATATCCCTGAAGGAAAACAACCTTTCAAATTACTTTCAATCAAAATTATAGAATTAGATGATTAACATAGAAAACCATCTATTTTTGAACACATTCATCCACTTAGTGAAATACTACAAGATGCTACTGTTAATTCGGAGTTCTTGAAGAATTTCATCAAATGGATTGAAGCTAGTCACAAGTAGACGGAAGTTTAGGAAGCCTTAGCTAAAAGCATTAAGGAAATTCATACAGTGGGTGATCTTCATGAGGAAATAACACTTCTCCATGTTTCTATAGAATAAGACCTCATGATGATCTACACTGATATTCAACACATGTATTCTGAAATTTTGAAGCATCTAAAATAAACTATCTTTTTGATTGATAACAAATATGGGGAGAAAAGTGATATCTTTGTATATTTTATGTATATCTTGTATATATTGCTTTATTCGTTTCTTCGTCTGAATATTATTTTATCTTCAAATATTATGATTATTTGTTATCATAAAAAAGGGAGAGATTGTTAAGTCAAGAAGACTTCACTTCTTCTATTAATTTTGATAAAAATCAAATAATAATAATAATAATAGAAGTGTGTGAATTGTTTTGATGAATTTGTTAAGTGCACATGTAACTGACACAAATTGTCAATTCAAGATGATACTTAAGTAAAAGCTGAATAAGACAAAGCGTCTTAGATGGATTAGACAAATTGTGAAGTGCTTGGTCTAAGACACCAGACGAAGCATAACACCAGATGAAGCATATGAAATCTATACAAGACTATGCAATTGAAAATATTCTAGAACATCAGTCAGTTAGTTGGAGTTGATTACAGGACTCAACTAATAACGATTTTTAGAAGACTCAAAAAGCAGATTTCTTAAAGAAGATAGTTGAAAATTTAGGCTATAAATATTAGTTATAGTTGTAAACAAAATACATATAAGAGAGAAAAGGAAATCTGATCGTACAAAACATACTTAGAGAAATTCTATATTCAAGTGCTCACACGAAAAAAATATTCTGAGAAAAGAAAAGAAGAAAGAGAGCAAATACATCTATAACGTGAATCTCAAATAATATCTTTTTAAGTGAAAGAAAGGCTAGAGCTTGGAAAGGCTAAGTAAGCAGATAAAGAATACTTTGTGAGGGAGACCTTAAGAGGCTGTACAAGTGTAGAAATAATACTTGTAACGTTGAAGGATATAATGAAATCTCAGATAAACTCTGAGGACTAGACGTAGCCTAAGGTTAAGGGTGAACTAGTATAAATTGCGGTGTCATATTCTCTAACTCTTATCTCTTTAATTTTCTTGTTGTTAGAAGAATAAATACTAATTTTCGCTATTGCATTACTCATCAAATTAAGTGAATTGATTTGTAATCGTCTGAATTTTTAAAGAAAATCAAGTAGATTTTAAAGATTAATATTTTAGACAAATTAACACAATTCAACCCTCTTCTTCTGTATTCTACATATTATATGTGATTTTTATATTAACAAGTGATTTACTTCATTCACAAGGAACACTTGTCTCAAATCCTTCTGATAAATTTCATAATTGGTAGACATCAAATGCAGTAGCATAAAACTGTCCTTCGAAGAATTGATTCCAAGTTAAAAGGAACCAGTCAACAGACTCATGCTACTCAACATAAAGTTGATGCAGTCTCTAAATAGATCCAATGATTATACCACTCATGCAAAGCTCATATCCAGTAACTTGACGCTGATCTTCAACATTACATTGCTACACAGTATTTTAGACCTGACTTTGACGTCAAAACTAGAGAACTTAGGAAGATATAAGGAATTATGCAACGCATGGAAGCTGATATACAATCTGCATAGTCTAAGACTATATATGGCTCATCCTCTTCAGTATTTCCAAATATACAACAGTATACACTCCTCCTCTATATCAAACATACCCAAAAGAAGCTGATTATTCAAAGGTCTTTAAGTTCAACTATCCTTTGATAAGACAACATATCCATCCTTAGGGAACTCAAGCTAAAACTAAAAAGTTAAAGCCCAAGCCTTCCTAAGCCATCACCTGCATATACTAAACCTAAACTAGTTAACCAGTGGAGTAATCTGTTACAGATTCATACACCTCACACTTGTCCACCGAAGTCTTAACCTTCCACCTCTACTGGGAAGGATAAAAGTTTGACAGAGTTCATAGCAACTCTTGCACCTACACCTGTTACAGAAGATTCCTCAACTCAATCAAATATTTTAGAAGCTTATTCTAAAGCCTCTGTCCTAAAATTGAAGTCTTTGTAACAATTTCTGAATCATCATTTGAACAGATCTCTAAACCATCTTTTAATTCCTCAGCCCAGCTAGCTGATCTATCAGACTTATCACAGGTTCTGATGATTATGCCTGAACCTACTGAAGTTGAACCAGATATGAGTGAAGTAGAGTCTACAGGTACTGAACCTTTCATACCTGCAACAGCACCATAAACAGTACTAGCTCAACCAGCTGCACAAACCAAGCCTACTTCAGGACCTTGGTTTACTTTTGACGATCTTCCCCCAAAGAAATGGAGAGATCACTTACATGAATTCGGTGTATGGATAGATCTTCAAGTGACTCGACCAAATAATACTTTATAAGATATTTTGCTTATTTCACTGGTACTTTATGAGAAAGGTGGTAAAGTATTGACGAAAATCGAACACTTCAATATATCCAAGTTACTACAGCTGGAGCTCTTCTTGGATAATTAACAAGGAATTCATTGGTGACTTTCAGCTTATAAATAAGTAGATCCGTTAGGAGTATTTTGCAATAAAATATTGTTCCCTTGAAAGCGTGATGTACAAAAGCATTTTCAACGTATGACAAAAAGGTATTATCGTTTGAATGGATGGAATGATGTTAATCATCATTATACTTTTATCTCATCCCTTCCAGATTAACTGCAGCCAGAGCTACAACGGACCATAGTTTCTTTACAAAGGGATATTGCTAATATATCTCTTAGAGAAATCTACCAGCTTATTTTAGCCTCTCTTAATAAGCTTTGTGATCAAAATACCTTATTTAAGAACATCATTAAAGATGGTCCGCTTCTTAAATAGGCTTTCAAGAAGCTTTGTTTTCAAATTAAATGTAAAGACAAAAAGAATTATGATTGTAGCAGTAAGAAGAAATCTTATCATAATCGTGTCTATCATCAACGAAAGTTTTATAGACAAATGGAAGGTACAAGCCCTTAAGGAAATTTTACATGAGAAAAGATGGAACAAAACAAAATTTTGCTCGATTCTTCAAGAAGAAATCCCATCATTCTCATAAAGCTGATCGATGTTTTCTCTATGGATAAACAGGACATTTGCACAAACCTGTCCTCACGAAAGCAAGAAAGATGTCAAGTTATTGAAGCACATGCAATCAATTTTTCCTATTCATTCTTCTAATAACTTTGAAGATCTTATTGAGGAACAATCCACTAAAGATGAAGACACTAAGTTTGTTGTTTCTGTTATGACCTTTGATTATGAATCTTGTGATTCCTCTATAAGACATTAACTTTGTTGTTTATGTTACGACCTTTGATGGTGAATCCTGTGATTCCTCTATCTCTTTAGGGAATGATACTCTATAATGCTACAACAGACCTGCATGAAATTAGATTGTACTCCAGTCCAACGACCATATGTCCATATCCAACTCTTTAGATAAAAAAATAGGATTGGCCCATTAAAGCTATTAGATTTATGGATACTGGATCTAGCCATACGATTATGAAGCCCAACATTTTACCTTGTAAAGCATGAACCTCATATGATGAGTATTTTACATCTGCAGATGGCAATTCATTTAAGATCAGGCTTATTATAAAGAGAGAGATGGGGATATGATTCTTTTCACAGTGTTCAGATTGGACTAAAGTGCTTTGAAGCAATCTACTTAGCCCACATATTCTTACTGGTGTGGATGTATGTAGTAAAGCTTTGCCTTTACAGATCCTACCCACATGCCTCAGGTATCAATCAATTTTTAGTCCCTACATTGAAATAAAAAAAGTGTTTGAACTTTCATACGTCACTGAGCGATAAATTGTTAGATTATTGTCCTGAATCATATGCATAGTTCCCTCATCCATATCATCTTTAGTAAAATTTTGATTTTTTCATAAGTCTACCTTTCAAAAAGAATGATGATATCAATTCTAAGAAAGCTACACATCTAGGGATGAACCCTGTTGACCTCAAATTCGCATAAGATGAGTGTGCTATCCTTCTGAAGTAAGGACTCATTGAGCTCACAAAGTCAGATTGGGCTTGCTAAGCATTCTATGTGAACAAATGTTTAGAGCAAAAGTGCAATAAAAAGAGATTGATAATTGATTATAAGCCTCTGAATGCATTCGTATAAGATGACAAGTTTCCTCTCACTAAGATCAGTACTCAGGTACTATTTTTAAAAGAACCTGTTATCTTTTCTAAGTTTGATCTTAAAGCAGAATTTTAGTAATCAGGTATCAACCCAACTGAGCAGTATAGAATTGCATTTTGCATTCCCAATGCACAATACCAATGGATTGTTATGCCATTTGGGCTTAAAGTTTCCCCATCACTATTTCAAAGAACCATGACCAAGATCTATGAGCCTATCTTCAATAGTGCAATCATTTACATTGATGACATTCTCCTGTTCTCAAAGACCCATGAGGAAGATCAGGTCTTACTTTAACAATTCCTAGATCTTACTAAACAGTATGGCATCATGCTTTTAACCTCTAAAAGCATCATTGGTACAAAGGAGATTGAATTTCTAGGTATGCATTTCAAAGATGGATTCTACTAGCCTGGTCCATATATTATACAAAAATTATTACATTTTCCTGATGAAAATCTCATTGTGAAACAAATACAATAATTCCTTGGGATTGTTAAGTTCATACCACACGTGCAACTTACATTTCGTGTTTATCCAAGTAACTCAGACAGAATCCACCATGTCCTTTAGATATTTTCTTTCCTTTTTCTCATTATAAATATATTTTTCCTCTTAAGCGAGGTATCTTCTGCTCAAATTTTTTTATCTTTTAAAGTCTTTGATTGCCAAGTTCTTATGGCTCATCAAAACCTCTCTGCCATCAGAAAGAAATGCTTTCCTCCCATTGCTAGTACACCTACTAATGTTTCTGAAGTTGCCTCACTTGCTTGTATGAGTTTGTTTTATTATTTGCATAATTTTCTCAGTGAAACTAACTCTCTTGGTAGTCCCACAATGTTCAACCTCAAAGCACTTTACCTTAATGTGACTTTTCTTCATGACATCCTTTTTGAAAACACATTATGCTATCTTTGGACACTTTCTACCCTATGTTTGTGCCATCACTCTATCCCCTTTTTAGCTCTACCAACATCTCTATGACACAAACAATGAAAGGTCTTTGTTATGGACATTTGTTGAGTGGTTTCAACCACTAAATCAATGGAAGCAACAATGTTCTATGGTCATTTCACAACATCGTCTATGGAAAGCTTATATTAGATGACAATCTACTCATTATTTCTTCATCATTCATCGTCCATATTGTGAAACCTATATTGGAGCCCTTTGCACTGAACACTATGTCCATTTTTATCATACTTCATTATATTGGCCACAATATCAAGACAATGTGCTCTGATCTCTTAGAGATTTTCCCAAAGAGATAAATCATTTTCCTGATACACTGATCATTTCCTCCTCTATTGGACCTTTTAAGTGAATTTATTCCTGGTGAACTAAAAGCACCAGATGTTGACATACCAAGTTCTAATAGCCCTCAATATGAAACAGAAGAATCAATCTTAGACCTTGCAGGACCTTCTCATCCTTTTGACTCAGTCTTTTAGGATGATTAAAACCCTAATGATGATAATTATAGTCCTAATGAAGATGAATTAAATCAATTCCTACACAAACTTCACACATGTGAGCTCAGTCATAGTAAGCTGTAAAAGAAATATCAAAATGATATTAAGAGCTCAAATAATCCAGACTCTCTATCCAATTTACAATCATGGCATGAACCAATACGTGACAAATAATGCATTGCATTCCACGGGACTCGTCTTTTTAGTTTTTTTTTCCTTTTTGAGTCTTTGATGAAAGAGAATCTTTGTGGCCCACAATCTACTATGTAAGATTCCTTCTTATCATCATATTGTTTGCTTTTTAGAAAGTTGTTTGCCTTTTCAAAGCAGCTTTGTGAAAGGTGTGATGATTGTACTTAAAGTTGCTTTCTTTTTTAAGGATGCAATTAGTATGTCTCTTAAGAGTTTTACTTTCATGTCCTTGCTTTGCCTATAAAAGCAAGGTTTCTCCTTCATTGTAAGCATGATGAAATGGAAGAAGTTTTGTTTTCAATGAATATTAGTTTGAGTGTTTTCCATTCTCTCTAAGTTCTCCCTCTCCTAAAAACTTAAGTCTTGAGTAATGTTACTATTTGTCATTATATAGAGACATGTTAGCTTTATACTCACCTTTTATGAGGATCTTATGTATCAGAAAGTCTAAGACAGTCTCTGACTGCATAAACAATTCCACTGTGAGATTAGAGTTTAATGAGAAAAGAGTGTAGGTACTGTTGCGACTATTATTTCAAAAGGGGAAAAGGTGTTGTGAGAGTGTAAGGTTCCTAAGAGTAAAGCTGAGAGTTGTGTGCCTATAGATAGAAGGGCTTTGTATCTCGGCCATCATACCTGGAACTTACCGATAGTCATAAAGTTCCCATATTGTTCCACAATAGTCTACCAGACACTACAGTAGCCTACAATTTGACTTTAGTTAGTTGATAGTCTGCTTAAAGATGTTGTTTTAATTAGTTGGTTGTTGTACTTTCCCTGTATGCCCTTAGGGCCCCCAGTATGATGAAACAATAGTTGCAATAGTACTTACATTATTTCCCTTTTAAACTCTAATCTCATAGCTAAACACACCAGGGACCCCGAAGGGCACACATTGCATAATTCCTTGTATCTTCTTGAATTCTCTAGTTTTGACGTTGAAGTTAAGTCCAAAATACTACATAGCAATGTAATGTCGAAGATCATCATCAAGTTGCTAGATTTGATTTTTGTATGAGTGGTACAATTGTTGGATCTATTTAGAGAGGACGCCAACTTTATATTGAGTAGAATAAGTCTGTTGACTGATTCCATCTAACTTGGAATCAATTCTTTAAAGGAATTTGTTCTGTGCTACTATATTTAATACTTTCTAGTTAAAAACTTCATCAGAAGGATTTGAGACAAGTGTTCCTTATGAACTGATTTATGTGGCTCAAATATAAGGGCTAGAGATAACCCTAGTTGTCTCATCTATACTCCTATGTAGAGAAGGAAATTCTTCTTCGTATGGCTTAACCATCATACAAGGTATAGGAGTAAGAGTAATGATAGGACTTGTTGGCTTAGGTTGACAGGTAGAAGATTTTAGCATCTCACGAAGAGATTTAAGTCTAAATCTTTCTGTGGGCTAACCATTAGATTTGTTGGAATCATATGGGTCTGAATCATCCTTATATGAATGATACTTTTGAGAAGTCATACAATAAGGTTTAGACTTTTTCTTCCTCCTTTGTCATTTGGCATACCACTTATCATCATCATTACTGTCTGACTTAGGGTTGAGATGGACTTCAAAATCAAGTTCGCATATAAATGGGTTAACATACCATACAAAATGTCCACAATGATGGCTTATATAGACTGGATCTCTAATAGATTTAAAATAATAGATAGGAGGGCCAAATTTACCTTCCGTATAAGAAAATATGGGCTGGATCAGAAAGATAGCCTCGAATGTAGACGGTCTAGATGGATCTTTATTGGGCCTTATATAGATAAACTTTATCATTGCCTCTTTTAATGTCTTCAGAATCGGAGGAGTGGTTATAAGAAAAGAGTGTTGATGAGGCACACGGAACACCTTCTAATAATTGATGATCCATTCAGTAGGCATCAACTTTTCAAACTCTATAGCTGGTAATTGCTTTGGGATCTGGATGATAGTAGTTTGATCAATAGAATGATCAGCAATCATATAAAGAGCATCCGAAGTTAAATTTGGAAAGTTGAGGTCCAAAATATGACTATGAAGATCATAGATCATCTGGTGATGTAAGGTAGCCATGATGGCTATAGGATTATGATCTGCTCCAGTGATATGAATCTGAACTTGTAGTCGTTTTGATAAAGTGGGATCATCCAACCGAATGTTACAACCAGGTGCTATTGTCAGAATGACACTTCCATTGTTAAGAGTAGTTTGCAAGGTACCAATCAAGGAATTTTAGTACGATGTGTAGGCAATGTCTAGAAGAGATATCCTGGCTGTAATAGATATTCCCTTTCTTCCATGAAGTGTGAGAACAAGGTGTATAGCTCCTACATGTAGATGTGTATGATCATGTTCTCCCCAGAGAGAGATCAAATTTTTTGGTATCTCAGGTTTTACGTATTGTTCTGCTGTAGTAGATCTAAGGCCACATTGTTCCAATCTAGAACTCTAGATTATTGCTTTGACTTTTGGTCTAGATGTAGACAAAGTAGTACGTATACTTCTCGTCCAAGAACGATCATAAGAATAGATACTGTAGGACCTCAACAAAGGTAAAGAAGACTCACAAATATGATTTTCTACAGGAACACAGGTAATTTCAATAAGATTTTCTATACGATAGACAAAACATGGTTAGCACTAGAAGGTAGACTAGATATAAACAAAGTTGAAGATAGATGAACTGGTAATTTGGTAGTGTTTCCATAACTATTGGGCTCTCTCTTTACTCACTCTTATCAAGAGACAATGTTATCGTCGGCCAAGACACAAAAGATCGCTCTAATACCACACTGGGGAACCTAAAGGGTACACAAGGAAAGTGCGACAACCAACTAGCTAAAACAACATCTTTGAGTAGACCATTAACTAACTAAAGTGGAATTGTAGGCCATTGTAGCATCTGATAGACTATTGTGGAACAACATGGGAACCTTGTGACTATTGATAAGTTCCAGGTATGGTGGCCGATACACAAATCCCTTCTCTCCACGAGCACATAACTCTCAGCTTTCCTGTTATTAGAAGACAATGTTATCGCCAGTCAAGACACAAAAGATGGCTCTGATACCACACTGGGGACCCCGAAGGGCGCATATGGAAAGTACGACAATCATCTAGGATGGTTACCTAACTGAGTAAGGACTAAAAAATGATCGATACCTGAGGTCTGTGGATAGAATTTGTAAAGGCAAAACTTTACTATATACATCTATACCAATGAGAATATCTAGGCCAGGTAGATTGCTTCCAAGCACTTTAGTCAAAACTGTACACTGTGGAAAGAATTGTATCCCTATCTCTCTCTTTGTAATAAGCCCGATCTTGAATGAATTACCAACTGCATTTGTAAAATAGTCATTATGTGAAGTCTATGCTTCATAAGGTAAAAAATTAGGCTTTATAATCGTACGGCTAGATCTAGTATCCATAAATCCAATAGCTTTAATGGGTTAATCATATTTGTCTTGTCTGAAGAGTTAGATTTCGACATACGGTCATTGGACTGAAGTACGATCTAATTTCATGCAGGTCTGCTATAGCATGTATAGAGAATCAATCCCTAGAGATACAGGAATTAGAGGATTCATCATCAGAGGTGATAACAAAAACAACAAATTTAATGTCTTCATCTTTAGTGGATTGTTCCTTAATAAGATCTTCAAAGTTATTAGAAGAATGAAAGGCAAAATTGATTGCATGTGCTTCAATAGTTTGACATCTTTCTTGCTTTTGTGAGGACCGGTTCATGCAAAGTATCCTAGTTATCCACAGAGAAAACATCGATCATCTTTGTAAGAACGATGGGATTTCTTCTTAAAGAAATGAACAAACTTTCATTTTGTTCCATATTTTCTTATATAAGTTTTCCTGAAGGTATTGTAACCTTCCATTTGTCTGTAGAACTTTCGTCAATGATAGACATTATTGTGATGAGATTTCTTCTTATTGCTACATTCACAATTCTTTTTATATTTGCAGTTAATTTGAAGATAAGGCTTCTTGCAAACCTGTTTGAGAAGTGGACGACCTTTAATAATGTTCTTGAATAAGGCGCATTGGTCATAAAGCTTATCAAGAGAGGCTAAAGCAAGTGGATAGATTTCTTCAAGAGATATATTAGCAATATCCCTTCGTAAAGAAACTATGGTCTGTTGTAGCTCTAGTTGTAGTTGATCTGGAAAGGATGAGATAAAAGTATTACGAAGATTAACATCATTCCATCCATTTAAAAGATAATACCTTTCTATCATTCATTGAAAATGCTTTTATACATCACGTTTGTTAAGGGGACAACATTTCATTACAAAATACTCCTGGCGGATCTACTTATCTATAAGCTAAAAGTCACCAAGGAATTCCTTATGAATTATTCCAGGAAGAATTCCGACTGTAGTGACTAAGATATACTGAAGTCTTCGATAGTCGTCAATACTTTGCCACCATTATCGCAAAGTACAGATGAAACGAGAAGTAAACTCAAACAAAATATCCTATAAAGGATTATTTGGTTAAGTCATTTGAAGATCTATTTATACACTGAATTCATGCAAGCGATCTCTCCATTTCTTTAGGGGAAGATCGTCAAAATTAACCAAATTCCTGAAGTAGGCTTAGTCTATGTAGCTAGTTGAGTTGGTGTTGCTTGTGGTCCTGGTGCAGGTCTGAAAGGTTCAATACCTGTAGATTATGCTTCATTTATACCTGGATCAGCTTGAGTAGGTTTAGTCATAGTTATCAAAACTTATGAAAAGTATGACAGATCAGCTAGCTGGGCTATGTAATGAAAAGAAGGTTTAGAGATTTGTTCAGATGATGACCTAGAAATTATTGCAGAGATTTCAAATGTTGGGATAGAGGCTTCAGAACAAGCATATGAATTATCTGATTGGGTAGAGGAATCTTCTATAGCAGGTGTAGGTGTAAGAGTTACTATGAACTTTGTTAGAGGCATTGTATCCTTCCCAATAGAGGTGGAAGGTTGAGACTTTAGTGGAGAAGTGGGACGTTTATGAATCTGTAATGGTTTACTCCAATGGTTAACTGGTTTAGATTTAGTATATGAAGGTAATGACTCAGGAACTTGCGGCTTAGGAACTTGTTCAGGCTTTGGCTTGGGCTTTGACTTTTTAGTTTTAGCTTGAGTTGCCTGAGAAAGGATATGTTGTCTAATCTAAGGATAGTTGAACTTAAAGACCTTTGAATAGTCAGCTTCTTCTAGGTATGTCTGATACAGAGGAGGACTGTATATTAGTTATATATTTGGAAATACTGAAGAGGATGAGCCATATATAGTCTTAGACTGTGTAGATTGCATATCAGCTTCCATGTGTTGCACTATTCCTTGTATCTTCCTGAGTTATCTAGTTTTGACATTGAAGTCAGGTCTAAAATACTACATAGCAATGTAATGTCGAAGATCAATATCAAGTTGCTAGATCTGAGCTTTGTATGAGTGGTACAGTTGTTGGATCTGTTTAGAGATGGTTTCAATTTTATGTTGAGTAGCATGAGTCTGTTGACTGATTCCATCTAACTTGGAATCAATTCTTCTAAGGACTTTGTTTTGTGTTACTACATTTGATGTCTTCCAATTAGGAACTTTATCAGTAGGATTTTAGACAAGTGATCCTTGTGAAGTGATTTTTGTGGCTCGATTATAAGGGCTAGAGATAACCCTACTTGTCTCATCTGTACTCCTGTGTAGAGAAGGAAACTTTCATTTGTATGGCTTAACCATCATACAAGGTATAGGAGTAGGAGTAATGACAAGAATTGCTGGCTTAGGATGATACGAAGAGATCTAGCTCTAAATCTTTTTGTGGATAGACCACTAGATTTGTTGGAATCATTTGGATTTGAATCATCCTTGTGTGGGTGACACTATTGCGAAGACATACAATGAGGTTTAGACTTTTTCTTCCTCTTTCATCGTCTGGCATACCGCTCATCATCATCATCACTGTCCAACTTAGGGTTAAGACAAACTTCACAGTCAAGTTCGCACATAGTTGGGTCAACATCCCATACAAATTGTCCACAATGATGGCTTACATAGATTTGATCTCGATTACATTTAAAATAATGGATAAGAGGGCCAGATTTACCTTCCGTATGAGAAAATATAGGCTAGATCAGAAAGATAGCCCCAGATGTAGAAGGTCCAGATGGATCTTCGTTGGGCTTTGCATAGATGGACTTCACAGTTCCATCTTTTAATGTTTTCAGAATCGGAGGTGTGGTTGTATGAAAAGAGTGTCGATGAGTCGTATGGAACACCTTATGGTAATTGGTGATCCATTCAGTAGGAATAAGCTTTTTAAGCTCCATAACTGGTAATTACTTTGGGATCTGGATGATAGTAGTCTAATCATTGGAACGATCAACAACTATGTAAAGAGCGTCCAAAGTAAAATTTGGAAAGTTAAGGTCCAAAGCATGATTCTGCAGATGATAGATCATCTGGTGATGTAAGGTATCCATAATGGCTATGGGATGTTGATTTGCTCCAGTGATCTGAATCTGAACTTACAGCCATTCAACCAATGTGGGATCATCTAACCTGATGTTGAAATATGGTGCTATTGTTAGAATGACACTTTCATTATTAAGAGTGGTCAGCAAAGTACAAATCAAGGCATTTTGATACATTATGTAGGGAGTGTCTAGAAGAGATATCCTAACTTTAGCAGGTATTCCCTTTTTCCCATGAAGTGTGAGAATAAGGCGTATAGATCTTATATGTAGATTTGTATGGTTTTGTTCTCTCAAGAGAGAGATAAGTTCCTTTGGTATCTTAAGCTTTACGTATTGTTCTGTTGTAGTAGATCTAAGGACACATTGTTCCAATCTAGAACTTTGGATTATTTCTTTGACTTTTGGTCTAGATGTGGACAAAATAGTATATATACTTCTCGTCCAAGAATGGTCACAAGAATAGATACTATAGAGACTCAACAAAGGTAAAGGAGATTCACAAACACGAATTTCTATAAGAACATGGGTAATTTCAACGAGATTTTCTATACGATTAGACAAAACACACTTAACATTAGAAAGTGGACTAGACATAAACAAAGTTGAAGATAGATGAACATGATCATTTTTTAGTGTTTTCATAACTATCGGGCTCTCTTCTTACTCACTCTTATCAAGAGACAATGTTACCGCCAGCTAAAACATGAAAGATAGCTCTAATACCACTCTGGGGACCTTGAAGGGCACACAGGAAAAGTACGACAACCAAATAGCTAAAACAACACCTTCTGATACCACACCAGGGACCCTGAAGGGCATACATGGAAAGTACGACAACTAACTAGCTAAAATGACACTTTTAAGTAGACCATCGAGTAACCAAAGTTAGATTGTAGGCTACTGTAGTGTCTGTAGACTATTGTGGAACAACATGGGAACCTTGTGACTATAGGTAAGTTCAAGGTATGATGTCCGATACAGAAATCCCTCCACTCCACGGGCACACATCTCTCAGCTTTGTTCTTAGGAATCTTACACTCTCACAACACCTTTTCCCCTTTTGAAACAATAGTTGCAACAGTACCTACACTCTTTCCCCGTTAAACTCTAATCTCACAATAGAATTGTTTTATGCAGTTATAGACTATCTTAGACTTTTTGATACACAAGATCCCTAGAAGAGGTGAGTGTAGAGCATACTTGTCTCTGTATAATGACTGATAGTAACATTACTCAAGATTTAAGCTTTCAAGAGAGGGAGAACTTAGAGAGAATGGAAAACACAAAACTAATATTCATTGAAAATAAAACTTCTTCAATCTCGTCGTGCTTACAATGAAAGAGAAACCTTACTTTTATAAGCGAAGTAAGGGCATGAAAGTAAAACTCTCAAAAGGCACATTGATTATAACTTTAAAAAAGAAAGCAACTTTATGTACAATTATCAAATCTTTCACAAAGTTACTTTGAAAAAGCAAACAACTTTCTGAAAAGGAAACAGTATGATGATAAAAGGAATCTTATATAGTGGTTTGTGGGCCACAAAGATTGTCTTTCATCAAAAGGCTAAAAAGGGAAAACACCCAAAAAGATGAGTCCCACGGAATCCAATGCATTATTTGTTATATATTGGTTAATGCCATGATTGCAAATTAGATGAAGAGTTTGGATTACTTGAGATACCAGTATCATTTAGATGTCTTTTGTCACTTACTATGACCGAGCTCATATGTGTGAAGTATATGCCGGAATTGATTTAACTCATCTTCAATAGGACTGTAATTATCATCATTAGGGTTTCAAGCATCCTAAATGACTGAGTTAAGAGGCTGAGAAGGTCTTGCAATGTTTGAACTTATTCTTTTGTGTCATATTGAGGGCTATTAGGACCTAGTATGTCAATATCTGGTGCTTCTAGTTCACCAGGAATAAATTCACTTGGAAAACGTCCAACAATGGAGGAAATGATCGGTATATCAGGAAAATGATTTATCTCTTTAAGAAAATCTCTAAGAGATCGGAGCATATTGTCTTGATATGGTGGCCAATATAATGAAGTATGATAAAATGGACATGATGTTCAGTGTAAAGGGCTCCAATATAGTTTTCACGATATGGATGATGAAAGATGAAGAAACAATGAGTAGATTATTATCTAAAATAAGCTTTCTATAGACAATGTTGTAAAATGACCATAGAATCTATCTTTGAAATGTATACACAAAAATTCAAATTCCTTTGTACTAATGATGATTTTAGAGGCTGAAAGCATGATGCCATACTGTTTAGTAAGATCTAAGAATTGATGAAGTAAGGTCTAATGTTCCTTATTGGTCTTTGAGAATAGGAGAATGCCATTAATGTAAATGATTGCACTGTTGAAGATAGGCTTAAAGATATTAGTTATGGTTCTTTGAAATAGTGGTCAGGCAACTTTAACCCCAAAGGACATAACAATCCATTGGTATTATGCATTTAAAATGCAGAGTGCAGTTTTGTACCATCAGTTGGGTTATACCCAATTGCCAAAATCCTGCCTTAAGATCAAACTTGGAAAAGATAATAGATTTTTTTTATAAAAATATTACTTGAGTATTAATCTTAGGAAGAGGAAACTTGTCACCTTGTGGGAATGCATTCAGAGGCTTGTAATCAATTATTAATCTCTTTTTACCACGCTTTTTCTATAAATTTTTTTCACATAGAATGCCTAGTAAGCACAATATAACTTTGTAGGCTCAATGAGTCCTTACTTTAGAAAGTTAGCACACTCAGCTTATGTAAGTTTGAGGTCATCAGGGTTCATCCCTAGATGTGTAGTTTTCGTAAGATTTATATCCTCATTCTTTTTGAAAGGTAGAATTATGAAAAAGTTATCATTTTCCAAAGAGGATATTGATGAGTAAACTTTGCATGTGATTCAGGACAGTAGTCTAATAGTTTATCTCTCAGTGATATATATGACGTAAGAACCTGAGAAAGTTCAAACACATTTTTTATTTCAGTGTAGGGACTGAAAAATGATCGATACCTGAGGCTTGTGGGTAGGATCTGTAAAGATGAAGGTTTACTGTATACATCCATACCAATGAGAATATCTAGGCTAGGTAGATTGCTTCCAAACACTTTATTCCAAACTTTACACTGTGGAAATAATCGTATCCTGATATCTCTATTTGTAATAAGCCCAATCTTGAATGTATTACCATCTACAGCTATAAAATACTCATCGTATGAGGTTCATACTTCAGAAGGTAAAATGTTAGGCTTCGTAATTGCACAGTTGGATCTAGTATCCATAAATCAAATAGCATTGATGGGTCCATCATATTTGTCTTGTTTGAAGAGTTAGATCTGGACATATGGATGTTGAACTGGAGTACGATCTAATTTCATATGGTTTTGTTGTAGCATGTGTAGAGAATCATCCCCTAGAGAGATAGAGGAATAAGAGGATTCATCATTAGAGGTCGTAACAGAAACAACAAACTTAGTGTCTTCATCTTTAGTGTATTGTTTCTTAATAAAATTTTCAAAGTTATTAGAAGAATGAATAGGCAAAATTGATTATATTTACTTCATCAACTTGACATCTTTCTTACTTTTATAAGGACAGGTTCTTGCAAAGTGTCCTGGTTGTCTATAGAGAAAACATCGATCAACTTTCCAAAAATGATGAGATTTCTTTTTAAAGAATCGAAAAAACATTCGTTTTGTTCCATCTTTTCTCATATAAGTTTTCCTTAAGGGCTTGCAACCTTCCATTTGTTTACGGAACTTTCTTCGATGATAGACATTATTGTGATGAGATTTCTTCTTGTTGCTACAATTATAGTTCTTTTTGTCTTTGCACTTAATTTAAAGATAAGGCTTCTTGCAAGCTTGTCTGAGAATTGGATCACCTATGATGTTCTTGAATAAGGCATGTTAATAAAAAAGCTTACCAAGAGAGGCTAAAGCAAGCTGGTAGATTTCTCCAAGAGATATTAGTAATATCCCTTTGTAAAGAAATTATGGTACATTGTAGCTTTGGCCACAATTGATTTGGAAGGGATGAGATAAAATTATAACGAAGATTAACATCATTCCATCCATTCGAAAGATAATTCCTTTTTGTCATATATTGAAAATGCTTTTGTAAATCATCCTTGCCAAGGGAATAACATTTCATTACAAAATACTCACGACGGATCTCCTTATCTATAAGTTGAAAGTCATTAATGAATTCCTTATTAATTATTCCTAGAAGAGCTCCAGCTGTAGTGACTTGGATATACTGAAGTCCTTGATAATCACCAATACTTTGCCACCATTCTCACAAATTACCGGTAAAATGAGAAGTAAACTCAGACAAAATATCCTGTAACGGATTATTTGGTTGAGTCATTTGAAGATCTATCTATGCATCGAATTTATACAAGAGATCTCTCCATTTCCTTAGGGGAAGATCATCAAAAGTAAACCAATGTCCTTAAGTAGACTTGTTCTATGTAGCTGGTTGAGCTGGTGTTGCTTGTGGTGTTGGTGCAGGTCTGAAAGGGTCAGTACCTATAAATTCTGTTTCACTTATATCTGGTTCAGCTTTAGTAGGTTAAGTGTGGCACCCCCTACCACAGGGTAGACACTAGGATGCCTGAAGGTCATTCCAGTACATATCCTATGATAAGGGCGAGCTACGTTTGATCACTACATTCTATTCATATGGCATCATATCAATCATCACTTAAAAAGAATCATAAGAAATCGCAATATTTTTGAAACCAACTTTTCCTCATTTCTTTTTCTTCAAAAATCGAAATTCTACATTGTGTCTTTCAACCTTTACTGCATCTACATCAATAAAACCTAGTAGAAAAGTCCTACATGAAAGAGAATAATATATCAAATCTATCTAAGCCATCTAAAAATCCCAGCTGACAGACCTTTGAGCTATGACTTCTCTTACTAATCACAATTTAAACGGATGGTAGAGCCTCTCAGTAGCTAGAGTCGTCTCTCGATCCTGAAAAGACATCTTTGCAATTTTGGTGAGTTTTGCGAACTCAATGAGGTATCCATCATCGATGGTTCACTCAATTCATGCACACATCATTTCACATAACATATAATCACATTGTTTCATATTTGAGCACGTTTTACATTTTCACTTAAGCATAGGCAAATTATGCATTTCAATCAATCAAACATATATAACCCGATGCATATGAAATGATCGTGAGACTCTTTCCCAATTGTTATGTTGTTGGGACCGAGTGCCTGAACTGTCTCGTATCCATTTTGGATACCGGGCTCATTAATAACTGTCCCTTATCCGATGAGAATATAGGGCTCATTACACGTTGAGCTTGAGGCTTTGAAACACTTTTGAGCTCGAGGCTCATTTCCACTCGTTGAGCTTTAAGCTCTGATTATTGGCTACTCTAGTCACAATTTCCATTATCTGATTATGCATTCATAGTTGGAATGCATGTAACACAATCAATCACATTATATAGCACATAGGTCTTCACATTCACATACATGTAGCACTTCAATATCTCAATCCTCATTCACATTCATCAGACCTTCTATCCAGAATCCACAATCAAACACATTCATTTATCATTCACAGCATAACTTAAGCAAACAATAATTGAGAGAAACCATCTAGGTTACTCACAGGTTGCTCCCAAAGCTAATGCCTGGAAGTGCCTACAACGTCTAGAGGTTGACGTTCCAATTGCTTCTCTATAACAAATAACATAAACATATATCACAATTTGCATAATTATGCGTGTTCATTAATGCCCATATATGAAATGAATTATGTACAATGAATATTCATGACAATCCCGGGTATCCTTCTATCAATGTCATCACAAAAACCTTCTATCAATGTCATCACAAAAATAATCAAATATCGAAACTCACTTAACTAGCATTTGTTCGTAGGGTTTATACCTCGACAAACCCTTTGAATCCAATTTCATAACCTAATGAGCCATTTCAGATTTTTCTCCAAACTCTAACTTTCGAGTCTACTGTTCTTGATCATTAAGACAATGAAGATAAAGTAATTTGATAGTAATACCTTCTATAAAAGTGTTCCTCTATGCCTTATCTTTCTAATGACACAAAAATCATTCAATTTGGTTCAGTTGTGTGAAAGTTATACTCGAAATATTCCTGGACTGCTTTTATTCTAAGACAATACCCTATACTTAACTTCCATCCAAAAATTGAAACTTTTAGAGTCCGAATTAGATTCCAAATACGTCAAACCATTTGTAGCTCCATTCTCTAGTTTATCACAAATCAGAAATCATCTCATTTGGAGCTCTACAGATTAAGAAATCATCAAAATACTGAAGTATGTTTAGGAGAATAACATCAGTTCATACTATCTAAGAATACACTCACTATACCTGTTCCACTTTTTTACTCAATTTTTCCCAATTCAATTCAAAGGGCTATGATTTTTGGTAGAGATGTAGAGCAATGTCTTACAAATCCAAAGGTTCAAAAATTAAGTCATTTGGGTATCTAGAGAAAGAGTTATGATCAAAAGAATCCAATCTAATTTTGTCCTCAAACATACTGAACCTGTTTTGGGGAAACAGATATAACTTTCTCTAGAAATTTCTGATTAAGGCTTTCTTTGGATGGTTCAAAAGAGGACTTCAATAGCTAAAACTTTTATGAAGACCTAAAAGTCAAATTCTGTCTTTTGCATCTTCATACTTTGCTTTGTCTCACTTTTGCTTCGTCTTACTTTTGCTTTGTCTTACTTTCGATTCGTTTTACTTTACTTCGTCTTACTTTCGCTTCGTCTTATTTTCGCTTCGTCTTACTTTCACTTCTTCTTACTTTTGCTTCATCTTAATTTCGCTTTGTCTTACTTTACTTTGTCTTACTTTCGTTTCATCTTACTTTTGCTTCGTCTTACTTTCAATTAGTCTTACTTTTGCTTTGTCTTACTTTCTCTTCATCTTACTTTTGCTTCGTCTTATTTTCACTTCGTCTTACTTTTCTTCGTCTTACTTTTGCTTCATCTTACTTTCACTTCGTCTTACTTTGCTTCGTTTTATTTTTGCTTCGTCTTACTTTTGCCTCATCATATATAATGATCATAACTTATAACTCAGATGTCAAAAAATTCCATACTATATACCATTGGAAAGATAAAAGAAAGATATACAACTCTAAAAAGACAACCTTGCCAAAATCTATCTAGATTAATGCAGATTTTCTCCAAAGTCAGAACACGAATTTTACATTCAGCTCCCAATATACTGCACCCAGTTCTCAACGTCATGAAATTTTGAGACTCTTAGAGATAGAATTGAAATTCGATGTCTTCATACGAAATGTATCTATACATCTCTAAGTTAATCTAAATCAAGAATCATCTCTTTTGGACAACCAAAGAAAACGTTATGGCTAAAAGACTGAAGCACATTCAGTGAGCATTTTTCAGATTTTCAAACTTTCAAAACATCTCTATAACACATTATACGTCATTAATGATCAATCGTAATGATACAACATAACATTTACAAAGATATTTTATCTTCCACGACACACATATACACACAAAAATCAAATCATCAATCCTATATTTCTCATCATTCGATTTTCATTTTAGCAATACCCATAACATTTAAAGCATAACTTACTTGATTTCACTTCAAATTCTTCAAAAACAACACTA
>JANSVA010000216.1:30912323-30939802 GCA_025504915.1 Erythroxylum reticulatum
ACTGAGTGAGCCATTGATGATGGTCACTCACTGAGTTCACAAAACTCACCCAAAATTTGCAAATATTTTTCAAGCTCAGAAGAGTTCCCCATTAGATAAATGGGAGTCTACCTACTACATTCAAGTATGAGGTAGAGGTCAGGATCAATTCGTGTTTGCATAATTGTTGTCATTAATTTTTGTATGAAATGATGTATTCTCAGACTTTTGTATCATGTTTATTGATCAAATCTTTTTTGTAAAAACTTTCTAAAATGGAAAGGGTTGTAAATGAAACTGAATTTTTAGTGCAATTATTATATTTATATGATTGAAAAAGTGTATGATTTAAACGGGCCCGAATTGATTATTAATTTTCCATAAAATTATGCATTGTTTCAAAAAGAAAAGAAAAAAAGACTTTGTAATGAGATTTGACTGAATGAGTGTTAGTACCCAACCCTCATGGGGCGCGAACTCCGATATCACCCATCGATGTCAGGTTTAGGTCTTGCAGGAGTGAGGTGCTACATTATTTGTCAATCTCTCATTGCCAATCAACCTTTCTTTGCCTTTACAAAGAAATACTTTCTTGCCACTGCTAGTACACCTACTAATGTTTCTCAAGTTGCCTCACTTACTTGTATGAGTTTGTTTTCTTATTTGCATCATTTTCTTAGTGAACTGACTCTCTTAATAGTCCCATAATGTTCATGCTCAAAGCACCTTACCTTAATATGATTTTCCTTCATTATCCTCTTTCTGAAAACACATTATGATATCTTTGGGCACTTTCTGCCCTTTATGCTTGTACCGGCACTCTATCTCCTCTTCAGCTTTACTAACATCCCTATGTCATAAACAATGAGAGTTCTTTGCTGTGGACATTTCTTAAGTGGTTTTAACCACTAAACTAACAGAAGAAACAATGTTCTATAGTTATTTCATAACATCGTCTATGGAAAGCTTTTGTTAGATGACAATCTACTTATTGCTTCTTCACACTTCATTGTCCTTATCGTCAAACATATACTAGTGCCCTTTACACTAAACACCCTGTCCATTTTTATCATACTTCCTTATATTGGCCACGATATCAAAACAATGTTCTCTAATCTCTTTGATATTTTCTCAAAGAGATAAATCATTTTCTTGATACACCAATCATTTCCTCTTTTATTGAGCCTTATCCGGGTAAATTTGTTCCTAGTGAACCAGAAGCACTACATGTTGATTTACCAAGTCCTAATAGTCCTTAATATGACATTGAAGAATTCATCTTAGACCTTGCAGGAACTTCTTAGCCTCTTGACTCAATCTTTTAGGATGCTCAAAACCGTAATGATAATAGTTATAGTCCTAATGAAGATGAGTTAAATCAATTCCCACACAAACTTGACATGTGTGATCTCAGTCACAGTAAATGCCAAAAGACATATCAAGATGATACTAACACTTCAAGCAATCCAAACTCTCCATCCAATTTGCAATCATGGCATGAACCAATACGTGACAACTAAAGCATTGGATTCCAAGGGGCTCGTCTTTTTAGGAGTTTTACTTTTAAGTCTTTTGATAAGAGCGAATCTTTGTAGCCCACAAACGACTATGTAAGATTCCTTCTTATCATCTTACTATTTGGTTTTTAAAAAGTTGTTTTCTTTTTCAAAGTAGCTTTTAGAAAGGTGTGATGATTGTACTTAAAGCTACTTTTTTTTTAAAAGATGTAATGAGTATGTCTTTTGAGTGTTTTACTTTCTTATCCTTGCTTTAACAATTAGTTTGGATTTCAATGAATATTAGTTTGTGTGTTTTCCATTCTTTCTAAGTTTCTCCCTCTCTTGAAAGCTTAAGTCTTCAGTAATATCAGTATTGTCATTATACAAAGATAAGTTTGCTCTACATTCACCTCTTCTAAGGATCTTGGGTATCAGAAAGTCTAAGAAATACTATGACTGCATAATACAATTCTACTTTGAGATTAGAGTTTAACGGGGAAAGAGTAAAGGTACTGCTGTGGTGATTATTTCAAAAGGGGAAGAAAGTTATGAGAGTGTAAGGTTCCTAAGAGGAAAGCTAAGAGTTATGTTCCCATAGAGAGAAGGGTTGTGTGTCTCGGTCATTATACCTGGAACTTACTAATAATCATAAGGTTCTCATGATGATTTGCAATAGTCTACCAGACACTGCAGCAACCTACAGTCTAACTTTGGTTAGTCGATGGTCTACTCAAAGCTATTGTGTTAGCTAGTTGGTTGTCGTACTTCCCTGTATGCCCTTTGGGGTCCCTAATTGGTATCAGAGCCATCTTTCGTGTCTTGGTCAGTGATAACATTGTCTCTTGATAAGAGTGAGTAAGGAGAGAGCCCATAGTTATGGAAACACTACCAAACGACCATGTTCATTTGTCTTCTACTTTGTCTATGTCTAGTTTACCTTCTAGCGTAAAGTGTGTTTTGTCTAATTGTATAAAAAATCCAGTAAAACTTACCTATGTTCTTGTAGAAAATCATGTTTATGAGTCTTCTTTACCTTTGTTAAGTCCGTATAGTATTTATTCCTGTGATCATTCTTGGAGAAGAAGTTATGTACTATTTTGTCTACATCTCACCCAAAAGTAAAAGAAATCATCTAGAGTTCCAGATTGGAACAATATGGTCTTAAATCTACAACAATAAAAAAATATGTAAAGATTGAAATACCAAAGGAACTAATCTCTGTTTGGAGTGTACACAATCATACATATCTACATGTTAGAGTTATACGCCTTGTTCTCATACTTCATAGAAGAAAGGGAATACTTGCTACAGCCAGAATATCTCTTCTAGACAGTGCCTACATAACGTACCAAAATGCTTTAATTGGTACCTTGCTGACTACTCTCAACAATGGAAGTGTCATTTTGACGATAGCACCTGATTTTAACCTTAAGTTGGATGATCTTACTTTGTCCGAATGACTGCAAGTTTAGATTTAGATCACTGGAGCAAATCAAGATCCTACAGCCATCATGACTACCATACATCACTAGATGATCTATTGTCTGTAGAATTATGCTTTAGACCTCAACTTTCCAAATTCTACTTCAGATGCTCTTTACATGGATGTTGATTGTTCCAATGATCAGAATATTATCATCCACATCCTAAAGCAATTACTAGCTATAGAGCTTGAAAAGTTGATGCGTACTGAATGGATCACCAATTACTAGAAGGTGTTCCATGTGCCTCATTGACACTCTTTTTATACAACTCCTCTTATTCTGAAGACATTAAAAGATGGAATGGTAAAGTCCATCTATGCAAAGCCTAATAAAGATCCTTCTACATCTGGGGCTATATTTCTGATGCAACTAGTACTTTCTCAAATGGAAGGTAAATCTGGTCTCCTATTCATTATTTCAAATCTAATGGAGATCTAGTTTATGTAAGTCATCATCGTGGACACTTTGTATGGAATGTTGACCCATCTGTTTGTGAACCTGACTGTGAAGTATGTCTCAACCCTGAGTCAGACAGTAATGATGACGATGAATGGTATGCCAGAAGGAGAAGGGGGAAGAAAAAGCCTAAACATTGTTATATGCCTTCTCAATAGTATCATTCACACAAGGATGATTCAAATCCAGATAATTCCAACAAATCTAGTGGTTTACCCATAGAAAGATTCAGACCCAGATCACTTCATAAGATGTTGAAATCTTCTACTTGTTAGCCTAATCCAACAATTCCTGTCATTACTCCTACTTCTATACCTTATATGATAGTGAAGTCATACAAAGAAGAGTTTCCTTCTCTACACAGGACTACATAAGAAATAACTAGGGTTATCTCTAACCTTTATATTTGAGTCATAGGAATAACTTCAAAAGGAACACTAGTTTCAAATCCTTCTGATGAATTTCTTAATTGATAGACATCAAATGCAGTAGCACATAATAAAGTTCTTTTAATAATTGATTCCAAGTTATATGGAATCAATCAATAAATTCATGCTACTCAACATAAAGTTGACGTTGTCTCTAAGTAGATCCAACAACTATACCACTCATACAAAGCTCATATTCAGTAACTTGATGCTGATCTTCGACATTACATTGCTACACAATATTTTGGATCTGACATTGACGTCAAAACCAGAGAACTCAAGAAGATTAAAGGAATTGTGCAATGAATGGAAGATGATATGCAATTTACACAGTCCAAGACTATATATGGCTCATCCTCTTTAGTATTTCCAAATATACAGCCAGTATACACTCCTCCTATGTATCAGATATATCTAAAAAAGCTGGCTATTCAAAGGTCTTTAAGTTTAACTATCATTTAATCAGACAATATATTCATCCTCAGGCAGCTGAAGTAAAACCCAAAAATCCAAAGTCAAAGCCAAAGCCAAAGCCTAAACCAGTTCCTAAGCCATCACCTTTATACACTAAACTTGAACCAGTTAACTAGTGGAGTAAACCATTACAGATTCATGTGCCTCTCACTTCTCCACCGAAGTCTTAACCTTCCACCTCTATTAGGAAGGACAAAGTGCCTCTTATAGAGTTCATAACAACTCTTGCACCTACACTAGCTGCAAAAGATTCCTCTACCTAATTAGATAATTCAGAAGTTTGTTCTGAAGCCTTTTTCCCAACATCTAAAATGTTTGCAACAATTTCTGAGTTATCATCTGAATAGATTTCTAGATAGTCTTCTGATTACTCAGCACAACTAGCTGATCTATCAGATTTAGCACAAGTTATAATGACTATGCCTGAACCTATTGATGCTGAACTAGAGATAAGTGAAGCAGAATCCATAGGTACAGAACCTTTCAGAAATGCACCAGTACCACAAGCAGCACCAGCTCAACTAATTGCACAGACCAAGCCTACTTCAATACCTTAGTTTACTTTTCACAATCTTCCCTTAAAGAAATGGAGAGATTGTTTGCATGAATTCAGTCATAGAAAGATCTTCAAATGACTCAATCAAATAATCCTTTACAGGATATTTTGTCTGAGTTTACTTCTCGTTTAATTGGTACTTTGCTGCTGACTATCGAAGACTTTAGTATATCCAAGTAACTACAGTTAGAGCTCTTATTGGAATAATTCATAAGGAATTCATTAGTGACTTCCATCTTATAGATAAGCAGATCTATTAGGAGTATTTTGCAATGAAAATTTGTTCAATTGATAATATGATTTACAGAAACATTGTTAATGTATGAAAGAAAGGTACTATCTTTTGAATGAATGAAATGATGTTAATCTTTGATATACTTTTATATAATCCCTTTCAGACCAAATGGAACCAGAGTTACAACAGACCATTATTTCTTTGCAAAAAGATATGACTAATATATCTCTTGGAGAAATCTACCAACTTGTTATAGCCTCTCTTGATAAGCTTTGTGATCAACATGCCTTATTCAAGAATATCGTTAAAGGTGGTCAAGTTCTCAATCAAGCTTACAAAAAGCCTTATATTCAGATTAAGTGCAAAAACAAGATGAATTGTGATTGTAGCAACAAGAAGAAATCTCATCACAATCAAGTCTGTCATTGACAAAAGTTTTGCAAACAAATGGAAGGTTAAAACCTATGTGAGAAAAGATGGAACAAAAAGAAAGTTTGCTCGGTTCTTCAAGAAATTTTGCACAAAACTATGCTCACAAAAGCAAGAAAGATGTCAAGCTATTGAACTAAATGCAATCAATCTTGCCTATTCACTCTTCAAACAACTTTGAAGATCTTATTGAGGAAAAATCTATTGAAGATGAAGATAAGAAGTTTGTTATTTTTGTTACGACCTCTGAAGATGAATCCTATGATGATTCTCTATACATACTATAGCAGACCTATATGAAACTAGATCATATTGCAGTCTCACGACCATATGTCCAGATCCAACTCTTCAAATGGGACAAATATAATCAACCCATCAAAGCTATTGGATTTATGGTTACTGTATTTAGTCGTATGATTATGAAGCCCAACATTCTACCTTTTGAGGCATGGACCTTACATGATGAGTATTTTACTACTGTAGATGGCAATTCATTCAAGATAAGGCTTATAACAATGAGAAATATTAGGATACGATTCTTTTTACAATGTATAGTTTGGACTAAAGTACTTGGCAACAATATACCAGGCCCGGATATTCTCGTTAGTATGGATGTATAAAACAAAGCCTCACCTTTACAGATCCAACCCACAGCCCTTAAATATCGATCATTTTATAGTCCATACACTGAAATGAAAAATGTGTTTGAACTTTCTCAAGTTCCTACACCATATACATCACTGAGAGATAAATTGTTAGACAACTGTCCTAAATCACATGCATAGTTTTCTCATCCAAATGCTCTTTGAAAAAATGATAACTTTTTTTATAATTCTACCTTTAAAAAAGAATGAAAATATTAATCCTACGAAAGCCACACATCCGTGGATGACCCTAATGACCTTAAGCTCGCACAAGATGAGTGTGATATCCTTCTAAAGCAAGGACTCATTGAGCCCACAAAGTCATATTGGGCTTGTCAAGTATTATATGTGAATAAACGTTTATAACAAAAGTTAGGTAAAAAGACATTGGTGACTGATTACAAGCCTCTGAATGCATTCTTGCAAAATGAAAAGTGTCCTCTTCTAAAGATCAGTACTCAGGTACTATTTTTAAGAAAAGTTGTTATTTTTTCAAAGTTTGATCTTAAGGTAGGATTTTGGCAATTGAGTATTCACCTAACTGACCGGTACAAAATTGCATTCTACATTCCCAATGCTTAATACCAATGGACAGTTATGTCATTTTGGCTTAAAGTTACCCCATCACTATTTCAAAGATCCATGACTAAGATCTATGAGTCTATCCTCAACAGTGCAATCATCTACATTGATGATATTCTTCTATTCCGAAAGACCTATGAAGAACATTAGGCTTTACTTCAGTTATTATTAGATCTCACTAAATACTATGAAATTATACTTTCAGTACCTAAAAGCATTATTGGTATAAAGGAGATTGAATTTTTGGGTATACATCTCAAAGATGGATTCTACCAACCTGCTTTACATATTACACAAGAATTGTTACACTTTTATGATAAAAATCTCTCTGTAAAGCCAATGTAACAATTCCTTGGGATTGTTAATTACATCCGAGAGTTCATACCATACATGGTAGCTTGCAGTTCATATTTGACCAAGTTACTCAAATAGAATCCACCCTAGCCTCCTGATATTTTCCTACCTTTTTCTCATTATAAAAATCTTTTTTCTCTTTACCGAGGTATCTTCTTCTCAAACCCTTTGTTTTTAATTTTTTTTTATTTTCAAGATCTTATGGCTCATCAAAACCTCTTTGCCATTAGGAAGAAATACGTTCCTCCCATTACTAGGATACCTACTAATGTTTCTAAGGTTGCCTCACTTACTCGTATGAGTTTGTTTTATTATTTGCATCATTTTCTCAATGAAACTAACTATCTTGGTAATCCCATAATGATCAACCTTAAAACACCTTACCTTAATCTAACTTTCCTTCATGACTCTTTTTTTTAAAACACAGTATGGTATCTTTGGGCACTTTCTGCCCTCTACATTTGTGCTTTTAACTTATCCCCCTTTTAGCTTTACCAACATCTCTGTGACATAAACAATGAAAGGTCTTTGTTGTAGACATTTCTCGAGTGGTTTCAACCACTAGACCAATGGAAGCAATAATGTTCTATGGTTATTTCACAACATCATCTATGGAAAGCTTCTATTAGATGACAATCTACTCATTGTTTCTTCATCCTTCATTGTCTTTATCGTGAAACATATACTGATGCCCTTTACACTAAACACCATGTCCATTTTTATCATACTTCATTATATTGACCATGACATAAAGACAACGTTCTCCAATCTCTTCAAGATTTTCTTAAGGAGATAAATCATTTTCCTAATGCACCAGTCATTTCCTCTTCTATTGGACCTTATCTGGGTGAATTTGGTGAACCAGAAGCACCAGATTTTGATATACCAGGTCCTAATAATCCTCGATATGACACCGACGAATTTGTCTCAGACTTTGAAGGAACTTCTCAACCTCTTGACTCAGTCTTTCAGGATGCTCAAAACCCTAAAGACGATAGTTACAGTCCTAATGAAGATTAGTTAAATCAATTCCTGCACAAACTTCTTACATGTGATCTCAGTCACAATAAGCGCCAAAAGACATATCAAGATGATACTAACACTTCAAGCAATCCAGACTCTCCAATGAATTTGCAATCATGACATGAACTAATACGTGACAACTAATGCATTAGATTCCAAGGGACTCATCTTTTTAGGAGTTTTACTTTTAAGTCTTTTGATAAAAGCAAATCTTTGTGGCCCACAAACTACTATGTAAGATTGCTTTTTATCATCCTACTGTTTGCTTTTTCAAAGTAGCTTTTAGAAAGGTGTGATGATTGTACTTAAAGCTGTTTTTTTTTAAAGATGTAATGAGTGTGTCTTTTGAGTGTTTCACTTTCCTATCCTTGTTTCACCTATAAAAGCAAGGTCTTTCTTTTATTATAAGCAGGCTTGAAAATAATTAGGTTGAATTTCAATTAATATTATTTTATGTGTTTTCTATTCTTTTTAAGTTTCTCCCTCTCTTAAAAGCTTAAGTCTTGAGTAATGTTACTATCTGTCATTTTACAGAGACAAGTATACTCTACACTCACCTCTTCTGAGGATCTTGTGTATCAGAAAGTCTAAGACAGTCTATGACTGCATAATACAATTCCACTGTGAGATTAGAGTTTAATAAGGAAAGAGTGAAGATGCTGCTACGAAAATTGTTTCAAAAGGAGAAAAGAGTTAGTGAGAGTGTAAGGTTCCCAAAAGGAAAGTTAAGAGTTGTGTGCCCGTGGAGAGAAGGGTTGTGCGTCTTAGCCATCATATCTGGAACTTACTAATAGTCACAAGATTCCCATGTTGATCCGTAATGGTCTACCAAACACTACAATAACCTAAAGTCCGACTTTGGTTAGTCGATGGTCTTCTCAAAAGTATTGTGTTAGCTAGTTGGATGTCGTACTTCCCTTGTGTTCTTCAAAGCCCCCAGTTGGTATCAAAGGCATCTTTTGTGTCTTAGTTGGCGGTAACATTGTCTTTTGATAAGAGTGAGTAAGGAGGCCCATAGTTATAGAAACAGTACCAAACGACCATGTTCATTTGTCTCCTACTTTGTCTATGTCTAGTTTACCTTCTAGTGTTAAGCGTGTTTTGTCAAATCGTATAAAAAATTTAGTAGAAATTTCCCATGTTTGTATAGAAAATCGTGTTTATAAGTCTTCTTTAGCCTTGTTAAGTTCGTAAAGTATTTATTCTTGTAATCGTTCTTCGACAAGAAGTATACGTACTATTTTTTCTACATCTTGCCTGAAAGTAAAAGAAATCATCCAGAATTTCAGATTGTGTGGTCTTAAATCTACAACAACAGACAATACATAAAGCTTGAGATCCCAAAGGAGCTGATCTCTCTCTAAAGAGAACTCTTTCATACACATCTACATGTTGGAGCTATACGCCTTATTCTCACACTTCATAGAAGAAAGGGAATACCTGCTATGGCCAGGATATTTCTTCTAGACACTGCCTACACAACGTACCAAAATGCTTTGATTGGTACCTTGCTGACTACTCTCAACAATGGAAGTGTCATTCTGACGATAACACCTAATTTCAACATCAGGTTGGATGATCTCACTTTGTCTTAATGATTGCAAGTTCAGATTCAGATCATTGAAGCAAATCAAGATCCTACAACCATCATGGCTACCTTACATTACTAGATGATATATCGTCTACAAAATCATACTTTGGACCTCAACTTTCCAAATTCTACTTCAGATACTCTTTACATAATTGTTGATCGTTCTAATGATAACGATCAGACTACTATCATCTAGATCCCGAAGCAATTACCAACTATGGAGCTTCAAAAGTTGATGCCTACTAAATAGGCCACCAATTACCAGAAGGTGTTCCAGGTGCCTCATTGACACTCTTTTTATACACTCCAATTCTGAAGACATTAAAAGATGGAATGGTAAAGTCCATCTGTGCAAAGCCCAACAAAAATCCTTTTACATTTGGGGCTATATTTCTAATCTAGCCCGTATTTTCTCATACAGAAAGTAAATCTGATCCTCCTATCTGTTATTTCAAATCTAATAGAGATCTAGTTTATGTAAGCCATCATCGTGGACACTTTTTATGGGATGTTGGCCCATCTATGTGCGAACCTGATTGTGAAGTTTGTCTTAACCCTGAGTTAGAGAACAATGATGATGATGAATTGTATGCTAGAAGAAGAAGTAGGAAGAAAAGGTCTAAACCTCGTTGAATTCCTTCTCATTAGTATCATCCACATAAGGATGATTTAGATCCAGATAATTCCAACAAATCTAGTGGTCTACCCATATAAAGATTCAGACCCAGATCTCTTTGAGAGATACTGAAATCTTCTACCTGTCAGCCTAAGCCAACAATTCATGTCATTACTCCTACTCCTATAGCTTACATGATGGTTAATCCATATGAAGAAGAGTTTCCTTCTCTACACAGGAGTATAGATGAAACAGCTAAGGTTATCTCTAGCCCTTATATTTGAGCCATAGGAATTACTTCACAAGGTACAACTATCTCAAATCCTTTTGAAGAAGTTCTTAATTTGCAAACATCAAATGCAGTAGCACAGAACAAAGTCCTTCGCAGAATTTATTCCAAGCTTGATAAAATCAGTCAATAAACTCATGCTACTCAACATAAAGTTTGCGTCGTCTCTAAGTAGATCCAACAACTGTACATACAAAGCACAAATCCAGCAACTTGATGCTAATCTTCGACATTACATTATTACGCAGTATTTTGGACCTAACTTTGACGTCAAAACCAGAGAACTTAGGAAGATACAAGGAATTGTGTAGCGAATGGAAGATGATATGCAATTTGCACAGTCTAAGACTGTATATGGCTTATCCTCTTCAGTATTTCCAAATATACAACCAATATACACTCCTCCCCTATATCAGATGTATCCAGAACAAACTGACTATTCAAAGGTCTTCAAGGTCAATCATCCTTTGGTCAAACAACATATTCATCCTCAGGTAGCTTAAGCAAAACCTAAAAAGCCAAAGTCAAAGCTAAAGCCTGAACCAATTCCTGAGCCATCACCTTCATATACAAAACCTAAACCAGTTGACCAGTGGAATAAACCGTTACAGATTCATATAACTCCCACTTCTCTACCAAAGTCTCAACCTTCCACCTCTACTGGGAAGGTCAAAGCGCCTCTGATAGAGTTTATAGCAACTCTTACAACTACACATGCAACAAAAAATTCCTCTACCCAATCAAATAATTCGGAAAGCTTGTTATGAAGTTTCTGTCCCAACATCTGAAATCTCTACAATAATTTATGAGTCATCATCTCAACAGTCTTCTAATTCCTCAGCATAGCTATAACGAAACTCTTTGTATATTATTTAGTTATGACAAAATCCAAGGTTTAAAGTGTAGATAAAGGGTTAGACCTTTTAAAAGCTTTATAATATAGTGAAAATTGAGAAACATTCAGTATTAAAAGAGGGTAGTCTAAAGAGTGATTGATGACTAATAGATATCAACCACCTCAAAAGATATTAAAAAGAGATACTAATATTGCAACTATCAAAGAGTTTAAAGCTTTCGTCGTCATATTTAATGATGGTGTGGGTCCAATTTGATACAAAATTAAAGTTTTAATCTAAATTAATTGAAATTTAAATTGGATTAAGGCTTTTAAAAGAATATTCAAGATTTAGTTTGAGATCAGACTCAAGTATATTAGGTTCAGTTTAGTCTGAAATTCAATCAAAGCATTCCTTATTTAGACTAAGAAGCGGATTGGCTAAGTCGTAGTTAATTCAAATAAGAACTAAACATATAAGAGGTGGATTGATTAGGTCGTAATTAATTTAAATAATGCCCTATAATCAATTTAACAAAATGCCCATAAATTCTTATTAGAGAATTACGAATCGTCCACGTGTGAACATTTAATGATAACTAGAAGGGCAGGGAATATCTCAGAGACAAGCACAGCTGATGGGATTGACGAACATGTTTATTTTCAAACATGAATGGGAAGTAATTTCCCACAAATAAACTACGAAAACCTTTTCATGCTCCACTAAACCTATCTCTCCATTCTCTTGAAACGGTAACACCCTCGTAACTGATTCAAGAAGATATAGTTGAAATAAAAACAAATCTGAAGCTCTAAGAGTTCCAATCAACGTCCAACTAGTGCTATGGATGTTTGGCCAAGCCACAGTACAGAGCATTAGGGGGTACATCAGTCTCGGTGTACAAGCTTTTCTCGTCGTTCCAAACTCTCACATATAGCTGTTGGCCAAGATATCGCCGAGACCAGATCGCTGACCTCAAGTTCCACATTCCCTTGTTGTCCAGCGACACCAATACTGCAGTCCACGACATTGGATATACCTGCAAATATTAACAAAGCTTTTAGTAAATATATTATAATTGCTCTTTGTAAAACTATACATCTACACGACCACTCTCCATTTGTACCTGAAAAGTGTGCCTAGGAACTCCGTCTACCAAATTGTAGCGATTTCTCATGCCCGTAGACCAAACGCCGGACCCGTATCTGCAAAATTTTAGAGCAACAGATATTAATATTTGCAAATAAACACGTGGTGCAAGAACTCACGTTAGGAACAAGCGACACACTAGAGCAAACATAAAAATCGTTTAGTAAAAGTTTTACCCAACAACGTAGGGACTGTATCCATCCAAATGCCAAGACTGGATTGTCTTTTCCGGGTTTTGGAAGACAACTTCTACGAAGTCGTGAAGAGTAGTTCCGATTACAGATGCTCCAAGTACAGGTTTAGCATTAGTAGGTTTGTCGGGAATTGAGTTAAGCTTGAAGACTCCGGGAATGTTATACCAGTCAGCAAGCTTCAAAGGCGTGGCTGGATCGACGTAGGAGATGCTGTTAACGGCATACCGCAACTTGCCGTTGATCTGAGTTTGTGTATTGGCTAAAATGATTGTCCTGACAACTTTTATTTGCCCATAATGGAAAGAGCCCTGAGGATTAGGCCTAGCCGCATTTGCTGTCAAATTCAACCTAGCAAGTGACAACACATAGTTGTTTATCAAAAATGCTAGACAACAAGCAAATCAAACCAGTTTGCCTAACTTCCTCTCTATCAGGCAAAAACTTTGGAAGAAGATCACTACCTAATGGTCCTGGCGTGCTTCATAGACCAGTGAACTTGGTAGGTTGGACCAATAGGCAACGGTAGAGATGGTGGCGTCTTGGAGCCAGCATAAGCGAGAACTCCAGTAGTAGTGAGAATAGGCTTGGTGAAACGGGTAGAGGCAACGATGTAATAGTCCTTCGGGTGACCGCTTAACGTAATCAAGACAGCCACGGATTGACCAACATGAATATCAATGGTATCGTACCTTTCTTGCAAGGTATGAGCTCCTTCTACTTCCACGAGGGTCATTACGTGGCCCTGGATTCTGAAATTGATTGAGGTCGCAATCCCCACATTCGAGACCCTGAACTTGTAAGTTTTCCCTGTAAAAAAGTTGATAAGCAGTCTCTCAGATTTACTTTATTTAGTTTTAATTAGGATCTTAACAGTCAAAGTAACTTGATTAGGATCAAGTTACCTGCTTCACCGGTGAAAGTTGCAACTTTGGCGACCCCATTTATAAGAAGAGAGTCAGGCAGAGGAAGAGGATTGCCCGTGTCCAACTTTTTCTGCAATATCTGTGGAAAGCGGAATTCCCAACAAGTTAGCATCAAGATTTCCGCCTTGAAACATGCCCAACATGGTCCGGGTTTAAACTTAAAGCACTAAAGCGACATTTAAATAAGAAATCTTCAGTGACAAACCTTATGGTCGGTCTTGTACCAATCACCGATTAGCAGCGTGAACTCATTGCTGGGAATAGGGTATGGAATGGGAATCACAGACCTTGACTTGACATTGAACCCTCCAAAGCCTCCAGCAGCTCTATGCAAAGCAGTTGAAGGGAAGTAGTTGTAAGTTCCGATTTGATCTTTTGCCTGGAACTTGTAGGTCCAGCTGGAGTTTGAAGGGATAGGACAATTGGTTCCTAATACTCCATCTTGCCATGAAGTCCTTCTTTGTTTAATACCATTCCTGATATAAACCAGTAAAAAAGTTGTTGCTCTGGCTCCTGGCTGCAATCTATATACTTCTAAACAAAAACGAAAATAATGCTGGGCACTAACCATGTTATGAGGAAAGGTTCGTCCAACTTATTGATGACATTTACAATTATGTTGTCGTTAGTCTCACAATCGATAGTTGGACCAGGAAACTTTCCGTTGATAAGGATTCCCTGCGAGAAAGAGTAGCACGAGAGGTAACAATCAGGTTACGGCTAAATCTGCCAGAAGACTTTGAGAAGTTTAAAGGAACGATAACATTCATTTCCAGGCAAAGAAGATTTCAAAGAGAACTATTCTTTTATATGGATGAACCTACCCTTTGACGAGTGCCAAGTGGAGAAATGTATCCATATGTAACTGTCCATGTATAATATCTATAGGGATCCTCAGCTTCCACCCAACTGCCACTCACAAAGCCAATAGCCCAATACAAAAACACAGGATATTGGCCTGCCTCATTATACCGTGATATATTCCTCCAATTCCTTTAGATCTGTCCATATGTATATCATCATTCAGTTAAAGAGGACAATCGTCTTCAACTGAGAATTGTTCATTTGCAGAGACAGTCATGAAATGACACTTTTTTAGTGGCACAGAACATATTAAAATTAACTGAAATTCTTTCTTTAAGTAAAGTTTCAATAGGAGAAATGAATAAAAGACTATTCATTAAAATAATAGTCATCATCTGTTATAAAAAATCCTTAAATTGTAGTCACACGAAAAATGTGAAAATGAGCTTTAAAAGCAATGATATGCCATAATACTAACCCCTCCAACATCATTAACTAAAAATTCAAAGTGCCATAAAATTGAAAATAGAAAATAGAAAATAGAAAATGCTACAGTTTTAGTCTAAAATAACTTTAATAGTTAATTTCTAGTAAAACATAATCATGATAACATGGGAAAACAAACAGTAAATGAACAAGATTATATTGAAGAAAGTGCACCTAGCTAACAACTCAAACCTTACCCGCTCAAAGATGTAAGGACGAAATGTCGAAATGAACTAGTGAGCACATAAAAAGTTGAGGGCTTATATAAAGGAGTCAAGATCCCGGAGGTCACGCAAACCTAAGCGTCAAGACTCAATAGGAGGTCAGAATTTTAGAGATGCTTACCGCATTCACTATTTTTGCTTGTTCATTTTTGAGAGCACAGAATAATATATTTGACTAGGACATGAATAATGAATGCAGGACTTACTAGGAATCATTAGAAAGATCTAAAGAAGCGAATGCGGCTGCGGCGAGAACGGATCAAAACATGAATTGATTGCAAGTTAATTGACTTCCTTGTTAAATGCTTAGAACATTTAATATATCAACTCAAGATATTGGCCCCCCAAAAAAATGTTAATGTTATGTTGCCTAGTGGGTTATGATAACTATATAGTGTAGAAGAAGTTATATTTTAAATGAAACCTGATCCAAGACAAACGAGAGTATTGTGTGGATCACGTCTGTCCTCTAGGGTTTCTGAAATATCTACTGCTAAATTTGCTTGCGGTTTTCTTAGATCAGGACTTGCCACATCCAGTCATAATTTACTAAACTTAATCTTAAGTTGATGTCAATCATGTTTTCATTTTACTTGTGTATCAAAGTTGAGTCTTCCCCTCATACTTACAGCTGTAAGGAATAAACCCTTTCTTTTCCAAAATAAATGACAATTCTATTATTAGGCCTAAAGTACAAGTTCCTGAGATTATAGTCTTTTAAATACTAGGTTTTATGGGTAAACGAAACTTTCCTCTCTCTAAATTTGTAACACTTGAGATATTTCATATACTTTTTTAAATAGCATTAGTTTTGTTTGGAAGTGCATTTTCTATATATTACTCACCGAACAACAAATCAAGATTCAAATTAATATTGAACCGAGCTCTAGCAATATATATATCCTTACCTCTGAAGAGATTGTGTTCTAAATAAAATAATTAATTACTTTAATTATGATTATGACTAAAGTAATTAATCATAAGCATCAGACGAAAGTCAACTGATTGATATTCTCGTAGAGAATTACTTAATTGGTCGGTTAGATATTCTCGTAGAAATGAATCCCAAGGACGGATCTCATATTACTGAACACTAGAAGTGTTAGGCACATGCCACAAGACTGGTGAAGTAGACTTGTTTTAATTCCAACGCACGTAAAATTAAATTCTCCTCATGTGCTCATTAAGATGGATCTTAACATCCAAGTTATTCATCTTTTCCTACTTGTGGGTTATATATGTATTGTTCCCTAATTTCAGCTCCAAGTGTTTCAACCTTCTCTAATCTTTTTTATCCATCCATTTATTAGTTCTAAGGAGAGAAAAAAGATACCATTAAACTCTATCCTTCTAATTTTCTTACAGATAACCACATTGTATAAATAATTTGACGAGTAATTTGTAAGAAAACCTTTTGATGAAACCTTTGAAACTTAAGGTTTTTGAGTACTTTTCTTTATCATCTTTGTCACAGTAACGAGGATTATCTTGTTAGCTCTAAACATAAGTCAAATAAATTTGGCTAACCACATAAATTCATACGTTTTTGTTTTCTTAGTATCTGTACGCAGAACTCTCTAAGATGACCATAAGCATTTATAAAGATATTAAGTATACTATAACATGTCAATGATACAATTAAATCTGCCTTTAATTGTTTGCTCTTATCATGTTCTCTTTTCCCTTCTAGTCAAATCCTCATGACCTAGGGAACAGATTAAGGCTCAAATAGTTGGTCATTCTACGGGTGCAGTCCGATGGCTTTGCCACAAAGTAGAGCATTAGAAGGAATGTCATATTCATTTGCAAAGCTTTTCACTGAATTCCAGACCCTGAGATATAGTTGTTGCCCAAGATACTGCCTTTCCCATATCGCAGACCTCATGTTCCACATGCCCTGGTTGTCCAAGGAGACAAATATGGCGGACCACGAGTTTGGATATACCTGCAATGAAATAAATAAACTAGCTATAGATTGATTGCTGATCTGGAACTGATCAGGCTGCCGTGATGTGAGGAGATATTGTGAAATTAAATTGTAAGCGCATCTCACTTACCTGAACAGTGTGTCTGCTTATAGCATCATCTAGGTTGTAAGTTAGATTCTTGGCCGGTGACCATTTCCCATTGCCAAAACTGCAGATGTTTGTGAGGTTAATTGCTGCTCTCATAAGAGTCGCTAAATTTTGGATGCAGCAGAACGTTGGTACTTACCCAACAACCCAGAAGTCATAACCATCGAGATGCCAGGATTGAATAGACTCTTCGTTGTTCTGGAAAACAATTTGAATAAAATCATGGAGGTTGGTCGAGATAACTGAGGTTGCTAAATATGCAGGACCATCAGAGGGAACACTTTGGATGGAGTTCAGGGTAAAGACTCCCTGGATGTTGAAGTAATCAGCAAGTTTTATAGGCGTATCAGGATTAATATAGGAAACCCTGTTAACGGAATAACGCTGCTTTCCATTGATTTGAGGTGCCGAATTGCCCAATACAAATGTTTTGGTGATTGTTATCTTTCCATAATGGTATGAGCCCTGGGGATTCGGCCTTGCTGCATTTGCTGTCAAATTCCGCCTTCAAGAAAAAAGAAAGACGAAAGAATGAACCAAACATCCAACTATTTGGACATATCTTAGTTTGGTGAAAGGATTGTACAAGGAGTTTCCAATCTCGAAGATAACTAATCAAACATTGGCCAATACCTTATTGTTCTAGCTTGCATCATTGACCATTCTATTTGGTCAGCAGGAGCAACTGGCAGGGGTCCAGAGGCTGGGCCCTTAGAATTGGAGTAATGCAACAATGCAGATGTTGTAAGAAGTTGGTTCGTAAAACGTGTTGAAGCAACAATGTAGTAATCTTTTGGAGCCTGATTTAGGGTAACTAAGACAGATACAGATTGGCCAACGTGCACTTCAAGAGAGTCATAAACATTCTGAATTGTGTGAGATCCTTCAACCTCCACTAACTTCATTGTATGGCCCTGAATCCTGAAGTTCAATGAGGTAGACAATCCTACATTGGAGATCCTGAACATGTAGGTTTTACCTGAACACAAGGAAGATGTTAGTAAAAAAAATTACAGAAACCGTTGGATAAAATGCTTCAGATCTTGAATATCAAAATATAAATTTGATATGAATTATAGCAATGACCTTGATCACCAGTGAAGGTAGTGCGACTCTGGCCATTAATTATGAGTCCATCTGGGAAGGGAAGAGATTTGCCAGAGTCCAGAGACGCCTGTAATATCTGCAATATAATCTCAGTTTAAGGGTAATCCCAGTGATATCAAATGGAATGGTAAAGTGCTACACAGAACAAATGACTGTCCCGCCAAACAAGAATGAAATAGCAGGATCAGATTTCTACTCAGGCTCTATCTGATAATTCTGATTCAAAAGAAGGGTAAGCCTAACTAGGCATATTGGAATGGAAATAGCAACTAGGTCAAATTCCATATAGGCTTAATCATGACATAGAATGTCCAATGCAAATTGTTCACAGGACAGAAGGCCTTTTCACAGTAAGGAACTAATGAAACACAGGCTCAAGCAAATAAATCAGTGTCTTTGATTGCCAGGTTATGCCATAACCCAGACAAAAAGCAGGCCTCGTGGCAATGCACATGATGAAGTTATGCTACAGCAGCTTTGACAATTTTAGGATTTGTTTCTTTTGTTTTCATGGCTTTTGAAGTGGTAGTGGAGTATAAAGCTCAAAAATATAACATAATATTGACGGCCTATATCAAATGTAATACATCACATATTTATACAAAGACAATTATGGTGGATTAAGAAAAAAAAAAAGGAAAAGAAAATCTTGAGCTAAAAGATTCTTCATTTCTTCTTACATTGTGGCTTGTTTTGTACCAATCACCAATTAGTAAAGTGAAATCTCCAGCAGGCAATTCATATGGAACTGGGATTTGAGGCCTTGCATAGATATTGATTGCTCCATATCCTCCAGCAGCTTTGTGGAATAGTGTAGAAGGGAAATAAGTGAAGGTTCCAATCTGATCCTTAACTTGGAACTGATAAGTGTAATTAGAGCTTGGGGGAATGGGACAATTGGTCCCCAGCACTCCATCTTGCCAAGAGTTCTTTCTTTGCTTAATGCCATTCCTAGTTGTAGCAGTATAATCGAAAGTTGTCTCAGTTAGAATGAAATTCTAATTAATCATCCGGCATTAGTACTTTCCACACAGTAAATTTGATTGATTAAAATAAAAGAAAAAATTCTAAACTTTCTTTAAAACTTTAAAGCATAGAACGCAGGAAATTGAGATAAAGCAAGAATCTCTAGACTCTTCTTTTAAGCTAGCTGCCAGAGAAACAACTTAGAGCAGCAACTTAAATTTAGGAGTTAATGTGTGAATCCGTTTTTTACTTTTCCCATAACCAAAAAGAAAGAAGGAAGCTTTTACATTCTTAAAAGGTATATGAAATGCAAAATTTGCACGAATAGGGAGGAGTGTGTATCCACATCTTAGTTCTGACCTCGAACAACCAGAGTCACGCTGAAAACAAACAAAAGCCACGAACATAAGAAAGTGATGTGACAGAGAATAAGGAACTTACCATGTTAAAAGGAATGGTTGGTCCAGCTTGTTGATGAGATTGAGAATAATGTTGTTATTAGTCACCACATCAAGCCGAGGACCAGGAAACTGCCCATTAATAAGAATCACCTGCACGGCAAAAAACCACAACTCTATTAGCTTCCAAGAGCCAGACTGTCCCCTAACATACGATCGAGATCAAACCTAACACCCAAATGAAAATGAAATACCTGTTGGCGCACACCAAGAGGAGAAATAAACCCATAAGTCACTGTCCAGGTATAGAACCTATATGGGTCATCTGCATTGGCTACATTAACACTTAAAGCCGCCAAAACTCCACAGACTAAGCACAAAAAGATTGCTCCTTTTCCCATTTGGATCTGCAAAAGTGGAAACAGATCAGTCACTGAATTAGTAAGAAAACAAAACGAGAGGTCACTCCCATGGACTCACCCCAAGATCATGTAGAGAAAAGAGAATGAGAGGTGACCGGATCTCTTTTCTTATCCCTCTGGGTGGCAATCAATGAAAGCAAGTGACTGGTTGGGCTTAAATAAGGACAAGGCGCGAAAACTACCTTCACCGGGTCAGTGTAAAATGCAAATGCTTCTGGTACAAGTACAAAATGGACAACGCTTACCACCTTATATAAAAAAAAAAAGCTATTTCCTTTCTGACAAAAACGTATCAATGTAATGTTCTTTTTATAGTTGGTAATAGAGATGAAGCTCAGCGCATTTCACGCGTTTCCGCGTTATGGTAATTGCCTGCCGCCAAGTTGTTCCATTTCTTCTTTAGAAGGTGGAGCCTTAGCAGCTGTAATGCAGAGAAATTCTTTTTTCCCAACTTCACCCTCTGACTGTGCTTGATTCTTAGATAGAAAAATTGAAAATAATGAGACGGGGTCCCATCATTTCCTTCAAATTTCTGTCTTCTTTTAGTCATGAACTGTTTTGGTTACTTCTCGCCCTTTATTTACAATTTTTCTGCGGTTCTCTTAAAACTTGGGCTTTATATGCTATAGGGATTGCTCTTTTCTTTGCAAATGCAGTGCTTTGGAATTAGGTAGCGTGTGCATTGATTGCTTCATTTATCCTGCACATGGCGATCTGTCAGCCAATCGTCATTTTCTCTTGTTCACAAAAACCTGAAATTCTTTGGAAATAGTAGACGGCTGCTAATAGTTTACCTTCCTCCCAACGGAATCAAATCTTCTATCCCACTTACTCAAGATTAACTTTGTGTCATTCATCCACAATCATATATTTTTATAGGATTTATTAAAATTTATAATTGTGGATGAACAACATAAGATTAGTCTTGGATAATAGGTACAGAAGATTTCAACCCCCTCTCTACTCCCTGGTGCCTGTCATTCAAAAGAAAAAATGACTCAGAAATTTTTTAAAGAGCTCCAAAAGATCAAATGAAAAGGAAAATAAGGTCATTAGCAGTGATCCTCTTCTTATGTTCGGTTTCGACTTTCAAACTTCCAACGTCACCATTGAAAATAATCATCTGCTAAAAGTCTTAAAGGATTTAAGATATAACTAAGTCCAGATGAAATTGAAAGTGGGCCTAGTAAATTATACCTAACATACCTAAGAAAACCTCCGTTAAGTATGTTTTATGATTATGAAAGTCAAATAGCTTAATCAAACCAGCAACTCCAGTTACCAGCTTGGCTTCTTCTTCCTTGGCTCTATACTCATAAAACAATTTGCCCAAGTCAAATTCAGTTGCCATCATAGAAGGAAGCCACATATTACATACATTGTCCTAACAGTTCGGGGGAGACTCTGTCAGACTCAATCACTTGCATGGAGTAAACAAGGAATTTTTGAGATAACGTAACAATCAGGACGGATGGAAGGAGTGAAAGATTGGCAGAGAAGAAAATATAAAAGGAAAAGTAAAGATGGGCACCCCACGCAACATGTCGGTGATGATGTTATGTGCTTTTCAGACAAACAACAGTAATGACAGTGAGTATTAACATCCGGGGTGACGGAGACATAATCATAAAGTATGTGATGAGTACAAAGATAGGAGAAAAACTTGAATGATGAGGCCAAGATAAGGAAATAATAATAATTTTATTATAGTTATAAAAAAATCTCAACAATTAATCCTACAATTATAATTATATTACGATTATAATTAGGGCTCTAAGAATATATTTATAGCTGTACTATCCTAATAATTATGGGAAAAAATCTCATCGCTCCCTCTAAAGTTAGTGCATAGATATCATGCATGTCCAACTTGTTAAAAAACTTTTGAGAATACATGATTTGAAATTGTTTTAATAAGAATGTCAATCAGTTGATTCTTAGACTGAATTGTGGACAACTTCATAATTTTTTTCATCCAACTTCTTCCTAATGAAGAACATGTCAATCTCAACATGCTTTACTCAATTATGTTGGACAAGATTGTGAGCTACATCATAAGCAGCTTTATAGTCATAATATAGACTAATAATATGCTTTAGTAGATAGCCTAAATATTGTAAAAGTAGTATGAGCCATAAAGTTGTACAGAGTCCATAACATCTCAAATTTAGTTTCCACACTTAAGTGAGCAATCACATTTGTTTTTTACTTTTTCATGTAACCAGGTACCACCCACAAATGTGAAGTAGAAAAATGTTAATCGTCTATCTTTTATTGATCTAACCTAATCAGCATCTGCATACATATCTATACTTTGTCAATATGTATCTTTAGTAAACAAATTCCTTGACCTAAAGCAGATTTTAGATACCTTAAGATTATCATAATTGCCTTCGTATGTTGTTCTCCAGAATTATATTTAAATTGACTAACAATATTCAAAGCATAAGTAAGGTCAAGTCTTGTGAGAGCCGATTACATTAGTCTTCCAACAAGCCTTTGGTATCTTCCTTTATCAACTGGTATTTGGTTTGCTTCTACATATAATTTCAAGCCTTCCTTAACTGGTGTATTAGCTGGTTAGCATGCTAACATACTAGTTTCTTATAATAAGTTTAATGCATATTTTCTTTGGGATAGAAAAATTGCTTTCTTTGATATAGAAACTTTAATCTTAACGAAATAATTCAAGCAACCATGATATTTCATTTCGAATTCTCTAAAAAAGTATTCTTGCAGTGCCTTCCTGTCTTTCGATTTATCTCCTGTCATCACCATGTCATCCATATATAAAATAAGAACAGTGATTTTACTTTGCCTTTTTTTCAAGACTAAAGTGTGGTCAAAATTGTTTTGATGATATGAGAAAGTTATCATGGACTTTGTGAACCTTCTAAATCATGCTTTTGGAGACTACTTTAGCTTGTAAAATGATTTCTTCAATCTACAAACCTTTTTACTCTACCTTTTTTGCTACCATACAACTTGGTGGAAACTCTATATAGATTTTTTAGACAAGTCACCATGAAAAAAGACATTCTTTACATCAAATTGTTCAAAGGCCAATCTAAGTTTGTAATTAGATTGGTAGCAATCTAAGTTTGTAACTAGTAAAGGCCAATCTAAGTTTGTAACTAGGGAAAACAATACTAACAATATTGATTTTAGCTATGGGAGCAAATGTCTTTGTATAATTAGTACCATATGTTTGAGTATACCCTTTTGCTACTAATCTTGCTTTGAACATTTTAACTATGCCATCTGCATTATACTTTACAATGTAAGCCCATCAGCATCCAACTGCCTTCTTTCCTGGTGGACATTCAACAATCTCCCAAGTTTTATTTTTTTTTTGTAAAGAATTTGTTTCCTTATTCATTGCAACATATAATTGATTTACAAGTGACCAATTTGATTATGACAAATTTTTATTTAACATATAATAAATCATGAGATGTTTGACTCTACTTGAAATTTTAGGTTTATATATAGGCTTAGTAATACCTCTATTAGGACTTTTTTGTAGTTGTTTTCTATGTGGGTTTAGGTTAGAATTAGGAACAACCTTAGTAAACGATTGGTGTGGTATATTAGTGAGAGTTTTAACTTCTACACTTGATAGGCCAACATCCTCCTCTTCAGTGGTACCTTCTTAGTCAATATCATTTAGTTTAATAGCCCCTTCCTACTCCTCATTGTGTTCTAATTGATTATTAGTAACATCCCTAACATCATTATCATCTAAAAAATAACAATAACCTTCACACTGCCCCTGAAGTTCATTATCAAAAGTCTAAATTTCCTTATTGTACTCCCCCTAAAGCTCAAACTTAGAGAAATACATTATATGCCTATGAAAGACTACATCCATTATGATGAACATACATTTAGTTGGAGGATGATAACATCGGTACCCATTTTGGTTTGTCGCATGCACAAGAAAAACATATTGTAGGGAACTGTTAGGTATCTCCCCAAATCCTAAATACTAGTTATGTGAGTTTTGTAAAGATAGGCTTTATTTTACTTATAAGTGGTGGCCCACTAAATAAAGAGTTCTTTGATTTGGCCATAGGTTTTAGGTTTTGCTGGCTTATTGGAGAAGTCAATTTATGATAAGATAAAATAGGGTTTAAACTTTTTTGCTTATGAGTTGTATTACCGTAGAAACCAAAACAGTGGAGGAGAAAAAGAAAGGTCTACTCCAATGTTTCGAAGTGTGGGAAGGTAGCTATTTATTGAGATAATCAAGAAGAAGTGGATCATCATCAACATGTATTTGATATTGGTATCTCTTGGGTTTGCAGAAAGTACTAAATTGATTAGGGTTTTCAAATTTTCTTAGAAACCAGAGATAATTGTATTTGTCATTGAGATTATTATTGTTAGTTATCAATTATACTTTTGATTATTATAGTGGATTGATTTTAGTTCATGCAACTCCGGACCATGGTTTTTTCCTTGTTGAGAGGGCTTTTCCACATAAATTACGAATGCGTTGATTTAGTTTCTTGCACTTTACTTATCTTGCTATTATTTTTGTTGTGGCTTTGGTAATTTTCTCTAACAAGTGGTATCAAAGTTGCAGTTGGAGGATCCTTTTGTAGGGAAAATTATCACTTGTTTGATTTAGGGAGGAATTAGTGTGAGAAAAGAATGGGTGAAAACAGTGCTTTGAAATTTCACATTCCCTTGTTTGATGGGAAAATAAACTTTTGGGTGTGGAAAAGTACTGTTGAGGGCTTGTTGATACAACAGGATTTAGATGCGGTTTTGGAAGCGGACAAGTCAATGAGTTTGAATGATGCCAAGTAGGTGTTGATGAAGAAGAAGGCAGTTAGTACGATTCGGTTGGCTATAACTTCGGAGATTAAGTACAATTACTTAAGTGAGATGGGTCTAAAAGCTTTGATGGATAAGCTCTAAAGTATATATGCCTCCAAATCGTTCACTAACATCTTGTTTTTTATGTGAGAGTTGTACCAGTTAAGGATACAGGAGGGTACAAACTTGCAGGACCACATTAATTTGTTTAACCAACTAGTGGCCCAGCTGAATAATGTGAATGAGAAGATCACCAATTAAGAACAAACTCTCTTGTTGTTAGCTTCACTACCCATATCCTACCGACCCATTATCATGACATTGATTATTGGTAGGGAGAAGATTACGCTAGATAAAGCTATGACAATATTGAGGGAGGGTGAAAGGATAATGACACATGTTAATGGAGGTTCTTTAGTTAATGGTGATCAAGCACTAGTTGTAAGGGAGCATGAGAGAAGAAGGAATCAAGAGAGAAGGAGAGATGGCTCAAGGAGTAGATCGAAATCATGTGCGAAAGACTTTAGTAACGTGGAATGTTACTATTATAAGAAGAAGGGCCACATCTAAATCCGCTGTCTGAAGATGATGAAGGACTTGAAAAGCCTCCATTTGATGAAAAAGAAGAAGGGCAAGACTAAAGTAGATGAAAGACTAACGTAGATGATGATGGTGATGGTGATTTGTTATTGGCTACTCTTAGTGAGGTGAAGCACGGTTAAGAGAGTTGAGTATTAGTTTCGTCTGCATTGGTTCATATTTGTAGAGACCAAGCCTTGATCGATACTTTATGCCAAGATGGGGAGTATGGCCATATTAATATGGTGAGTGATCAAAATTTGAAGGTTTAAAGCATAGGGATCGTGGGGATAAAGCTCGATGATGATATATGACCTGAACCATCTACAATGGGAGGTATGTGCTAAGTGCTCATGCTAACCTTATTTTCTTGGGTGAATTGACAAAGTATGGGCATAGATATGTTGGTAGTGGGAGGTAATGCAAAGTGTATCACTGTGCTCACTTAGTGATGTAAGAGAGGAAGGCCGATAACAACATTTTCTATGTGGAGGGCCATTGCATCCGAAGGGACAAAACCATGAAGAAGAAGGTTAGATTCTTTGATGAGGTGCAGGTGTTTGGTGATTTGGGTCGAGGGAGGAATATGTTGGGTATCTCCCCAAATCCTAAATACTAGCTATGTGAGTTTGGTAAGGGTGGGTTTTATTTTACTTTCAAGTGGTGGCTCAATAAGTAAAGAGTTCTTTGATTGACTAATAGGTAGTAAATTTTCTTGGCTTATTGGAGAAACCAATTTATGATAAGATAAACCAGGTTTACCCTTTTTTGCTCATAAGTTGTATTGCCGTAAAAACCAGAATGGAGGTGAAGAAAAAGAGAGGTCTGCTCCAGTGCTCTGGTGTATGGGAAGGCAGTTATTTGGTGAGATAATAAAAAAGAAGTGGATCATTATCTGTTGGCCCCTGAAATTTTTTTTATATAAGCATAATTAGATTAAGTTTGGAGTCTTGCTAGATAAATTTTGTTGGAATTGATTAGCATGTTAATGTGGGTAAGATAATATGGCATGAGTTAAGGACATTAGACTATTAAAGTAGTGGGAGAGTGTAAGGCCAATTTTGGCAAGTCACTTAAGTTTAAAAACCATTAGGCATTAAAGGAAGGGCAAGGTGGACTTTTATCATTCATTAAGGGTAAAATGGGAAGAAAGAAGTGTAGTTTCCTTCCTTAACAGGGGGAAAAACGAAAATGGGAGAGAAGGAAGTGAAATAACAAAACCAAAGAGAGGAAGAAGAGATCTTTTGGTGGTTGAGAGGAAAGAAGAGAGTTGAGCTAGGGTCTCCTCTTTTCTAAGCCTTTTAGAGAGATTTTGGTGTTATGCAAGAAGGGGAAAAGGTACAGAAAGATAAGGGATTTCTTTTGAAACAAGAATTTCTTCATTTGGAGAAGATTTGAGGTAAGAGCATTTTAAGGCTTTGAATTTTTGGAAGGGTTTTGGTTTCAAGAGCTTAATAAATGCATGGGTTTAAGTGTTCTAGGATCAATTTATACATTAGTTTCTTTAGGCTCTCATTTGGAAACTCCTATTGATTTGGGAATTGTATTTATGTTAAAAACGGAATCAAGAAGGACAAGAGGAGCAAGAGGAGAGGCATATTTGAACAAGTCATAATCAATGAGTTCAAAGTGGGTTTCACTTTTATAGTTAAGTGATAAGCCAATAAAAGTTTTCTGTCAATAAATGACAGTAATAAATTTTGCAACCACCTCATTCATATGCATTTAAAGTTATTAAATGCTGCAAGATTGTCCTATATGCATATACATGATATTTGTGATAATTTATGGAAAGTTGTTTTAAACATGATTCTTTGAAATGATGCATGATTATGAAACCCTACTTTTGGAAA
>JANSVA010000216.1:30940574-30953880 GCA_025504915.1 Erythroxylum reticulatum
AATCAACTCCTTTCTTTCATCAGGAAAGATTCAAGTGATGTTGACTGCTCCTATAATGAGCACTTTGCTAAGCAACATGACCTACTCAGAGACCTAGCTATCCGTCAAAGCGACTCAGGAAGCATTGAGCACCGTGGAAGACTTTTTCTGGACATCACTGGAAACAGAGTTGAACCAAAGCAGTTGCTCATTGATGCCAACCTCTTATCAATCAGCACAGGTTGTTGACTCTATTTTCATTTTACCTGAAAGGTGATATACACAGGTACTCCTTATGAATCAAAGTTTCTGAACTCTATGGCTTACACAAAGTATTATATGCGCAGATGAAATGTTCACATCAGATTGGTCCGGCCTACAACTACGGGCACCTAAAGTTGAGGCTTTAGTTTTAAACATTCGGACAAAGAACTATAACTTACCCGAGTTCGTGCAAACCATGATTGACCTCAAAGTTTTGATAGTTTTAAACTATGGTTTCTCCACAACTGAATTGAGTAATTTCGAATTTCTTAGTTCTGTGTCCAGTCTCAGAAGAATTAGATTGGAAAAGCTTTTCCTGCCTTCCTCATTACTGTCATCCTTACAGTTGAAGAACCTTGAAAAGATATCACTGGTTATGTGTAAGATCAGACAAGCTTTCAGCAGCATTCCAATCCGGATTTCAGAGGCGATTCCAAATTTGGCGGAGATAATTATTGACTACGGGAATGATTTAGTGGAATTACCTGCTGGATTCTGTGATCTCTTGCTGCTGAAAAGAGTCAGCATAACCAATTGCCACAAACTGCGTTCATTGCCTGAAGACCTAGGAAAGTTGACGAACATGGAGGTGCTAAGACTCAACTCTTGCATTGAGTTACTGGAGTTGCCAGAATCAATTGGAAGACTCCAAAAGCTTAGAGTTCTTGACATATCTGACTGTTTGAGCATGACAAAGTTGCCAGAAACCATTGGAGGGTTGTGTAACTTGAAAAAACTCTTCATGATAGATTGCTCAAACTGTGAATTGCCCGACTCGGTTATGAATCTTACCCAATTGAAGGAAATCACAGGGGACGAAGAAACTGCTGCTTCATGGCAAATTTTCAAGCCTTTCCTGGAAGATTTGGAAATAAAGGTGCATAAAGATTTCAACTTAAATTGGCTCCGCTAGTACATTGTTTCTGATGTACCCTGATTTTGTAGCTGGATCATTTAATTTCAATATCATTCCGTCTTTTGCTTTCAAAATGTCTCTAAAAGCTTTCAACCAAATACTTAAAAAGATATGCCCTCTTTTACTTGTCCTTAGTTGGCAACTATATTTTCAATTACATTTTCATGAACAATTTTTTAAATTGCAATAGATCCGAAACAAGCCTATCGATATTCGGGAGAACATACGAAAAAGAATAGACATAATCACTTATGTTTTATGGTTATATCTATAATTGAAATATTACTTTTATATCATTGGAATGTTGTTTAAGATTTTCATTCCTAAGCAGATCCATGATTCAGACTTTAGATAAATGTCGTGAAAGAAGAAATAAAGGAGGAACTTTTGAGACTAGAATGCCTGGCAATCAAGAAGTTACCAGGCCAGAATAGCTAAGCTACAGACCTTAAGGACATTCACCTAGTAGATGTTGTAAAAAGACTAGAAGTTGCCGCCAACATTATTGGATCTTCAGCAGGTGATATCTGACGAAGAAACAGTTTGCTTTCGGGAGCCTACATCTAAGTAACGAGAGAGACAAACATACTATTGAGATCATGGGTAACTATTCCAAACCCAAAAAATAATGCAATAACCCTAAATTGGACATATCAAAAGCTTCCATCATTGACACCTTGAAAGCTTCCATCAATCCAATTGAATTCCCAGTATATATTATACCATCCACATACAAATGTACCACCAAAAAATCATTTTCATAATTTTTAACATAAAAATTAGGTTCATTAGCACTCCTTTTGAAAATTAGTTTTAGCAAAATAAGAATCAATTTTGCTATACCAAGCCCACGGTGCCTATTTGAGCCCATAAAGTACCTTGTGAAGTTTATAAACTTTGTGTTCAGATCCTTTACCTTCAAAACCTTTTGGTTATTTAACATGCACATCTTTAAATAAATCACCATTAAGAAATATTGATTTAATATCTAATTTGAAAAACAAACCATCAATTATAGGCAACCACACTTAGAATTAATCTCACAGTATTTAATTGTGCAACAAGGGCAAAAGTTTCCAAAAAATCAATACCTAGAATTTAATAATAACCTTTTGCCACCAGCCTTGCTTTTTTCTTCTCTTTAAGGTACCATCTGGATTAAATTTGGACTTAAAAATCTATTTAAGACCAATTGCATCCTTCCCCATTAGGGAAATCCACCAAGGTCCATATTTGATTATTTTCAATGGCTTCTAATTCTTCTCTCATTGCTCCAACCCATTATTCTCTAACAATTACATCTTCAAGGCAAGTAGGTTCCATCGCCAAGCAAGCAAATTCAATCGAGGCATAAATATCTGATAAACTTCAGACTCTTCTTGGAGGACAATTTGCAGTATCATTGATCGTGGGAGGAGTTAGACAATCAAGTTCAACAGGTTCTACAATCTCTCTAGTGGCATGTGTGGCACCTACTTTAACCCAATCCTAAGCTTTATCTTCATTAAAAATGACATCTCGACTTAAAATTAACTTATTAGTGATGGGATTAAATAGTTGATAGGCTTTTGCATCTTTGCTATAGTCGATGAAGATGCACTTGACACTTTCCTCATTATGCTTTCTCCTTAATTCTGATGGAACAAATAAATAAGCAATGGATCCGAAAATCCATAAATGACATGCATTTGGCCTCCTGCTAAACCAGGCTTCATATGGCATTTGTCCTCCAACTGCTCGTGTGGGTGATCCATTTATAATATATACTATTGTAGCCAGCGCTTCTGCCCAGAATTTGTTTGGAAGACTTTGGTCAAAATGCTTTTAGCTGCCTCTATGATCCTTTTATTCTCCCTCTCTACTACACTAATTTACTGTGGTGTACAGCTTGTTGTCAGTTTTCTCTGTATACCTTATTGTCACAAAATAATTGAAATTCTTGGGATGTAAATTCACACCTACAATTCCCAGTTTTATAATTAAGTTTCCAGATTCTTTCTCCATTATAGAATTTTTTTTATAATTAAGTTTCTAGATTCTTTCTCCATTATAGCTTTGAATTTTTTGCAAAATTCGAAAGCCTTAGATTTCTTTTTCAAGAAATATACCAGTGTCACCCGTGAGAAATCATTAACAAAGATTAGAAAATACTTACTCCCATTCAATGATAATGTTTGCATTGGACCACAGATATCTGCATGATTAAGTATCAAAGGTTTAGGGGCTATCCACGATTTGCCTACTGGAAACTTATTTCGATGATGCTTCCTAAAAATGCAAGGCTTGTATTAGCTTTCATAGGACTGTATTGTTAGTAGTCCTATCACTATATTTTTCTTGAATAATAGTTATATCCCAACAAAATTGAGATGAGCAAATCTTCTATGGCACAAAACAGAATCATTACTTGAGGCTTTGAATACATTAAGATTTAGTTATGAAAATATGATAGGAAATATTTTGTTTTTAGACATTTTTATCGAATACACCAAATTCATGCTTCTTTTATGATAAATCAGACATTCATCCTTATCAAATATATCATAATAACCAATTGAACCAAGCTCAATAAATTATGAGTAATCCCAGGCACATACATGACATTCTAAATAAGTTTCCTACCAGTTTGCAACCTACATCAATCTTGCTTATTCCACACACCCGAACTTGATTATTGTTGCCCAAAGTCATTTGTGAGTCCACAGAGACATCAATCTCCACAAAATAATACCTGTTTCCATTTATGTGATTACTACATCCGCTGTTTAAGTACCAAACTTTAGAAGACATATCAACATTAACAGCCAAACAAGAAACAAATAAATTATCTGTAGAATCTTCTTTCTCTTCATGGAAATTAGCCTAGTCTTTCTCTTCACAGTTTCTTGTTATATGGCCAATTTATTACATTTGTAACACTGAACATCATTTTTGTCATGATCATTTTTATTTGCACTCCAGTAATTTCTCAATGTGATTAGTTTTACCATAGTGAGAACGTGGAGGTAGAGAGTTAACATTACTTTGGTTTCTCTTTTTGACATATGATCTACCACGACCTCTTCCTGTACGTAAGTACCCTCATCCAATGCCATGCTTGCTATTAGTTCCATCGCTTACTGAACCTTCAAATTTCTTTTTCATATGAATCTTTGATTGAAAGGTTTACTTCTTAATGTCCCTATTGACCTATTCATACAAGCTTCATGTGACTCAAGAGAACCCATTAGCTTAATAAATAAGGAATCAGACAAATCCTTGGATTCTTCAGCAATAATAACAACATATCAAATTTAGGGGGAAGGCTCCTTAAAATCTTCTCAATAATCTTTTGGTCAGACAACTTTTCACCAAAAGATCTAATTTGATTTGCAAGGGGAAAAATTCTTACAGAGAAATCTTAAATTGAATCAGATGGCTTCATCAACTAATTCTCAAAATCTCAACGAAGAGTTTGTAGTTTTACTGTTACAACCTTGGTTGACCCTTGATGAGTTCTTGAAGCAAATCCCATGCTTCCTTTGCAATGTTCGCTCCCATCACTCGTGGGAATAGAGCATCATTCACACCTTGTTGAATGAAGAATAAAGCCTTTGTATCTTTCTTTTGCTTGTCCTTTAATTCATTCCTTTAGGCTGTTGTCAATCTTGACGTTTGCTCAGGATCAGTAATTTCTTCAAAACCAGTTTCCACTAAATCCCACAAATCTTAAGACCTAAACAAAGTTCTAATTTTCACGACCCAAAATTGGTAATTATTGCCATAAAAAATGGGAACTGTTTGAGTATTAGAGGTATTGCTAACTACCATTTTATCTTTGGCTAGTTATACACTCTTATTTTTTGGTGATCTCACACTTTCAATAAAGACCACTCACAAAACACTTCTCTCGAACCAAGGCTTTGATAGCAAATTTTAGAAGAATAAGTGAACCCAATAAAATAACCTCACAAATTCTCAGAAAAAATACACTCACAGGGATAGAAAACACACTCAAATTTGTGGACTAAAGCAACACTTTTTTATTAAGTTTGATAACACATAACTTCTGGTCCTTTACAGGCACTTGTACTTTTTAAGTAAGAGACATGTACATAAAAATAAGATCATATCTTAACAACTTCACCACTAAATAAAAGAAATAAAATAGAACATGGAAACATGGTAAAACACGTGGAGGGGCAATTGTTAAAAACCTGAAGTAGTCAATCTCCAACACTTTTGGGAGGGTAGTATTTGAGAAGAAACATCAAATATCGCTTGCATGTCAAAAATAATGCAAAGAAGGTAGCAATTACCAAATATAGAAATAATTACATAGGCATAACTGATAGCGTAAGGCAATACATAATTGCCAAAATAATTCATACAATAAAACTTAGGAATAAATGTAGAAATGATAACCAGGATCTTTATCCACATTGAACTTAGTGGATATTTGGCTCCTAGAATTTGTAACAATAGTTACCTACTATTCACATAGTAAGATATAAAAGCTTCATAATGTAGAATATTACTTTGAAGAGCATATATGAAAACTTCCTAACAAGAAATAGGGATAGTTAGAAAGAAAGATTTTCCATCATCAATTAACAAAAATGATATCATCTTATCTTACATCAGAAGTGTGGGTTTTAAGTCAAGCCAGGCTATAGAGCTTAAACTTGACAAATTTACATTGAGCCCATTAAACTTGGACTAGTAGGTCTAGGCTAGACCCTTTCCTAAAAATAGTAATTGTTATAGCCTTAATGCTTATAGAAAATAGACGCTGAGATAAAGGGTATCATTGACGAAGGCCTTCAGCTCCTTTAAAAATTAAGGTATGTTTATGAATAATTAGGATTATAGGTTACTAAAGTAAGTTAACAAAAATAAAAGGAAACTAAATTCTTTTAAGGACATAATTATGAATTCTCATTCAATCAAGTCAAAATACTTTATAAAAATCTATGTTCATCATGAAGTTGATATTATTCAACTTTTTATGGCAATTCTTTAGTATTCCTTATGTAATGAGAATAATGTCTCTAATGCTCCTACCCTAAATGAAAGTCCTTTGAGGTTGGTTGTTGATTGTTAGAGCACCTCCTTCATTACAGTTTCCAATAATTTTGATTTTATTTTGTATATTGTGTTATAGCACGAGATTAGGATAAAGTCCTTTAGAGTTGAAGGATTTAGTACCTTCATAAGTAAGCAGATAAACATTTTGTTAATTTACTTTTACAACCTATCATTAATGAAAAGTTTTAAACATATTTCTGAAACCAAGTTTCTTATCAAGTTATAGGATTTGCTAAAGGAAAACACATTGCCTTGGTTAGTTCCTAAGGTTATATCCAGATTAAGGATAAATAGTGTTGCATCTACCTTAGCTCTAATAAAAGGTTAGATGAGAAATTCTAATTGAAGATGGTTGATCATAGTCAGTGTAAGTTCATGAATGTATTTAACGTTGTTATGGGAATGACTACTATTTCCTAAGAGGTCACTTAAATAGTTAAGAGCTAAAGCTTTAATCTTTGTTAGGTTACCATTATCGACATAGAGGAAATTACCTTATTAGAGTTTATCCTCTGAATAATGGAATTGTGGAAATATTTTGGATTTTACTGTCATCATCCTTTATCTATCTTAATTAAAATTTTCCCTAATATAAGAATGGTGAGTGGTTAAAGCTTTAGTATAGGTCTTCAATTTCTTTCTTTCAACTACCTTAAGATTATTATTTGAATGGAGAAATTATTGTGATTTTCAATCACATTAAGTTCTTTAGCTTCAGCAACAACTATTATCTTTTACTAGCTAACTTTAAATTCAATTGTTTCATCCCTCCTTTGATAATTTTAAGCTTCACCATAGAAGAGAATAAGGAGTGGCCATTTATTAGGGTGTTAATTCCCTTAGTATTTGCTTCTTCAAATCCTACAAAATCATCTCATAGTTATTAAATTTAAAAAGAGAATGTTTGCTCAAAGATTCCCAATTGGATCTATTCGAGTTATGTTTAACACACGCAAGAGAGGATGAATTATATGTGACTTGAAAGTTTTGCAAGTTACTTTCAATTTGTATAAAGACAGGAGCCTGTTAAAATCTAAAATAATAGGATCCTGTCAAATGATAGAAGCCTGGTAAATGATAGGAGCCTGCTAAATGATAAACCATGTTAAAACAATTTAAAATAGAAGACTCCTGTTAAATCTGAAAGGAACGTCTTGCATTGCAAGTTGAAAAACAGAAAAAGCCTATTATAAAAGTGAAGGAGTCTCTTGAAAAAATGAAACACAAACAATGTACTACAAAAATTTAAAAGTTAAAGAGAGAGAGGAATGATGCAGTCGATTTATAATGGTTTGACTTATAATCCAAGCCTACATCTAGTCCTCGAGTATCCAACTTAAGTGTTTCACTAAAATTTTAAGTAGTAATTTGATTAGCCTCTTCAAGCTCACGAGTACATATTTTTCAAAGTTCTTAAACCTTCTAAACTAGTAGTATTTAGGTAGCTTCTACGAGCTCTCAACATATAAAAATGTAATTTACTCAATATGAGCCTCAATAATCTATCTCAAAGAGATTTTTCACTTTCTAAAGCACAAGAGATTTGATAAGAATATGACTTTCAAGATTATTATTATTGTTAATATAATTCAAGAGTCTTATATGTTATTGCAAAACCAGTGGCTCTTCCTTAAGTAGGCATTTTCTTTAACTAGTCATTGCTTCACTTACATCTTTATTCAACTGGATGGATCTAAATTTGAATAATTTTGATGTCATCTTTGCCAAAAATTTTCCAGTAATCACTAAGCTAATATACCACCTTTATAATTAGTAGAATCTTTTCAGATAAATCATTTCTAATAAGGTAAGTTCATAAAGAAGGTTCCTCCAAAAAAGGAAGTATATTTCTTATGATTTTATTTCCTTTTAAGAATTAACTAGTTAATAATAAAAGGAAACAACCCCAATGATAAAAAGATTCTTTCGAATATTGTGAAATAAATAAGGTAAGTTCATTAGGAAGGTTCCTGCAAGAAAGGAATCATTTCTCCTATGATTTTATTTCCTTTTGAGAGTTAGACTGTTAATTACATAAGGAAATAAATCCAATTTGAATTTTGAAATATTATATGGTTATCATCAAAATCATTAATAATAAACCTTAAGCTAATAACTATAAGGCCAATTTTTTGTTGAATTTTGCCGAGAAGGTTGTAAAGTCACTTATCTATATTCTATTCACTAATGATTTATCTAGCTTCCCAAAAAAATACCATCTATTTGATTGTTGTTCTAAGTAAACTGATTTTCTTAACACCTCAAGCCAAAAAGTTTTCCTAAGGAAATACAATTTATAAGATTTGTACACACTTGATTCACATTCCCTTAAAATAAAAGCTGAAATTGGTGGATCCCATTACACTTATTAAAGTGTCCATATTAGCTCAAATTGAAAAAATCTTAACAAGAGTTTAGGTTCTATCAATTTTTGGTGTTAAATGTGTGAGCTCAATATGAGTTAGGTTTTTTTAAATATTGTAAAATATTATGTTTGACATATATTTTAGTGTAAATTACGGTTTAAAATAACCTTTTTCCATTAAAAAATATAAGGCCCTCTTTATCGTAAAAGATTATATCCAAAGAGAGGCTATAAAGTATAGACATGCTTCCTTATAATGAGATTTGCCTTATTTCACCTATTTTGGCTATCATCAAACATATGAATTTAGAATTGTTCTAAAATATGAAGACAAATTTTATTAATAAAGAAGTAGATGAGAAGATCTATATGAATCAACTAGCGAGTTTTGTATCCAAAGATTGAAAGTGTTAAGTGTGTCACCTAAAACATTTAATATATGGTCTGAATCAATCATCAAAATAATGGTGTCATTGATTTCATTGAGTCATTATTTCAATTCAGAATGATCGAAGAAAATTCTTATGCATACATAAAAGGTTTAAAAAGAGCATTTTAATCCTCTCTTTATATATGTGTATAGCATTTTTTGAGTTAGAAATGATATGGAATTAATTAATATTACTTAGAAGTGGTTGTTCTTTACACTTGAGAAAAAGCATATAATAAGACAGACTAAATTTTGGGAGTTAAAATTTATACAATTCATATAAGATATTTTTAACGTTTTCTTAATATACCTGAACTAGAAAGATTTTAGAAAATTTTCGTGCTATGTCCCAACAAATAAGGAACATATTTTTAGCATTAAACAATGTCTTAATATTGAAGAAGAAAATAAACAAGTGTCAAGAGTGGCATATTATTGACAAGTTTATATAAGAATAAATTAAAGGGGAAAATTGTATACTACTTATTAGATTGAGAATTGTATTTTCCTATTTGTATGTTTCTTTCCTTTTTTTTAAATCTTAGTTAAGTGTAAATAAGTTAATACTATAACTCTATTTTCTTTAAAACTCTTTATCATTAAAATTCTATACATATGCCAATGCAATTAGATATGTGCACTATGGTGTATACTCTTTTTTTAAATTTAATTTATTATATTGCCTTATGGTAAAATACAACTATAACAAGTTTCAAGAGTGCTCTAGCAAAAGAGGAACACTTAATGATTTACATACTAAACTTGTGATATCTAAACATTTGTCATGTTAACTACAAACTGATTTTCCCATTTTAGTCATATTGCCATCTTCTTCTCATGTTTGGGGAGAGCTTCACTACAATCGATGTTGCTATTAAAGTGAGCTTGTAACGTAGAAAAATCTTCTAAAATAGGTGATCTAATTGTCTGGTTACTCATCTAAATATCTTTCTATTTCTCTCCTGTCATATTTAGTACACCACTGCTACTATGCTAATCGTCAATGCTTTCTAGTATGCTTCACTCACCCCTGTTAAGGTTGTTTCCCTCTCTATTAAATCTTTCCAGCTTTATGTAGTCAGGTTTACATTAAGAATTTTTTGTATTTTCCTCCATATTTCCAATGTGTACTTGCAGTTTAGCAATATTTGTTCCATAGTTTTCATTTGGGAATTGCAGAATTCGTAATCATAAGACTCGTTATGGATCTTAATCCTGTCTTTTGTTGCAAGCTTTTTAGATATCCCCGCCCTGAGAATAAACACATATGCAGGGAGTATGTCAACATCCCATACAAGTCTGTTCCAATTCACCCTTCTAGTCAAATCTTCCTATAGGTAAATTTTGCATCCTTAGAAGGTAAATTTCTTTAATCTATCTACAATCTGCAACACCTCATCATCCTTTCTCCCAGGTAATTTAGTATATTCCTCGTAATAGCTTCCACTCTTTTATTGTTATGAAAAGATCATTCATATTTATTGTCTTTAATGAATTTGTCAACTCTAGTACACGGGTGAATAATATATTTTAGGTGTTTGAACTCTTCTACCTAGTACAAAGGACCTATAAGTTGCCAATTGTCAAACCAAAAGAAGTAGATTTCCTATTCCCAACTTTGCTAATGATCAGATCTCGTATCCACTTTCTTATGTTCAATATCTATCTAAGGTTCCAAGACATGTTCTGTTTAATTCCCAAGTTCCAAATACTATTTTCTTTTAAATATACACAATGTACGCACCTTACCCAACGTTCTTCTTTTTGTTTGCATATCAACTAGAGTTTCTTGGGTAGGTTGATCTTATTTATTAATCTAGCTAAGTTTACCCCCAACCCTCCTTGAAGCTTAAGATGGTATATCAAATCCTAACTTAATTTGGATTTCCTGTTGCTAAGGCTTGATTCATTCCATATCAAGTCCCTCAACTTCTTTTCAGTTTCCTCCAAAATGTTCTTAAGGAGTGCAATGTGACTTATCAAGTAATTTGTACGGTAATTCAATATAAATTAAACCAGTTGTAGTCTTCCCCTATAGTTTAGGAATTTTTTACACTATTGAATGATCCTCCTATGGATGTTGTCTAACAATGGCTTGCAATTGTAGCATTGATCCTCTTATGTTAAATTAAATCTCCTAAGTACTTGAGCGGCAAGAGCCTTACTTCATGCCCATCTTAATGCCTTTTGTTGCTACTTCACTTCTAGCACTAACTGAAAAGTAGAAACTGCATTTATTGGGGTTGCTTCTAAGCCCTGAAACTTCCTTGAAATCTTCAACTACTTGGAACAGGGTATTTAAGAATTATTGTTCTGCCCTACAAAATAAAAGAATATCATCTGCAAAAGCAAGATGTGTTAGTTTAATATTTTTACAACTTTAGTGGTTGTGAAAATCTAAGGAGTTTATAGTGCTTTCCTTCATTAAGGTTTATAACACCTCTATGCCTAAAAGAAATAGGTAAAGGGATATGAGATTCCTTTGCCTAAGCCCTCTTCTATTTTTTATCAACTTAGTTGGCTCGCTATGCACCAAAATTACAATTGTAGATGTTGTGATAAATTCCTCAATCCACTTCACAAACTTTAGAGGATATCTAGCTACTTTAAGTGTGTCCTTGAGAAGTTCAATTTGTTAAGTCAAGAAAACTTCACTTCTATTAATTTTGATGACAATAAAATAATAATAATCTTAGAAGTATGTAAATTGTTTTGATAAGTTTGTTAATTGCGCAGAAAAATGTAAGTGACACGCACAGTCAAACCCAGAAGATACATGGTCAAACCTAAAAGATACATGGTCAAACCCAGAAGATAGAAGGTCAACACAATAAGATATGGAAGGTCAACACAAGAAGATATAAAAGGTGAACACATGAAGATAGAAGGTCAACACAAGAAGATATAGAAGGTCAACATAAGAAGATAGAATGCCAATATAAGAAGATAAAAGGTCAACACTAGAAGAAGCATAGTACCAGACGATGCAAATGGAAACTATTCTAGAACGTCAGTTAGTTAGTTAGTTGGAGTTAGTTACAGGAATCAACTAATAACGATTTCTAGAACATTCAAGAAGCAATTTTCTCAAGAAGACAGTTGAAGACTTAGGCTATAAATACTAGTATAGTCGTAAATAAAAAATAATGTTTTACAAGAGACAAAATCTAATTGTACAATACTTAGAGAAACTCTGTACTCAAGTGGGAAAGAAAGAGAGCAAACAACATCTGTAACGTGAAGCTCAAAACAATATTTTTCCTAGAGAAAGAAAGGCTAGAGCTTGGAGAGGCTAAGAAAGCAGATAAATAATACTTTGTGAGAGAGACCTGAAGAGGCTCTACAAGTTTAGAAAGAATACTTGTAAAGTTGAAGAGTATAGTGAAATCTCAGACAAACTCTGAGGACTGGACGTAGTCCAAGGTTAAGGGTGAACTAGTATAAAATCGCGGCGACTTTTCTCTAACCCTTATCTTTTTATTTTCTTGTTATTAGAAGAGTAGAAAATAATTTTTTCAATTGCATTACTCATCGACTTTAGTAAATTGTTTTTTATGATCATCTGAATTTTGTACAAGAAATTCCTAAAGATTAATATCTTTGAAGTTTTTACACAATTCAACCCTCTTTCTTATGTATTTTACATATTATACGTGATTTCTATATTAACAAGTGATTTACTTCTGTTGGTATTAGAGAGAGGTTTCCAAGAAACACTGTTACAAAGTGAGGACAAAGATCTATGGCTAAATCACATGTTTTTATAGTTGAAAGTGCCTTGATCACAAGACCTCCTGCATTCAGTGGTGAAGATTATCATTATTAGAAGGACAGGATGCGGCTCTTTATAGAATCCACACATATTGATATTTGGAATATCATTGAGAATGGTCTATATACACTAACAGACGATGAAGATAATAGCATCTCACATGACAAATGATCAACTGATCAGAAAGCTTGATTTCAGTTAAACTTAAAGGTCAAGTTCTTTTTAAATTGTGCTCTAAGCAGAAGTGAATATGATAAGGTTTATGGATGTGAATCTACAAAGGAAATATAGGACACATTAGCCATTGCACATGAAGGCACAAATCAGGTGAAAGAGTCCAAGATTAGTATTCTTGTTCATCAGTATGAGCTGTTTAAGATGAAAGATGATGAGACTATTGATAAGATATTTGGACAATTCCAAACAATTGTTAACAGACTAAAAGCTCTTGGGAGAATCTACGATAATCAAGATCATGTCAGAAAGATTCTCAGAAGTCTTCCAAAAAGATGG
>JANSVA010000216.1:30967950-30987547 GCA_025504915.1 Erythroxylum reticulatum
GGTGGACAATGAATGTTTGTGTGACTTGTGTGTTTTGAATTTATTGTTTCTTTGTTCATTTTAATTTTGATTTTTTTCTGTCTTTTAATTTACATCTGATGTGTGTTAAACCATGAAATTCTATCTTAATAGTTGGAATGAGACTGGATTGTATGCTTGAAGTCAAATTAGGTCAATTGAATAGAAGGTGAATCATGCTGATTGATTAAAGTAGTTGGTTACATAACTTTACTCAGAAATTGATGCTTGAGTGATTAGGTAATGTATAGAACCATAAAGGATTTTCGATTAAGCCTATGTGAAGGAATGAACCTGCATGACTCCATTCAAAATTCATTTCATTTCTTTGTGTGTGTGATACTCCCTTAGGTGATTACCTTCAAAAATTGCTTTGAACTGGTTTGAATCTATTAGATGCACGCTAGATAGAAATGATTAAGGCCCCTTTTCTTTTAACCCTTGACTTAAATGACCCACCTATTTTATTTACCCTTACAAACCCCTTGAGCCTTTACCCCTTTTGTTTCTTAAAGAAAACACCTCATTCTAAAATATCAAACCCATTATCCTTACCTATTCACAAATTTAATAAAGTACTAAGTTAGCTAGTTTTGGGACTTTTGGCTTTTTTTTCAGAGACAAGTTTACTGATACTTCTACTTATAGAGCGCATTGTATTTAGCTAATGTTATTGATTATTGTTTCCTTAATATTCAAAGCAAAAACAAAAACAAAAAAAATAAAAATAAAAAAGGATCAAGTATAGTAGCAATAATAAATTTTTGAGTTGTTAGTTTTTTTACATGCAATTCTCATAAATACATTTTGTTATCCCTTTATATATTTAGTGCTCTATGATTACTTGTGAAGAACCCTTCAAAATCCTTTTGACTCACCTTAAACTTAGCCCCATTACAACCTCAAATAAAGACCTTTTGATCTATTTTAGCATGTAATCACTGTAGAAGAGAATTGGTGTATTTGCAAGCCTATGGTAGTGTGATTTACTATAGGAAGTTTTGAGCGAAACACAACCCATAAACACTTGAGTGAAATGAGTGAATTCCATGAAGAAAATCCATTATGAGTTTATGCTTATATTTGAATGATAGTTTCATAAGTTGAGTTTGTTTATGTGCACCGATGAAAACTAATTATGATGCATGTAGTAACTTGACATTCGATTGGCCAAAGTTTGAATGATTGCATGTACTTGGTTTCTTTGAAAATGAATTGATAGAATTTGATGGTCATGTTTAATTTTCTCGAGGGCGAGCAAAAGGTTAAGTGTGAGGAAGTTTGTTCGTGTCTTTATTTTCTATCTTTTTGTATGTTAATTTTCTTTATTTTTTAGGCTTGAAACTATACTTAATGAGAATTAATCTTGTTTTATGTCTAGGTGTATTTTGGAACTAAATAAAAAGAATTGCAACGATTTTAGGACAAAAAGAGCTGAACTAGATGTTGAACCTAATTAGACATGACCTTTTGCAACAACAAGAAGCATGAAACGCAGCAGGTGGAAAGATGCAACAAACAACGTAACACAAAAGTGTAAGGAACAGAAACTCAGCCCAAAGCGAAGACGTTTGGCCACTCATTAAAACGACATCAAGCAACAGAACCATTCAGTACAAAACATAGAAACTACAAGGCAGGAGGGTTTAGGGGTGCGTGAAATGAACAATAAACCCTAAACTTTTTAATTCGTGAAATCAATCAATAGTGACTGGAGGCTTAAAGAAGCGCAAGTGGAGGCGGAAGAAGGGAGAGTGAAAGAAGAGAGTTTACGTGAGAGATAAGAAGGTGGTCATGAACCTTTAATTATCCCATCAGCTACAGTGACGGGAAGGATGGTTTTAAAAAGGTTGTATTAGAAAGATAAAAAAGAAAGAAAGAAGGTTGCGGTAGATAGTAAATAAAGAAGGACGCTTGCGGCATCCCTATACCAGCAATTGTTTCAACGTCAGTGATAGTTGAAATAGTTAGGAAAATCATGATGTTGGGTAAATAAACTTTTATTTCTTGATTTACGGAATCCTAGTTATTGAACTTTGCATGTTGTGAGACTTTTGTTCTTTATTTCAATTGATTTATTAGTCAAGTATTAATTATTTTCTGAGTTATTATTTGATTGTTTAATTTTACAGCTAGGTGCGCAACTAGTTTGTGATTTTATACAATCAATTGCTAGGTTAAACAGGTTGACGTTCAATTCCTTTAATCAAAAGTAGCGACTAGAATTTTTGTCTACTACATTAGGGACATGATTTTAGGAAAAGTAATTATCTAGGCTAAATATACATCGTATGTATGTTGTCTAGTTCATCGATTTTCTTGATTCATAAAGCTATTAATTAATTAAATATGAGATCGTATCTAGGTTATTAATTAATAAGGGTTAATTCAAATATTTGTTTTGGTTAACTAAACATAAGAGAGAATAGGTAAAGAAATTTACCGCGACAAATGCTTAACTAATAAATTGGTTATTTTTAGTGTCGATGATCAATGTAAGTTTAATAACGAAGGAGACTGGAAGCCAAAATTTGTTTCTATTGATTGTTAAATTCTCATTGTTTTGTTATTAGTTATTTTTCGATTTCGTACTCCAATTAAATTCTGTTTAATTCACAATTTAAAACCCCCTTGCTATTGCGTAACTAATAATGTCTGAATCCCTCGTGGGAACGATCCCTACTTTTCACTATTACATTAATTGTATTGCAGGAAGTTGGTTTCTTTTTATATTTGGTTGCAGACGACAGCAATCACCAAGGGTGGACCTTATTGACAAGTTGGTTAGTGCTGAATTCAGAAAATCCCATCCGAAGGACTCGTGGGAACACTACTTAGTGAAAGTTGTAGCAATTATAGGGAATAATACAAAATTTATATAGAAAGAATTAGAAAATTTTGAATTCACATGGATGTTCAATGCACAGCCTGTGCAAAAATCTGCACAACCTGAACTGAAACTGTCACCTGATTCGTACAAAAAAGAACCTCCGAATGTGGAATTGAAACTGTTGCCTCCTAACATCAGCTGGGCCCTAATTCGACCTATCCAGTCATTATTAATGCTCTTTTAAGCCCTGTGCAAGTTGATAAACTTTTAAGAGTGCTTAGAGAACATAAGCAAGCAATTGGGTACAAAATTTCAGACCTGAAGGGAATTAAACCATCTTTCTACATACATAGAATTCACGTAGAGGATGATGTAAGACCTGTAATTGAACATCAAAGGAAGCTAAATTCAAACATAAAGGACGTGGTCAAGTAAGAGATCTTAAAGCTATTAGCTACGGGTATTATATACCCTAATGTCGATAGTAATTGGGTAAGCCCTGTCTATTGTGTGCCCAGGAAGGGTGGTCTAATAGTTGTGAAAAATGAAGGTAACAAATTAACACCAACTAGGACAGTTACGAGATGGTGAATGTGTATAGATTACAAAAAAATGAACAAGTCCACTCGTAAAGACCACTTCCCTTTTCCATTTATTGACCAAAATTTTAAAAGACTTGATAAACATGATTACTTTTACTGTTTGGATGGCTTCTTTGGTTTCTTTCAAATTCTCATTCACCCTAATGACCAAGAGAGAACTACTTTCACATGCTCCTATGGTACCTTTTCATATCGAAGGATGCCATTTGGTTTGTGTAATGCACCAGCTACATTTCAACATTGCATGATAGCAATATTTTCAGATTTTATTGAGGAAATTATGGAAATCTTCATAGACAACTTCTCCATTTATAGACTAATGTTTGACTCTTGTTTATCTAATCTTGCCAAGGTTTTAAGCAGGTGTGAAGAGGTTGATCTAGTGTTAAATTGGGACAAGTAATATTTCATGGTACAAGAAGGAATAGTCCTAGGCCACTTAGTCTCCAATTGTGGAATAGAAGTGAATGAGGCTAAAATCGAAGTGAGAGCAAATCTGCCTCCACCAACTTCAGTCAAGGAGATCAGAAGTTTCTTGGGACATGCAGCTTTTATAGGCGTTTTATTAAAGATTTTTCTCATATAGCAAAGCCTTTGACTAATTTGCTGAGTAATGATGTGTCATTCAATTTTAACCAATATTGTTTTGATGTTTTTTGCAGGATTAAACAAGCCTTGACCTCGCCATCTATTCTTTAACCCCCAGATCGGTCCCTCCCTTTTAAAATCATGTGTGATGCTTAGGATTATGCTGTAGGAGCTGTTTTACACCAAAGAAAGAACATGGTGGCCTATGTGATCTATTATGCGAGCAAGACATTGGATGATGCTCAAATTAATTATGCCACGACTGAAAAGGATTTGCTAGTTGTAGTCTTTGCAGTGGATAAATTCAGGTCATATATCGTGGGCTCGAAGGTGATAATCTACTCAGATCATGCAGCCATTCGCTATCTACTTGGGAAAAAAGAGGTAAAACCAAGGCTTATAAGATGGGTTCTTCTCTTTCAAGAATTTAACCTCGAGATTTGTGACAAAAAAGGAGTTAAGAACTAGGTCGCGGATCACCTCTCGAGGCTCACTGTAGATCAGAAGGAACCCTTTCGAGAAGAACCACCAATTAATGACTCCTTCAATGACAAGCATTTGTTCTGTCTTACATAGCTTAATTATACAGGCTATGCAACTACTTCTGCCTGTACAAAATTTACCAGAACTATGCTTTTCACTAAAAAAAATTGTTGCAGCAACATTACAAATTCTATGGTATACTGACTATGTAAATTATCTTGTTTTAGGAGTCTTACCACTTGAATTTACCTTCCAACAGAAGAAGTTCTTTTCAGAGCTTAAGCATTAAATATGGGAGGAGTCTTTTCTTTTTAAGCATTATAGCGATGGGGGTCATCTGAAGATGTTTACCGAGTGAAGAAGTAAGAGCTGTCTTGACTCACTGCCATGCGTCACCCTACAGAGGCCACTTTAGTTCTAAAAAGATGATAGCAAAGGTCCTCCAAGTGGGGTTCCATTGGCCTACAGTTTTCAAGGATGCAAGAAATTTTATGCAAGTATGTGAAAAATGCCAAAGAGTTGGAAATATCTCTAGGAAACATGAGATGCCCCTTAAAGGAATTTTGGAGGTAGAACTTTTTGACATTTGTGGGATTGATTTCATGGGGCCACTACCATTTTCTCTTGGCAATAAATATATTCTTGTGGGGGTCAACTATGTCTCCAAATAGGTGGAAGCAATCGCTGCACCATCTTGTAATTCCAAGGTGGTCATAAGATTCCTCAAGAGAAATATTTTCACCAGATTTAGCACTCCTTGAGCAATTATCAGTGATAAGAGAAGTCATTTTATCAACAGCTCATTCGCCAACCTTTTGAAGAAATATGGGTACCACAAGTTAGCATTGGCCTACCACCCTCAATCTAATAGGTAAGCTGAAATTTCAAATAGGGAGATTAAAGGCACCTTGGAGAAAACAGTAAACACCTCAAGAAAAGATTGGTCCTTGAGATTAGATGATGCTCTCTAGGCCTATAGAACAGTGTACAAGACCCCAATAGGGACTACTCCATTTACAATTATGTATGGGAAATCATACCACCTTCTAGTCGAGCTAGAACATAAAGTATGCTGGGCTATTCAGAATCTTAATCTGGACTTCAAGGCAGTTGCTTTAGTTTAATAAGTTAGAGGAGCTTCGCTTAGATTCTTATGAGAATGCTCGAATCTACAAGGGCAGAACAAAGAGATGGCATGACCATCATCTTATCAAAAGAGAGTTCAAGGAAGGAGACTTAGTCTTGCTATTTAATTCATGACTCAAGCTATTTCCTGGAAAGTTGAAGTCTAGGTGGTTGGGACCATTTAAGATTGTTAATGTTTATACTCATGGTGCGGTAGAAATTGAGGATCCCAAAATTGGAGTATTTAAGGTTAATGGCTGGATTTCTAATAAAAAAAGGGGTCACTCAATCCCTCTCTAACCTTGACCCTTGAGCAAACATTTGGCCAAATCAAGCTAAGGACTTTAAATTAGCGTTTCTTAGGAGGCAACCCAAGTTTCACACCTTAGTTGTCTTTATTTTATTTACCTAAAATTAACGTTCCTCTTTATTCTAATTGCAGGAAATTGGACCTTGCAAGCAAATTTTGATAGGAGGAATTACGCTTATGAAGAAAATGATCCAAGCTCATTACAAGGAAGTTCTTTATGCCTCTTTACTTATGACTCAGCCTATTATTGAATTTTGGGGTTGTTGGTGTTTGAGTTTGATCTGCAGTGTTTCTAAATTATGGAAATTATGTATGACCATGCATCACCCTATGTAGATAGATAGCTGCTTGCACATGACATTCTTTTTGTCCTTAACTGTGCATTGAGATCCCAATGCAGGTTATGTTTAAATTTGTGTTGCAACCTGAACTAGTATGATCTTTATGTTAAGTCAATTTTGCAATAGGTTATGCAAACTCTTGCTTACTTACCTACTTCAAATTGTACCTACGTAACTTGACATTGAGGACAATGTCCTATCTGAGTTTGAGAGGGTGAGCAAAAATTTTGCAAAAAAAATTTTGACCATTATTTTTCATTTTTAATAAACTATGATATAGTCTTTTTTTCTTGCATAGTTAAATTTCCAAATTAATTTTTTACAAATTAGAGCTTTACAAAGGAAAACTTCGTTAAGAAATTTGATCTTTAAAGGTTTTGATTTTGGCCTTACTTTTGGGAAATTGAGAATTGCTTGGGACCTAATTAGGTTTACCTTTAGAAGGTTTATGGATAGAATGTTCCGGACTAGTGCTCAGTTTCTAATTGTCTAATCCTACTCATATTCTTTGATTTGAACCTTCCCTTCTATTTTATTTGAGTTTTGATTATCCATCAAATTTTTAGGCAAGTTGGAACCTAATAAGGTCTTAGCAATCCTAGAACAAGTTCTCTAGGCCTATCGAGGTGAAATGTGAGCACAAATTTGATAAGGAAGTGATCAAGGCAAATTTCTTTGAATTATGAACCATAATCCAATTTTGGCTTAAACTAACCTTATATTCCCCTTAGAGCCAAGTTGAGCCTAAGTAAAAACCCCTATTTTTTGGCACCCTCATTTAACCAAGCCATAAGCCAAGCATTCCCCACCTTTCGTGTGGAAATGATTATTTAGGAGTAGGATACGTGGGGGGTCGAAAAAAAAGAAAAAAAAGAGAGTAAATAAGTGAGGATTTTGCAGGTATTCTGTATCTTCAGCTTCTTCAAAGAATAAGGGTAAAGCACACAAGAAACTGAGTTTGGGGGAGAGTCAATTATTTAGAACTTGGAAATTTATTGATATTGAGTCAAGTCTTTTGATTGTTACCGTTTTCAATAACATGTTGTAATGTAAAGTTTTGTCATCCCATATCAACATCACCACTCGTACTCCTTCTTGTGATTTGTATTTCAACAAATCATGTTGTTGGTTTCCTAACAAGCTTGACACAATGGTATACAAACCAACTAACAATGTATATGAGGTGGTGTTGGTAAGATAGTCCCAATATTCTTATAGTCCTCAAGGAAATCACGTTCATAAGCTGATGTCACAGGTAGCCTAAAAATCTTTCCTCATTGTTTCCATAGTTTTTACTTGAAAAAATAAATATAAAAATAGAGAGAGATCCCTTACACTTTCCTATTTCTTGAATAATTGTTTACATTTCATTTGAGCTGTTATTATCCTTTTTCCTTGGTCTAAGCCGAGTTTAAATCCCAGCAACCCCATTACAACCCTAATAAGACCTTTTAATCCTTTGAAAAGGAGTGCTAAAAATTAGTGGAGATGGGATAAGGAATTTTTGCCTATGAGATTGGTTAATATGATAATACCTTTAGAGTCTCTTGGGTTATAAATTGCCTTTGAAGTTATTTGGCTTTTCTTTACTCTTGTGAGTTGGTTGGTTTCTAATTATACTTGAATTAAGGAGTGTGTGTTTGAGCGAGCTTTGGAATCCTTGCACTATAAAGGTGGATATGGTTTGATAAGTGGCTAAAGGTAAATTTTAATCAGTGATTGCAATTTTGAAATTTTCAATTGTTAATTGCTCCTTAATCTGTTTTGAACAGTTTTCTTAATTTTGCTTAGGGACAATCAAAAGTTTGAGTTTGGGGGCATTTGTTGAGTGCTTTTCTCATTGGAATAAGTGGCTTTTTCCCTTCCTTTCTACATATAGTTATTAGATTTTATACATATTTTACCAATTAATTTGTTTAGTTCCTCTTAATCTGCATTTATAGTAGTTTCTATTTAATTTGTAGGGAAAAACACCTGACTTTAGTTGAAAAGGACAACAACAATGGTTAAATGAAGGAGGCAGAGTCCAAAGCAAAACAATGCAGTAAAGGAGGGTTGAAACGATTCAAGAAAAAGCATTAAATGTTAGCTGAAAGAAAGGAAGCAAAAATGACAATACCAAAAGGGAAAAACGCAGTACAGGAGAATGAAAAAAAAAAAGCTAAATGAAATACACGAAAAAGAGTGAGCGAAAAAGAAGAGACAGACGAAGGACGTGCAATGCAGAGAGGGACAAGGCTAACGCACCATCAAGGTAGGCACAATTGAGATGCACGCGGAGACGCACGTAGAGAGGCAGGGACGATGCAGAGATGGGTAATGCAAAGACAAAGGAGGATGTAGAGAGGAAGATCCTAAAACCCATTCGTCCTCTATTATATATATATTTTCTCTCTTTCTATGTTGTTTGCTGACTTTGATTTCTGTGGTCTTCATCCCACCATGAGTGAGTAGCTTCCTCGAAGCTTCAAGGTTTGGATTGAAGCTTTTAACTAGTTTTTTAGGATTGAATCTCAGTTTGATTTTTGAGTATGGGTTTCTTGGTTTTGGTTTCTCAGGTTTGGGATTAACCTTGCTTGTATTGTGCTTGTCCAACCATTTCTTGACATTAGTTGTTAATTGAAGAACCGATTCGTGAGAATTGATAACGGAACTCCAAAATAGGAAACTTATAAATTTCAGATTTAGACATTGACTGAACTTATAAGAGGAAACCCAAGTTAGCAAGGAACTTAATGGGTTAGGCTTAATTGCTAGGCTACAATAGTATATTAGGATTATTGCATAATACTCCTTTGATACCTTGAAAAAGGATCTAAGAAACTCTAGGCTCAACCTCTCATCAACCAGAATTTACCTCATAAATCAATCCAGATAAAGTCCATAGAAAACACTAAAAGTGTAACCCTCTTTGATTGATTACTTGAGTTATTTCTTTTAATTATCTTTTATTAAAAGTTGTTTAGAAAAATCCTCTGACGAGGTTAACACGAGTCGGTCATGTTATTGGGAGTGAAAATTTTTCATAGGAAGTGAGTTTAAGAGATAATTACAAGGATTGAGTGGTGTTGGCTTAGTGTAGCCTTGTGTAAATCTATTGCAATTTATTAAAAGTATTAAACTGGGTGAGGGCACTACAGACGTAGGCAAGGTGTGTCGAACTGTGTTACCAAAGTTTTGCTTTTTTATTATTTCATTTTTTATTACTTTTGTTTTCATTTGTGCTAGAGACGTCTATGGTAAAATTGTAGAGTTTGTGAAATTACTACCCCTTCGATATTTCAGGAACATTGGAGCATAATAACGTAAAAACGTTATTAGAGTTATTAAGCTGATAATGTTATAAACATTCCCCAAGTTTTGGAGCAAACACCCAATAATCCTCCACTTGGTCCAAAAATTGAAACAAACTATAACAATTTAATACAAAGATAAGCGCATAAATAAGTCACCAAGATTTTTCTTTAAAGCAACACTAGCGTTATAGGGAGTCTTGACTGGATCAACATCATAGTAACCCAACTTCTTTAAAATTTTCTCAACATAATGAGTTTGATCCAACCTAAAACCAGAGTCATTCCTATCAACTTTGATTCCCAAAATAAAGTCCTCTGGTCTAAGATCTTTCATATCAAAAGAAGATTTTAGCAAACTCTTGGTAATATCAATGACAGATAAACTAGTACCAAAAAAAAAACATATCATCCACATAAAAAGTTATGATTACACAACTATTGATAATAGATTTCACGTAAATGCAATAATCAGCATCACAAAAGGTGAAACCATATTTGAAAATCTCACTTTCAAATTTTTGATGCCACTATTTGGGAGCTTATTTAAGTTCATATAAAGACTTAATCAACTTATACACCTTTTGCTCTTGACCAGGCACTTTAGACCCCTCGGGCTGGACCATATAAATTTCCTCATCTAGATCACCATTCAAAAAAGTTATCTTAACATCCATTTGGTGCACATGAAGTTTAAATATTGAAACAATAGCAAACAACATCCTTATAGATGCAATTTTAGTAACAGGAGAGTAAGTGTCAAAAAAGTCCAATCCTTCTTTTTTTTAATGCCTTTAATCACAAGTCTTGCCTTGAACCTCTCAATGGTTCCTTCAGGTCTCAATTTCTTTTTGAAAATTCACTTACACTCGAAAGGCTTACACCCTCAAGGTAGATCAACTTAAACCTAAGTTTTATTAGACATGATTGACTCTAATTTACTATTTATGGCTTTCTTCCAAAACGCAGCATCTATAGATCTAATTGCTTCCTCATAAGTTTTAGGATCTTCCTTAATAATATAAGTCACCAAAAAAACATCATCTATCTCCTCAAGTTTAGTCACCACAAAGGAAGTAATAAAGTCATAACCAAAACTAGTGACTACTCTAGTTATTTTGCTTCTCCTTAGTTCAACAATTTCCTCTTCCTCTATGTCATCATTGGTAAAAGAATTAGGGATAAATTCTCTAGGGACTTGCATACTCACTTTCATAGGAAATATATCCTAGAAGAACACTGCATCTCTTGACTCCATAATTGATCCATAAGTGCTAGACCCCTCTTCCTTAACCACAAATCTATAAGCAGCACTATTAGCGGCATATCCCACAAAAATTGAATTAATGGTGTCTTAGGCCCAATTTTTTTCCTCCTATGTTCAGGTAGAGCAACATTTGCAAGACATCCCCACACTTTCAAAAAATGCAAATTAAGTGGATAACCTTTCTAAATTTCATAAGGGGTTTAATCTAGTTTCTTATGAGGGACTCTGTTAAGAACGTAACAAGCTGAAAGAATAGCTTCCCCTATATAAAATTAGGTAAACCAAAGAAAATTAACATTGCATTCATTATATCCTTAAGTGTTTAATTTTTCCTCTCGACTATTCAATTTTGTTCGGTGTATAAGGGACTGAAAGCTCATGAATAATCTAAACTTTTTCCCAATAATTAGCAAGGAAATCAATACTATACTCACCACCTCGATCAGACCTTAATCTCTTAATTCTCCTTGCTAATTGGTTTTCAACCTTAGCTTTATATTTCAAGAACATTTCCTCTACATCACTTTTATTTTTCAATAAGTAAGTCTATAACAATCATCCATAAAGGTAATATAATATCTCATGCCTCCCTTACTCATACAATTATTAAAATCACCCAAGTCTGTGTGCACTAAGCGCAACAATTTTGACTCTCTCTCTCGGTCACTGATTTAAAAGGTTTCTTAGAGTGTTTAGCTTCAACACAAATTTGACATTTTTCCATTTCATTAGTGATCTGGTTAGGTAACAAGTTTAAGCTTTGCATCCTCTTAATTGACCTCACATTCACATGCCCAAGTCTAGAGTGCCACAGGTCTAAAGACTCAATAATATAAGCAGAAGAAGTAGATTCATTCATTTCAATCTCAAGTATAAATAAGCCCTCATTACAAAACCCTCTTCCAACAAAGTTCTCATTCTTAGTTAGAACTAGCTTATCAAAATCAAAAAGTCAGTTTAATACCAACTTGGTTAAGCAATGCACCAGAAATTAAGTTTCTACGTACATCAGAAACAAATAAAACATCTTCTAATGCCAACACTTTTCTAGAAGTGAGTTTACCAACCCCTTGGATAGGAACTCTACTAGAGTTTCCCATATATAAAGATTCACCATCAGTAGCATCATTCAACTCCTTGAATAGGTCCTTGTTGGTGTAGACGTGGCATGTGGCTCCTGTGTCAACAATCCACTCGACCAAATTTCTAACAAGGTTGACTTCGAACACCATAGCAATAATGATGTCCTCGTCATCACTAGCTTCAACCATATTAGCTTAAATTTTACCAAAGCTCTTCTGGTTACCCCTTTGGTAACCCGTCTGGTTTCCTTTCCCGAATTGTCACAGTTTCTATCCTTGACCTTTCTTATCATAATTGATTCTAGCTTGACAATTGGCAGTAAGATGGCCTAGCTTATGCCACCACCAATAGCACCATTAATTCTTTTACACTTAAACTGACCCTGCTTATTATTGAAATACTTGTTTTGTCCACCTTTTTTCTTGAAGTAATTAGCATTTCTATGTTATACCATATAAGTCTTAACAATAGGGACAAGGGTGAGTGTTTTAGTCTTATCTTTTGCACGGTTGGCATCCTCAATCTTTATATGTCCTATCAACTCCTAAAGCTTCATGTCTTTCTTCTTATGTCTTAACTAGTTTTTATACTCATTCCACGAGGCAGGTAGTTTCTCAATAAGGGCATTGGCTTGAAACAACTCATACCCTCAATAAGGATTTCAGTAACTAGATTTTCATACTCATATAGTTGGTTCATAATAGGCTTATCATAACAATTAATAAAGATATTAATAGGTTTTTATTTGATGCATTAATTTAGGTAAATTTTGTAGTATTTTGGAATAGATATATGCTAAATTGTTGTTTTTGTATTATCTTTGAGTGTTAGGAGTTTTTGGAAAACTAGAGTAAAAGAAGAGAGGGTTTAGTGTGTTTTGGAAAGCAAGAGCCTCCACTCATAAACTTAAAAAGAAAACAACCTCCACTATAAGACAAAGAAGCCTCCATTCCATAGCTAGCATCCAAGAAAAAAACAATGGGCTACGTTCATTTTATTCAAGACACACAGTAGCCTCCACCGAAAAGCTCACATAAGCTTCACTTCACCGCAAGACACGCAGCAGCCTCTCCAATCAAGTAGCCACCGAAAAAACTTACTTCAACAATCACTTTACTCACAAAACTATAGCCTTAATTCATGGCAACATTAACACAGCCTGCCTTCACACCATTTACACAAGGAGAGACTCACGCATCAACCTAAAAATGCATCTGTCACTCATGCACAAATCAGTCTTCACAACCCCATTTTCACGTCAACAGCCTGCCCCAAGCTCATTCTCCACTAACTAACACATGGCCTCTATTGAAACAGCCCTTCACTAACGCTCCAACCTACACTAAATCAACAGCCTCCTTTTTATTAAAACTCTCCACTCACGCACAAACACTCCCAACACTGCCTCCATCAAATACGCACACTTCATTCCATGCACAAGAGATGAAAATCACCTAGCCTCCATTTGCTAAAACGCAGAAACCCTCCATCCAATGACGTACGGAGCAGTCTTCATAAGCAAGAAACACGCCTCCACTCCACTCTCAAACACAACATCCAAGCATCACATACAGCCCTCCACCAACGCCAGCCTTCCATTCACACAACCTGGAGAACAGAATCATGTCTCCACTACATTCAAGCTCAAGACGAAAATCACGCCTCCACTCACTCCATTCAATTCACAGTAATTTTCTTTTTCTATTTAATTTCTTCATGAGTTTGTTCAGAGTTTTTGCTTGTGGATTGGTTGGCATAATGATTTGTGGCTAAAACTCTAATTTTTTTTAAGGATTTGATAGTTTAGTTAATGCTTTAATTTTGAACATTGCTGAATCCATGACTCAATATTCATATGCTTTTTTATTTTTCTTGGGTTTAATTGTTCTTACTTTGGATTATTAAAAGTTGGCTTGGTATAAATTCGCCTTTGAAAAAAGGGAGTTTTTGCTCGAAGATTGAAGGGATTTTAGCTAGGATTTTCTTGTGAGTTGGGAGACCCAAGAAACCTAAGAGGTGAAAATAGAAGGTTGGGTTTGGAACCTAAGAAACTCTAGGAAAAACTTGAGTAAGGGATTACTAAGTGATATTTAGAGTGGATAGATTAATTCAACTTTGCGATAAGGGAATTAATTACTCTTAAATTTTTCCTACAAGGTTAGGATATTTTATTTATAGAGGATAGCTAATTCAATATTGATGTAGGCAAAAATTTCATTCCCTAAGAGAAAGTTATTCCCCATTGCTATTAATATGTTTAATTAAACAATTGTTGCACACTTTTCTTAATTAGTTATTGCATAGATTTGTCATATTTATAGTTATTTTGGTTGCATTAAATTATGTAGTTGCTTAGCAATTTCCTTAAATTTTTAATAATTCGTTACATTGTTTTAATTTTCTAAAATTTCATCCAACTCGATTTCAAACACTGTTAGGTAGCATAGATTTAAATTTTCTCATAATCCTGTGGACATGACTTAGTTCTTACTGATTTATTTATCACTTCAACAGCGGTGCACTTGTGATTTACAAATAAGTTTTTGACGCCATTACCGGGGATTAATGTTTGAATTTTTTGTTTCTATAGCTAGTTTGATATTTACTTGTTGGTTTTCTTTTTATCCCTAGAGTAACTTATTTGTTTCTTTTTCTTTTTGCATTTTTGTTTTCTAGTGCAGCTTGTGTGTAAAAGGATTGTATGCCCCAAACCACTAAAGGGTAAGAAAGACAATTTGACCAAGTGTTGGAAAGAACAGTAAAGTCAATTCGTCGATAAAAGAAAATGGAAAATCAAGCAGAAGAACTTCAGAGAATTCAAAGAATGAGGGATGAAATGACCCAAAGATTAGCTCAGTTAGAGGCCATACTTAGTGTAGCTAATTCGACTGGAGGAAATTTAAGAGGAGATAACGGAAATAAACAAGAATAGTTACAACATCCTATCGAGGAATACTTCTAGCCTAAAGTAGTAGACAATTATCACGGTATACAAAGGCCAATTGTTCATGCTCATAATTTTCATATTTTGCCAAGACTCATCAATTTGGTTCAAACAAATAAATTTGGAGGAGCACCTATAGAGGATCCAAATGATCATTTTGCAAGCTTTCAGGAATTATGTGATACTATCAAAACTAAAGGGGCAACACAAGATGACATTAGGCTCACTTTGTTCCCATTCTCTCTTTGGGACAAAGCAAAGAGTTGGCTTCACTCAATTTCTACTGATAGAATGTGAAATTGGCAGGAGGTGGCACACTAGTTCTTGATTAAAATTTTCCCACCTAGTAAAGCTGCGAAGTTAAGAGCAGAGATCATTACATTTAGACAGCATGACTTGGAACCATTGTATGAAGCTTGAGAGAGGTACAAAGACCTTTTGAGAAAGTGTCCACATCATAGATGCCAAGACTGGGTACAAGTGGAAATGTTCTACAATGGGTTGAATGGCCAGACTCAAACCATTGTGGATGCAGCAGCAGGTGGTACTCTGATGAGAAAAACATCTTAAGAAACATGTGCATTACTAGAAGATATGGTTTCAAACAGTTACCAGTGGCCTTCTGAGAGAAATAATGGAAAGAGAGGACTTTTAGAAGTGGACCAAACAACTCATTTATCTGCTCAATTGGCAGCCCTATCTAATCAATTTTCAAAATTCATGTCAAAGGAAAGACAGAATGAGCAGGTGGCACCAACTAGTCATTCATTCTACACCAAAGGAACTTGGGATTTAAGTCACAACCAATGGGAGTACAACTCTAAGGAACAATATAACTATAGTATTCAAAGGAACGTGCCCTACCTACCTGAGAATGGACCACTATTAGCAGAACGGAGACCTTCTTTGGAAGAAATGATTGGCCCTTTTGTAACCGAGACAAGAAACCGTTTTCACAAGAATGATAAGGAGATGGATGAGCTAAAAATGCAAGTAACCAATATCAGGACTTCAATGAAGGGTTTGGAAGTTCAATTGGGACAACTTGCAAGAATTGTTGGGAATTTGAATCAGATGACATTTCCAAGTAATACTGAAACTAACCTAAGAGAGCAGTGCAAGGCCATCATTCTGCGAAGTGGAAAAGAATTGGAAGAGGTGAAACCTAAAGAAAAAAGCTCCACACAGTCTAATGATAAGAAGGAAAGAACACTTGCGAAGAAGCAAGTGCACCTACACAAGTTGAGAAGGAAATTAGTTCGAAAAAGAAAATAGAAGGGGAACTGTAAACAAAAATCATCCCCAAGCTGCCATATCCTCAAAGATTTCAACGAAAGAAAATCAACGATCAATTCGTAAAATTCGTTGAAATCTTTAAGAAACTTAAGATCAACATCCCCTTGATTGAATCTATTGAGCAAGTACCAAATTACTCAAAATTCATCAATGACATTGTTACCAAAAAGAGGAAATTTGGAGACTATGAGATAGTATTGATGACTAAAGAGTGTAGTGCAGTCTTGCAAAGAAAGTTACCACAAAAACTGAAAGATCGAGGAAGCTTCACAATTTCATGTAAGATCGACAACACATATTTTGGAAAAGTGCTTTGTGATTTAGGGCCAAGAATAAATCTCATGCCTCTTTCCATCTTCCAAAAGTTTGGATTAGAAGAAGTCAAGTCATCAACAATTTGCCTCTAACTAGCCAACAGTTCTCTCACTTATCCTCGAGGTATTATAGAAGATTTTTTTATTCATGTTGACAAATTTATTCTCCTGCATACTTTGTGGTGCTTGACATGGAAGAAGATAAAGAGATCCCGATCATACTTAGGCGACCATTCTTGGCTACCGAAGGTGCAGTGATTGATATGCAACAAGGAGAACTAACCTTGCATGTAAATGGCGAGAAGGTGAAGTTCAACATATACAGATCTCTCAAACATCCAAGTGATACACTAACTTGCAACCGAGTGGATGTCATATCCTCTTGTGTGGTAACATCTTTTCCTTCCATTATCTCTAAAGAGCGATTATTAACATGTTTGGAAGGTGTGTTTAGAAAAGATGCTATAAATGATGATCATGCTTGTTTTATGAAGGTATTGTATTGTTTTGAATTCTTGAAAATTTTTGATCAACCCGAGCCTTTGTTCTATATGACTAATGCTGATGTTGTTGGTGATGTAAAAGATGTACACCCATTAATTGATTTGAAACCCTTGCCTGAAAATTTAAAATATGCATTCTTGGGTGCTAATCAAACATTTCCTATCATTATTTCATCTTCATTGACTCGTTTAGAAGAAGAAAACTTGCTTAGGATGTTAAGGGAGTTTAAAAAAATGCATTGGGTTAGTCAATTTCAGACATTAAAAGAATTAGTCCTTCTATTGTAATGCATAAAATTCTACTTGAGGAGTCATTCACCCCTAGCATTGAGCCCCAAAGAAGATTGAACCCAGCAATGAAGGAAGTGGTTAGGAACGAAATTCAGAAGTGACTTAAGGCTGGAATCATTTACCCAATTTTTGATAGTTCATGTTAGTCCTACTCAGGTTGTTCACTGTAGTTAAAGATGATAACAATGAGACTATTCCCACTAGGACAATCACTGGATGGAGGGTTTGCATGGATTATAGGAAGTTGAACAAAGCCACTAGGAAGGACCATTTTTCTTTGCCATTCATAGATCAGATGTTAGATAGACTTGTTGGACATGCATTTTATTGTTTTCTAGATGGGTACTCGGGATATAACCAAATACCTATAGCACTTGAAGATCAAGAAAAGACCACATTTGCTTGTCATTTTGGCACATTTGCATTTAGGCGCATGCTTTTTAGTTTTTGCAATGCGCCTGCTACATTTCAACGTTGCATGATGGCTATCTTTTCTGATATGGTTGAGAATGTTATGGAAGTTTTTATGGATGATTTTTCTATTTTTGGGGATTCATTTGATAAGTGCTTACATAATTTGTCTCTAGTGTTGAAAAGATGTTAGGATACCAACTTGGTGCTCAATTGGGAGAAATGTCATTTTATGGTGAGGGAAGGAATTACGTTGGGTCACAAAGTGTCTACACATGGCATTGAAGTGGACCGAGCCAAAGCAACAATTATTGATAAGCTTCCTCCACTGACAAATGTAAAGGGTATCCGTAGTTTCCTTAGACATGCAGGGTTTTACCGGAGATTCATCAAAGACTTCTCCAAGATCACCAAACCCCTTTGTAATCTCTTGGAAAAGGATGTGAAATTTGAGTTTAATGAGAAACGATTGGAGGCTTTTAAGTTGATCAAGAAAAAGTTGATTTCAGCTCCCGTGATGATCACACCTGATTAGTAACAACCGTTTGAAATTATGTTTGATACAAGTGACTTTGCAATGGGACCAGCTTTAGGCCAAGGCAAGAGAAAGTGTTTAGGGTTATTTACTACTCTAGCCGGACTTTGGATGATGCCCAAAAAAATTACACTACTACAGATAAGGAAATGTTAGCGGTAGTGTTTCCTTTGGAAAAGTTTCTGTCATATATCATTAGGTCCAAGGTTGTGATTTTCACAAATCATGCAACAATCCAATATTTGTTTGCAAAGAAAGATGCCAAACCACGACTCATTCGATGGGTGTTGCTTTTAGAAGAGTTTGATGTAGAGATCAAGGACAAAAAGGGGATAAAAAATTCAGTTGCCAACCATTTATCTCGATTAGAGCTTGAGAAATCAAAGCCACCAACACCTATTCAAGAGACTTTCGCAGATGAGCAGTTATTTAGAGTCAATAACAAGCTTTCATGGTTTGCTAATGTGGTGAATTATTTAGCTATAGGTTTTATTCCCCCGGATTTAAATCCATCCCAAAAGAAGAAGTTCCTATTTGATGCAAAAAGCTATCTATAGGATGAGTCTTTACTATTCAAGAGAGGTCTTGATTAAGTGATTCGAAGATGTATCCCAGAAGATGAAGTCCTAGAAATTTTGGAGCATTGTCATACATCACCATATGGAGGTCACTTTGTCCAAACAAGAATAGCAACAAAAGTTCTTCAATATGATTTCTATTGGCCTACGCTCTATAAGGACAGCTATGCTTACTAAGACATGTGATTGATGTCAACAAATGGGTAATATCTCACACTGTCATGAGCTTCCCTTAACCAATATTTTTAAGGTAGAACTCTTCGACTTGTGGGGTATTAACTTCATAGGACCATTTCCCAAATCTTGTGGACAATCCTATATTCTTTTGATAGTGGACTATATATCAAAATGGGTTGAAGCCATAGCTTCACCAACAAATGACGCCAAAGTTGTTCTCAGATTTCTCAAGAAAAAGATTTTCACAAGATTTGGAACTCCAAGGGCTATTATTAGTGATGAAGGTTCCCACTTTTGCAACAAGCTTCTGGGTAATCTTTTAACCAAATATGGAATTCGATCCAAGGTTGCTTTACCCTACCACCCACAGTCAAATGGCCAAGCTGAAATATCAAATCGAGAGATCAAGGACATTTTTGAGAAGACAGTGAACCCTAACTGAAAAGACTGGGCTCTCAAGCTAGATGATGCCCTTTAGGCATATAGGATAACTTTCAAAACTCCAATTGACATGTATCCATATCATTTGGATTTTGGAAAAGCTTGTCATCTTCCGGTAGAGTTGGAACACAAGGCTTATTGGGCAGTTAGGAAGTTAAATCTTGATT
>JANSVA010000216.1:30998154-31026707 GCA_025504915.1 Erythroxylum reticulatum
TTTTGAGAAACCCTTATGTTTTGAGGGTATTGAAGTGTAATGATGATGATTATTTGTATGTAATGTATTAAAGAGTATGATGAAGTAAAGTTACACGCAAACAAGTCTTATGATATCTGCAAGAGGTTGGGTTCTGGAAGCGGGATCCAACATTGAGTATCGACATTATCATACATTTATGTTGATCGTTACATTATCAATTTTGTAGTCACCTTCTCTGTGATAATAAAAATGTCACAATTAAAACCCTCACTTGTTTCAATTTTAAGCAATAGAAGTAAGATGTAGAATTTGCGTTGGAGATAGCAAATATCAACATGGTCATGTTTAAAGATAGGCCACTAGCACCTGTATCTATCAGTTCAGAGGTTAAGAGAGCAAAATATGCAACCTGAGAAAGGTCAAATAGGATGTGCTACTTAACCATAAAGAGATCTATATTAGACTATCTGCTAAGTGGACTTCTAGAAACAACTATAGCAAGATATTTCCTCAAAAACGTCTTACAAAGATATAAGCTATCTTCCAATGCTGAAATATGTACCTTATTAAAGGAATTATACTTTATGAGATATACAGGAGTAGGGGAAGTAAGAGAGTACATAATTAGGATCTTCTACCTTTAGAGTAAGCTAAGGGCGTTAAATATTTATTTTCCTAATGCTTGTATTATGCACCAAGCTCTAAATATTCTGTCATCACAGCTTAGTATTCTAGCTACCACATATAATTCCTAGGATGTAAGTTTGGGACATAAATGTACTATCACCTATTGTGTTACTGAAGAAAAGAAGATAAAGAATACAACTCCTATAGACTCAGTAGCAACCAATGGGAAGGAAAAGGTAAAGCCCCGCAAATTTAAAGGTAAGAAAACCTCAATTTCGTCCACACGTAGATATTGATCAATCTAATGTTACTAGAAGTCTTGTGGATGTTGTAAAGACCGTAAGCCTAAGGAGTTTGTTCTATAAGAAGAAACATAAGAAGTTGGAATGCTAGAAATATAAAACATGGAAAGAAAGGTAAGAGCTATCATGTAACTCTTTGACTTATATGATACATGAGTCTAATATTGTTATAGTCACATTAATTTCTAGGTGGCTAGATAGTAGAGCCTCTAATCATATTGCTTCCATAATAGAGGGATTCATATGAAAGAGAAAGCGGAATAGGGCTAAGGAAAACTGATGATGGCAAATAATAAAGAAGTTAATGTAATTTCTGTATAGGATATTTGTTTGAACATTGATAAAGGTCAAGTTTTTATTATATGAGATGTTTTATATAATATCTTTTAGACGAGATTTGATCTTTGTATATGTTTTGGATAAATAAGGTTATAGTTTTGTAATTGAAAATTTTGTTGTAAAGTTATCTTTCAATGCAAAATATATTGGTACTGCCTTCTTACATATAGCTTATACGTAATGTGTCTTGCCTCTAATGAGATGTATGCTTCTTCATACATTATTGAACAAATCATTGGAAAGATACCTATAATAAAAGAGAAGTCATACATATTAATTAGAGAGATTGGTTAATGATAACATTCCCCTAACTCATGGTTAATGATAACATTCCCTTAACTCTAGATTATAATGGCATAGAAATATGTGATGACTATTGTAGGGTAAGTTGACTAAAATAAAAAAGAAGTCAACTCGTTTTTTTAGGTTATTAGAGCTCATACATACAAATATATATGGACCTTATAAAGTTACATTATATAATTCAAGCTATTTTCTAACATTTATTGACAATTATTCTTGTTATGGATATGTGTTCTTTCTTAAAGCAAAGTCTGAAATTTTTAAGAAATTCAAGATCCTTAAAGCTAAAGTTGAAAAATGGAAAGTTCAACTAAAATTGTCAAATCTCACCGTCGAGGTGACTATTATAGCATAATAGGGTTTTAGGACATGAAAAAGGTTCATTTGCCAAATATGTAGAATCATGTTGAATAACAACTCAGCTGACTATGTTATGTAGTCTTGAGGAAAATGGTGTGGCCAAAAGGCTTAACTAATACAGAGAAAGGAACCCATACTTATAAGAGCATACTAAACTGGTTCAATTAAGAGCATCAACTAAAGTGATATGACCTATTATCTCATCTAATTACACAGTCTATTTAGGTAAACAAGATTATGATATTAGACATATAGTAGATTTCGATTGCTTTTATAAAAGATATTTCGGACTTCGTGTATATTTATGGTAAGATGCAATGAGAGATGAGATACAATTCATAAAGCACAATAAGGTATGAGAGCTTTTATATTTACATCATGACTACAAACCTATCAGTTATAAATATATTTATAAGATCAAAAAGGACTCTTAGGGTAAAGTTGAGCAATTTAAAGCCTGGTTAATTGTCAGATGGTTCACTCAGAGAGAAAAGATTAGCTTTAATATTACCTTTTCTCTTGCATTCTCTAAGGATGCATTTAAAGTGATTATCACAATAATGGCTCATTATGATATGGAGCTACATTAGATAGATGTCAAAACTACTTTCCTAAATTGAGACCTTTGTGAGAAGGTCTATATATGACAACTTGAAGGATTTCATGAACAAGATAAAGTTGATATGGTCTTTAAATTGAGAAAATCCATATATGGTTTGAAACAAGCCTCCAGACAATGGTACCTCCAGTTTGATGATATCATTACCTCATTTGCCTTTGTGAAAAATAAAGTTGAAAGATGCTTGTATTACAAAGCTAAAGGGAGAAAGGTCAATTTTATACTTCTATATATAGATGATATCTTGCTCGCATTAAATGATTTGACCATATTGCATAAAATTAAACAACTTTTGGCTAAGCATTTGACATGAAGAACCTTGGTGCGACATCTTGTGTCTTAGGTATTCAGATTCACTGAGATAGATCTTAAGGCTTGCTGTATCTTCACATAGAGCATATATTGAGTGTGTGTTGTATAGGTTTCATATAACTGATTATAAACCTGTTGTAAAACCTGTCTCTTATGATGAGAGATTTTCTTTGGCATAATGTTCAAAGAATGATAAAAAAAGAGATGATATGAAAATGTAACTTATTCTAGCGCAGTAAGTAACATGATGTATGCTGAGGTATGCATTAGATTAGACGTGGCATTTATTATTAGACTGCTGGGTGGATATATGACTAACACAGGTATAAAATACTAGAATGCATTTAAATGATTTTTGAGATGTCTTAAAGAACTAAATATTATATATTGATATTCGAGAAAGTCAACAGTCTGGGTGTCATAGGTTATACAAATTTAGATTTTGGTATGTCCCCAGATGATAAGAAGTCCACATTATGGTACGTTTTTATATTAGTAGATGGTGTAGTACTGTAAGAGAATGTCAAGCAAACATTAGTAACTTCCTCAACTATACATGTAGAGTGTGTGACATGGTATGAGGCTACTTCACTAATGGTTTGGCTCAGGATCTTAATTTTTGAGATGTCTGCAGTTGATTCAATTGTTAGACTCATTCAGTTATATTGTAATAATCTTTCTGCTATATTGTTCAGTAACAACAATAAAAACATCATAGGGCTAAGCATTTGAAGGCAAATATATGACCATGAAGGAATTAATACAAAAAGGTGACATTGAGGTGGAGCATTTAGAGACTGAGCACATGCTTACTGATCCTCTGACGAAAGGATTTTAACCAGTTATTTTTTAGACAAGTGTATACTATAGGTTTATTGAATTCCTAAGACACTATTAGTTAAGAATCATTGTATTTGCTCTTAATACAATTATACAAATTTCATGTGTTATGAGAGTATATTTTTATACATATTGTTGATCTTCTTTCTGTTCTCAATCATATAGTTTCTTGTATACATTGTCGTAATATATGTGAAAGTCTTAAGATCTGTGTCGATCTTAAGCATTTTAAAAGTCATTGGACATATATATAGAGATTAAATTTAAGTCTTTGTCTTCAGGACATATACATATACATACAAAAATCTATGGATTTGATAAGATATAAGGGATATAAGTATTTGATCTTATAAGGGTTTTCTCTGACCCAGTTTTGCATTTAGTAAAAGAAAACAAATTTCTCTTATTTAGAATAAAATTTGGAGAAATTGAGATTGACAAACGGAACAATGATACATTTCAGATTATACAGGTATAATTGTAGTTTGTCACACTCCATTTTCTCATTCATGTTAACAAGGTATTAGATATGTATGATTATATTGAATCTATATCGTATATGACACATGCATTTGATATTGATCAGTATTAAAAGCCTTATAGAACTGAATGATGGATTTTTTATTATCTTTGGATCAACGACCTTTATATTGATTTTACTTAACCACTTTTCATGTTTTTATTATATTGTAATTAATATTTGTCGAAAGGGAAGAATGTTAATGATTTTTAATCGGACAATGATTAATTACAGATCATTTATAAAATTAGAGTTAAGAAAATTAAATTTGATCTAAAATAAAGATAATAAAGAAGCTCAATAAAGGATTTAATTGTTAGAGTAGTGCTCTAAAGGCAATCGCCTTTAGCACTTTTGTACAATCTTTATTTTGATTAATAAAATGAAAGGCGATTTTCATTAATTTGATGTTCACTTATTTATGAATTGATGTCATTCTTAAATCAAATTAATGAAGTCCATGATACAAAACATAGCATGAAGAAAATTAAGATGAGATAATGATAATGAGATTCTTATAACGTGCAATTATGTTAGTATCTAAATTATCCTTAGTCATAAGAATAATGAGATAGGACATTGCTAATCCGAATAGGCTAGCTAATGTTCTACTCCTTGATTTGATTAAGCAATGAATCTCATAAACTGTAAGCATGAGATGTTTAGAGTTAACATGTGGATGCTTACTAAGAGTAATAAGTACATCAGATAACCCACTATGAGATTATCATATGGATGATCTATCAAATGTTAGTGATTAATCTCATCATAATAATGGTGCAAATATCCTTAGACTTGAGGTACTTAAGGATATCTTGGATACTGATCCTATGCTTTGACAATATTCCTTGTTGCCTCAAGATGAGGTCGCTCATACGGTGGTGATTAGGCCAGTTATTAGTATTAGAAGGTAATTAGGTAGCTAATAAAATATTTGCCACTCTTGATAGAAAGATATGACACCCATGGCCTCTTGTCGGCGTCATTATTTGGGAGCCTCTGGCTAGAGCAATTATGTGTTATGAAGAGAGTCTTCAATGACACATAGAGTAATGAGATCCCCAAAACAAGAACTAACATCACTTGGATTAGATCTGACATAGTCAGTCTAGTGAAAGTTGACACATAGCTCATACTCCGAACCAAGTGGGGTATATAATGGTGAAGGGACGAATTGCACGATAATTAACTATGAAAAGGTTTATAGGTCGGATAATTAACTATCGAAGAGTTCGAATGTTAATCCACTTACATTTTGATAAATTAACATCATGAAACCCTTCATGATTTACTCGAATTAAGAGTTAATTCAAGTGATCAAAATAAATAGGAACCTAAGGGTCATATGCATTAGAGATCGGATGAAAAACAAAGTGTTCATAACTGTCATTTAAGCAAGCCATGATATTGTGATCGACTTAATGACAGGTGGTACATAAATGAGTTCTTCACTTATTTGCACACAAAAGTTTTTGCCAAAAACACACTCAATAGAGAGGCTAAGGATCCAAAAGAGTTCTAGAAGTTTAGAGGAGTGATATTGAGATTTTTGCATGCAATTTTAAGCAATTGTTGCATGAGATTAATTGCATAGACTTGATCTTGATCTAACTCTCACTTGAGCATATACTTGAACTCATCTTGTTTGGTGCTCTAACCACCCTTATACATTAATTTTCTTTATCTTTTCATGCTCTCTAGAGTCCAAGGAAGGTGTTTAGTGTTTGCTACACCCAAAGAAGTAGAAGATTCAAAAAAGGAGGAGTATTTGCAAGGTACATATGCTGTAATTTCATGTTTTTATAATCTGTTTATACATGCACATAGATTCTGGATTTTTTAAGGATGTCGAGGGGTTGGAATTTTGATTCCAACCCTTCCACTACCTTGCCATGTATGTGATGTATGGAATTATGGCTCTCCAATAGTGGTATCAGAAACTTATGCATGTATAAAATTATATTTTGAACATGTACAAACTATTTGCTGGGTGTGACTAACATACATATTGATTTCAAAAACTTTGTATAAAATGTAGAAAAAAGATTTTTCTTATTTTCTTTCACAAAAATGTTTATAAGATGTTATATTATGTTTCTGTAAAAGGAAATTTCAATTGAATGTCATTTTCTATTTTATTGCAAATTAATCTCCAGTCTACTTATATGTTGGTTTCTGGGAATTTTTGGAAAATAAAATGTATGTGCTAATTTTGAAAATTTCGTAATAATTATAGAATTTTTTCTAATTTTCTTTCACAGAAATGTTTATAAGGTGTTATATTATGTTTTTGTCTAAGAAAAATGCAATTAAATGTCATTGCTATTTTATTACAATTTTAGTTTTAGCCAGATGAATGTATGAAGTTCTGGGAAATTCTGGAAATTTGATGAGCATACATGCTTGTAAATTTCATAATAATTTTATAAAAATTTGATTTTAGGAATTTCCTTCATGAACATGCACATATGATGTTGCCACGTGTATGAGATGTATGACACCTATTTTTGAAGTGATTGATTATTTATTCTCGATTTTAAATGCATGCTGGTGGTGTATGACAAGTGTTAGTGTACATATGATATGCTGGTAAATTCTTCTTAGTTCATAAAGAATTCCAAGGACTTAGTTTCTGGAATTTTTTATTAGGCACATTTAGAATGTGTACATGACTCTAGAATTTTTTCCAGAATTAATTGAACTTGATTCAATTAATAGATCAAGTCAAAGTCAACATTAGTCCGCTAGAAAGCTGATAGGGCTGACTTGTTTGATAACTTATATGTATGTGTTTTGGTTATAAGACCTTTAAAAAAATTACGAGGTAAGAAATGTATTATTTTGATGCTAGTAGCATGCTAAGTGCATGTGTTTGAAATTAGCGTTCCGAAAAATTTTCTTACATCGAAGCTGTCTCTTTAGTGTCTAATAGGTTAACTCATTTATCTTGACAATTTTGGCCATCAAGATATTTTTTGACTTGTGTCGAAATTGTCTTCATAAATTTGAGATAACCTAGGGATGTTTTAGATGACTAATTGATGTTTGAGTATTTTGGTAATCCTAGGGATTAATTTAGAATTAATCCAAGAAGAGCATATCATTTCTAGTGTGATTAGAAAAAGGCATGTGTGCTAAAATTAAAATGTTTAATTTGGACATTAAAATAATTGAATTTTAGGGTTCCTAATCGAATCAAATTCATAATTCAAATTAGCCAAGACTAACACTAGTACCCAATTTGGGTCAAGAGTTGAATCGAATCATGAACTTTAGATGCATAGTCAAGTCATAACTAAATTAAACCTCCTTTATGTGTTAAATGCATTAGATGCATTTTAAAGATGGTTATGGATATAGGCCTAATTTAATTAAGTCATATATATATATTAGGACTTACGCCTTCCATTGATATGGCAAGAACCAAAATTCTTTTAGTGTTAGGTTATTGGGCAAACCCAAGCCCGCTCTACATAAATATATTCAAACCATGGAAATTAGACTTTTGGATTAATGGGTGATCTTAACTAGAAGCGTTGATTTGTTGGATAAACTCAGGATCAACGTGGATAAAGGCGAAGTTGGGCAGTATACATGGGATGTATATGCATCAAAAGCTAATAATCCAATGAGTGTGCTAAATCAACAGGTGATGGAACAAGTCGATAGTTACATAACTGAATGCAATTGGTATGAATGATACTTACCAATTGACCTAAGGTGGTTTGTTGGGCAAACCCAAGATTATTTTTAGTGATATTGGATATCGACTCACTAGGACAATAATAATTTTTATCGGATTCGTAGTGAGGGCTATGGATTTGGATAAAATAATGGGACACATAATGTATGTGATTAAAGTCCTTATCAATATGCATTTATGTACATTCTAACGCTTTCTCTCATTCTTCTTGGTTATTGAATCACCACGATGTCTTCGTCCAGTGTGAACTTACGCTCTCTACTCGACTCTAACAAACTCACGGGACCAAAATTCTTAGATTGGCTACAAAATTTGAGAATTGTTCTCAAATCTGAGAAACTAGGATATGTCCTAAATGAGCCACTTCTCGATCCCCCTACTGCCGATGCTTCTGATGAGGATCATAAAGTTTACAAGAAGCTGCTGGATTATAGTGAGCTGGTTAGTTGTATTATGTTAGCCTCTATGTCACCAGAACTGCAAAAGCATCATGAGACTATGGATGCTCATGCCATAGTCTACCATCTAAGGGAATTGTTTAATGAGCAAGCTCGGTCTGAAAGGTTTAAGACCTCGAGGTTGCTCTTCCACTCTAAGATGGTTAAGGGATCGTCTCCAGTGCAGTATGTGTTGAAGATGAACAAATACATTGAGAGGTTGGCCATTTTGGGTTTCATAATGGGTTATGAATTAAGTATAGACTTAATTCTGACTGGTTTGACCGATAGTTATTAACAGTTTGTGCTTAACTATCGGATGAACCAAATATCCACTTCGATACTTGAGCTAATTAATCTAGTTAAAACAACAAAGCAAACTATCAAAAAGGATAGTAAAGCTATCATGCTGGTGGACTTTGCTTCTGGCTCTTACAAAAGGAACCAAAAGAAGAAGAAGAAGTTCAAGAAGCCAGTGGGAGGTGTAGTCAAGAAGAATGCAAAGGAGAAAACACCAAAGGGAATCTGCTTACATTGCAATAAGGAAGTTCATTAGAAGAGGAACTATAAAGCCTATCTGGAGTCACTGAAGCAAAAGAAGACATTAGATGCTCCACCGTCTACTTTAGATATGTTATTTTTCATTAAGGTTAATACTATTTCTGATCATAATATTTAGGTATTAGATACCAAATGTGGCTCACACATATTTGTTGATATGCAGGGCCTCAGGGATAATAGAGCGCTCAAGAAGGGAGAGACGGACCTATGTATGGGAAATGAAGCAAGAGTTGTTCCATTAGTTGTAGGAACTTATGTTTTGTATCTTCCTAGTGGGCTAGAGTTAATTTTGGATAATTGCTATTATGTACCTGTTATGAAAAGAACATTGTATCCGTTTCATGTCTTAATAAAACAAGATTTCATTTAACTTTTTCAAGCAATGGTTATTCAATTATGTTGAATGAAATGTTTTATGGTATTAATACATTGTGCAATGGTATTTACACATTAGATATGTGCAATCCAATTTTAAATATCAATGACAATAAAAGACAAAAATGGGATAACTTAAAATCATCTTACTTATGGCATAGTTGACTTCGCCATATAAGTGAGAGATGCATGTCTAAGCTATACAAGAGTCGTAGGTCATGTGATTATGAATCATATGACACATATGAATCTTGCTTATTAGGCAAGATAACTAAATTACCTTTTAAAGGAAAGGGTGAACGACCAAATAGGTTATTAGACCTAATACATTCTGATGTATGTGGTCCGATGTCCATTCATGCCAGAGGTAGCTTTATGAACTTCATTACCTTTATCGATGATTATTCATGATATAGGTATATGTATCTAATGAAAGTATTTGAAATGTTCAAATAATTTAGACATGAAGTAGAGAAACATCTCAATAAAAGTATCAAGACACTTCGATCAGATCAAGGTAGTGAATACTTGAACGAGGAGTTTCTAAGCTATCTCAAGAATAACATGATTATATCTCAATGAACTCCACCTTGCACACCGCAACATAATGGTGTGGTTGAAAGGAGAAACTGAAATTTGTTGGACATGGTAAGCTCAATGACGGGCTTAGCAAATCTACCGAAATCCTTTTGGAGTTATGCACTCGAGACTGCTATTTATTTGATAAACAGAGTCCTTTAAAAAACAATTGATGTTACTCCATATGAGATGCAGACTAACAAAAAAACATAAGCGGATTCAATCAGACAAACTTAACGTGAAATCTGATAAATGTCTATTTGTAGGATATCCTAAGGAAACAATTGGATATCAGTTCTACAATGTTTTAGAGCAAATGATGTTTGTCTCAAAGCATGCTATCTTTTTAGAGAAACAGTTTCTTCTAAGAGAAGACAGTAGGGGCAAAGTTGAACTTGTTGAAGTTCATGATGCTCAAGCAGATGCAGATAAACTACCTGAACCCAAGATTATTGTTCATGGAGATGAGACAACAGTTAAACTTTCTGACACACAAAATTTTCATAGGTCAAGTAGGATTCATAATATTCCAGAGAGATATAGATTTCTCATAAGGGAACATAATGACGTATTGCTTATAAAGGACGATGAGCCTACAACCTATGAAGAGGCTTTGAAGAGTTCAGAATCTGAAAAATGGATTCAAGTTATGAAGTCTAAAATGGATTCCATGTTTGAAAACCAAGTTTGGACTTTGATTGACCCACCCGAAAGGCTAAAACCCATAAGGTGCAAGTGGATTTTTAAGAAGAAAATCGATATGGATGATAATGTAATTACTTATAAAGTGAGGTTAGTTGCTAAAGGTTATCATCAAAGATAAGGCGTTGACTATGATGAGACTTTTAGCCCTGTAGTCATGCTTAAATCCATTAGAATACTCCTAGCTATTACTACCCATTATGATTATAAGATATAGTAAATAGATGTGAAAACGACTTTCCTTAATGGAACCTAACTGAGGATGTGTATATGATACAACCTGAGGACTTCATATCCAAAGATTACAAAAAGGTATGCAAGCTTTAGAAATCCATTTATAGATTGAAGCAAGCATCTAAGAGTTGGAACATCTGATTTGATGAGACAATAAAAAAGTTTGGTTTCTTACAAAGTCCTGATGAACCTTGTGTGTACAAGAAGGTTAGTGGAAGTGCTATCATATTCCTTATTATATGTGGATGACATATTACTAATAGGAAATGATGTCTCAAGTTTGCAATTTTTCAAATTTTGGTTGTCCCAGAATTTCTCCCTGAAAGACCTTGGAGAAGCAACTTATATATTGCGAATAAAGACCTATAGAGATAGATCAAGGAAGTTGCTAGGTCTTTCACAATCTACATATACAGATAAAGTGCTACTGAGGTTAAGCATGGAGCAGTCTCATGGGATAAAACTCTCGAAATCTACGTGTCCTAAGACACAAGATGAGAGGACTTGTAGGAGTTTGATTCCGTACGCTTCAACAATAGGATCAATCATGTATGCTATGTTATGAACAAGACCCGATATATCATATACTCTAAGTGTTACGAGTATATATCAATCAGATCATGGTGAGTGTCACTGGGGGGCTGTCAAGAAGATCCTAAAGTACTTGAAAAGGATGGAGGATGTATTCTTGGTATATGGAGATGGAGATCTCGTAGTGAGCGAGCATACTGATGCCAGTTTTCAATCTGACCAGGATGACTCCAAATCCCAGTTAGGTTACATTTTTACACTGGAAGGTGGAACAGTCAGTTGGAAGAGTTCCAAATAAGAGATGATTGTAGATTCAACAACCGAGTCAGAGTACATTGTAGCTGTAGAAGCAACAAAAGAAGTTGTTTAGATCAAGAAGTTCATTATGAAACTTGGAGTGGTTCTGAGCATTGTAGACCCAATACTGTTGTATTATGACAATAATAGAGCTATTGCTCAAGCTAAGGAACAAAGGTCTTATCAGAGGTCCAAACAGATCATTGATAGAGATGATGTGAAGATAAAGAGAGTGCCTATAGATCAGAACATCGTTGATCCTTTGACTAAGCTACTTTCTCAAATGAGATTTGATTCTAGTGTACTCGCCTATGGTATTAGATACAAAGGTGATTGGCGTTAGTGCAAATGGAAGATTGTTATAGTAGTGTTCTAAAGGAAATAACCTTTAATACTTTTGTACAATCTTTATTTTGATTAACAAAGTGAAAGGCAATTTTCATTAATTTGATGTTCGTTTATTTATAAATTGATGTCGTTTTTAAATCGAATTAATGAGGTTCATGATACAAAACATAGCATGAAGGAAATTATGATGAGATCATAATAATGAGATTCCTATCATGTGCAATTATGTCAGTGTCTAAATTATCCCTAGTCATATGATTAATGAGACAAGACATTGTTAATCCGGATAGACTAGCACATGTTATACTCCTTGATTTGACCAAGCAATGGATCTCATAAACTGTAAGCATGAGATTTTTAGAGTTAGCATATGGATGCTTACTAAGAGTAGTAAGTATATCGGATGATCCGTTATGAGATTATCATATAGATGATCTCTCAAATGTCAGTGATTAATCTGATCGTAGCAATGGTGCAAGTATCCTTAAACTTGCAGTGCTTAAGGATATCTTAGATATTGATCATATACTTTGACATCATTCCTTGTTGCCTCAAAATGAGGTCGTTTATAGGGTGGTGATTGGGTACAACTATTAGTATTCGAAGATAACTTGGTAGCCACTAAAGGATTCACCACTCCTGATAGAAAGAGATAATACCCACAGCCTCTTGTTGGGGTCATTAGTCGGGAGTCTCTGGCCAGAGTAATTATGTGTCATGAAGAGAGTTTTCAATGACACATAAAGTAATGAGATGCCTAGGACAAGAACTAACATCATTTGGACTAGATCTGACATAGCTAGTCTAGTGGGAGTTGACTCATAGCCCATATTCTGAACCAAGTAGGGTATAGGATGGTGAAGGGACAATTGCACAGTAATTGACTATAGAAAGGTTCATAAGTAGGATAATTAACTATCGAAGAGTTCGAGTGTTAATCCACTTACATTCTAGTAAATTGGCATCATGAAACCCTTCATAATTTGCTCGGATAAAAAGTTAGTTCAAGAGACCAAAATAACTGGAAACCTAAGGGTCACACATATAAAAGATCAGATGAAAAATAAAGTGTGCATGACTGTTATTTAAGTAAGCCAAACCACGATCGTGACTGACTTAATGGCAGATGGTACATAAGTGAGTTCTTCACTTATGTACACACATTCTTTAGCCAAAAACACACTCAATAAAGAGGCTAAAGGTCCAAAAGAGTTCTAGAAGTTGAGAGGAGTGATCTTAAGATTTGTTCATGCAATTTTAAGCAATTGTTACATAAGATTAATTGCATGTAAGTTGGTTTTAATCTAACTCTCACTTGAGCATTTAATTGAAGTCTTGTTTGATGCTCTAACCACCCTTACACACTGATTTTTCTTCATCTTTGCGTGCTCTCTAAAGGCCAAAAAAGTTGTTTGGTGTTTGATACAACCCAAAGAAGGAGAAGATTCAAGAAAGGAGAAGTATTTGCAAGGTACATATGTTGTAATTTCATGTTTTTATAATATGTTTATACATGCACATGGATTGTAGATTTTCTAGAGATGTCGTGGGTTTTGAATTTTGATTCCGACACTTTCGTTGCCTTGCCATGTATGTGATGTATAGACCCATGACTCTCCAACACTAATTAAATGAGCTAAAGTTTAGTGAGAAAAATAAGCCCTAATTAGTGTTTACTGATTATTTATTGGGCTTATAATGAAGAAACCCAATAAAGTTACTATAAATAACTGCTAAGGTCTCTTACTGCCTACTTAAGTAAGTTCATGAATATTTAGTTTCTCTGACTTGTTAAGATGGTCATACATTAAAAAAGATGCAGAAAGACGTTAACAATATAAAGATATACAACTTTTATAGAAGTTGATCGAAAATCTTAAAATCTTGTTCATATTTTAAGTTACTTATTCATCATTCAAATATGTATTTTCCACATTATGAGTTCAAATTAATAGTATAAGTTTATCATTGATATTGACTTCACAATTAAACTTTGTGTTATTACTAATAATTTCTTCTTCCACTTTTAAATTTTTAGTATTATAATATTAATCCTTTCCTTAGGTGCCAAAAAAAAGCGAAGCTACTATAAATAAAACAAATAATTCTATATTCTTCTTCTCTCTTCCCGAGAAAGCAATTATAAATGAAATGGCGGTCAGAAACCACATGTTCCTATCACTAGAGAACGCGTTCCTATCTCTGAACAACAAAATCAACAATAATCTTCCAATAAGATTTTGATGAGTACTACTAATAGTTGAACAGACAAGTATTGCACAACACTGGAAGCTTAAACTAAATCAGCCATCTTGCGGTCCCAAGAAAAGTCTTACCCGGCCATTGCACATCGATGTCATAATCTCTAGAAGCCAACCTCTTTTTGAGTTCATCAATAGACATATTATTAACACAATACAACAATGTTAGGAAGAACTCATCTATCAATTGTATTCACTGAACTTCCAATATCTTAACATATGAGCAAGCTCATATTGAAGAATTCCAATAACGGCTCGGTATTTAGGAGGATAGGATAATGGTTTACCAGAAGAGAATGGGCAAGACAAGGAAGAACGTATTGGAATTTTTACTGGTTTGATCGTCGAAATTTTCTTTGCGCGAGGTTTCCTTTGAGGCCACAATAACCCTTGCTCATTTTGGTATAAAGTAACTGAAAATAATATAAAGCCTACCAAAAGGCCGACTCATGTCTACCGTCTCGCGTAGGTAAGGTATTATTACCATCAAGTTTACGTTTCACAACAAACTGAAATCCTTAAAACAAACCGAACGATTGTGGTTTTAACTTTTAATCACGGAATGAGTGGATCGTGACATTGAATATCATGATATCAACTTCCGATGGAGTTTTAAACCTATGAAGACACCCATCAAACAAAGCATTTGATGCGAAAAGATCCGTTTAAACACTACAGTAAAAGGGTTGTATTGTTAAACGTGAAGATGCTCTTCATTGATTAGCAACAGAAGATGGACTTCCTGTAACTACAATCTGTTAAATCATGGCCCATTCCTATTAAGGTGAGCCTCTTTCGCGATATTCCAATTTTATGTTATTTAATTTTGTCCACACCTTTTGGTAGATCTTATATAAATGTATAGATAAAATTTAATGAAATAAAGTAAAAACTGGTTAACTGCTACAAAGAATCTGTTCCCTTCTTTCAATATGTGTCTAATTATTGGAACACATAAACTCTAGACCTACCAAGTACCAATACAATTTTACTATTGAAATAACAGCCTCAAACAACCTTAGACAATATGTTAATAAATCTGAATTACTAAATTGAAGATTTTAAATACTAAAAAGCTAAAAAACGTATATAAATGACATATTTATTCCACATCAAGCATATGTGTTTATGATTATATCATAAAGGTGCATCAAGATATAATGATTGAGACTTCACATTTTTTATCAAGTTTAATTCAATATTATTCAAAATTAACAAATTTGGCTCAATTTAATTGAATTTTAGGTTGAATTTGAGTGGACATCTTTCGACTTAGTTAACCTGAAATTTAAATAACTATAAATAAAACGAGGTCATTTCATTATTTTCAAATTACATCAAATAATTTTTAAATTAAATAATTTAAATTTAGGAATAAAGAAATTCAAACCTCAAATCTACAGTACACAAATCCTCAAGATTGAAAATCAAATTTAAGTCCATGTTGACGACGTCAAGGAAGTATTGGGCCTGTGCCTGTTACAGGGCACAAGTTGATCCACAATTTGCATTCAGGAGACTTGCAGCCATGTCAATGGATGTTTGGGGTAGAGTTCATGCTCTAGAAATTTCCGGGGAACCCTCTCTTCATCAGCTAAATTGAAGCTGGATACCCCGTGCTCAGGCAGCATCGGGCTGCTAGGAATTGCTAGCAACTCAGCATATAACGTGCCTATTATATAAGCTCTGGTTGGAGTAGTTGGTTTTGGAACTTTTATAAAGCTGACATACTTTGTTGTGTCATTTAAACACCCATTCTGTAATCGTTAAAATCTCTAATCAACTTTGAATCTCTGTATGTGATGGTGATAAAAAAACTAACGGATTGTTTACGTAATTTATGTATCAAAGCTCAGAAAGGATTGTGAAAGTTGTAATATATCAAACTCATTTCAAATGCGCCGTGAGTTGAACCAGATACATACCTCCCACTAACGGCTCTTCATCTGCGGCGCTAACGCCATTAATGAAGTTTGTCGTGACGGAAAAAGTGAAAAACCATAATTGGGACCCACCTTATCCATGTTATGAATGAGGACAATACACCAACACAAGATATTTGAGCGATAACACCGCATATGTAAATTGGGACCAAGCGGACACAAATTTTGGTGGTACGTCAGAATTATAACTAAATTAAATTTATCTCTTAATTAAAAGTTGAAAACTAATCCGTTGTCGTCCAGCGGTTAGGATATCTGGCTTTCACCCAGGAGACCCGGGTTCGATTCCCGGCAACGGAAGATGATCTTTTTGACGCTCCGAAATGGTTTCACCGATGGCTACAGTAAAACAGCCCTTCGATGAAGTGAAAAATATTTTGGATAAGTATTCTCTCTCAAGGCTTTTTAAGAATTGAACGGCTGAGGAGAAATTGAAAAATGAAGACCCTTTCTATCTAACCAAACATTGTCATTACAGATAAGGCATTCAAAAAGTAAGCAAAAAGCATCCCTTTATTCAAGAACCATTAATCATATCATCCAATCCCAATTAAACTCATGGTCGAAGCAGTCTGAATTTATTCCAGAATTTATGCCATGTTCCAGACAAATTAACCTGAGCCCCAAAACCTGACAATAGCTGCAGATACCGACAGGATAACAGTAACCTGGAACCCCCAAGCATTTACATGAGGGTTAACAATCGTACATAAAAGTGAGGACCAGACCCAGCGAAGCAAAATTATGCGAAATCAAGACAAATGTGGTGGTTCAAAATGGTTGTCCTTTTGTACATTGAAAAAATAGGTGTCTACTAGGCTGTTCTTTTTCTTTAGATATGACAATTAAAATATCTTATATGTAAACATAATTTTAACAAACATAACATGATTTAAAAATTTAAGGAACTCACAAATATTCAATTATGATTATAATTTTATTATACAGAAACAGAGTTTGTGAATATCAACTTTTTGCTTATGCATAAACAATTTTCAATAATCTCCTTTTTTTAATCTATCTCTTTCCTTAAACCTATTATGTTAAGCGAAAGCAGAATCCTAATCTCTTTAATAAATTGGCAACCAACAATTAATTTTAAAACTCCCTAACATAATTGGCCAAAAGCCTCCAAACTTATTTATTAAATTATTAAATCCTTTAACTATCTTTTAACGCACGAGTCAAATAAATGAATTATTTCTAAAATTCTCCTACTTGACTCATGTGACTTTATGCAGTTTGTTGAACTAATATTTAAGAAATCATAATATACAATAGTCATTATTCACATACAAAGGTATCATCAATAATCATAATCGAGTATAAGACTAATAAAAGTCATAAAGCCCATAAATTATTAGTTCAACATACTCCCTTCATGTATCATTATACTAGCCCTACTGCTTAATCATCATTATAAATGGAAGTAAATAATGAGATTTATCATTCAGTTATGTTTTCAATATCATACATTGCAATAAAATTCATAAAGGGGAAAATAGAAACTTTAGAAAGAATGCATTCATTAGTGCACAAAGAGTGTCTAATATATAATAAGAGATGATATAATAGTATGTCTAATAGTCGTAAGCACACATAATATCCATATTCTTTACATGACCAAAAAATATTTTGGGCGGTAACCCCTTCATCGAAGGATACGATAAAGTATTTCAGTTCTGTATGTTTAGCATATTTAGAATATTTGTCGTTCTTAGATAAGAAAACAATTATAGAATTATCATAATAAATTTTCTGTCTAGCTAATATTGTCGACAAGCTCAAGCTTTAAAATAAAGTTATGCAACTATTTAGCCTGAATCATGGCCTCAAAACATGCCATAAACTTAGCCTCCATAGTGGATATAGTAGTAATTACATACTTTTTCGCACTCTTCCATGAGATGGCTCCTCTAACTAATAGATAAACGTAGCCAAAAGTAGATTTTCTTGTATCTACACAGCTAGCAGAGTCCAAATATGAGTATCAAACCACCTCAACATAATTAAACCTGCTGAAGGAAGTACATGTTCTTTAGTTCCCTACAAATATTTCATAAATTTCTTTACAACTTTCCAATAATCTATATCAAGATTACTCTAGTATCTCCCTAATATCCCTACTGCAAAACTTATGTTTGGTCTCATACATGTTTGAACATACAACAGGCTCTCAACTACAAATGCTTATGAAATTGATTTCATTTGTTTTCATTCTAAGTCACTTTTTGGGCATTGCATAAGGCTAAACTTGTCCTTTCTCTAAATTGGGAATAGTGATGTTGAATGCTTATCCAACTTGAATCTCTTTAAAACTTTATTGACATATACTTTCTGAGACAAACCTAACAACCTTTGTGATCTATCTTGGAAAATTTCTACTTCTATTACAAATGTTGTGCCTATATCTTTCATTTCAAAATTACTAGAGAAAAATTTCTAGTCCCACGTAATAGACCAAGATCATTAGCTACAAGCAAGATATTATCAACATAAAAACTAGAAAAATAAACTTACTTCCTCTAAACATTAGATATATACACCGATCAATGTTGTTTTGTTTAAACCTAAAAGAAACAATAATATAATTGAACTTAAAATCCCGTTATTAGGAAGCTTATTTAATTCCATATATTAAATTCTTTAGACCATATGTTCCTTTCCAACCTTTATGAACCCCATAGGTTCGTTCATATAGACTTTTTCCTCTAAATTCTCATTTAAAAAGGTAGTTTTTACATCCATTTGATACAATTCTAGGTCATGATGAGCCACAAAAGCCATAATCATTCTGAGTGAATCCTTTTTAAAGATTGGTGAAAAAGTCTCCTTACAATCAATGTCATCTTTTTTAAGAAATCCTTTAGCAACTAATGTAGCCTTGTAGCATTCTAGGTTACCAAGAGAATCATGTTTGGTCTTAAAGACCCACTTATAATCAATTCTCTTATAACCTTCTGACAATTCTACAAGGTCCCAAACATCATTTTGTTCTATAGATTTGAACTCATCTTTTATGACATCTAACAATTGATCAAATTTTTTACTATTTCTAGCTTATGAAAAGGTTACTGAGTCATTATCAATTTCTAAGCCATTTTTTTGACTCGTGTAAACATACTACATAGTCATCATAAATAATTGGTCTTCTTTCTCTTTGAGACCTTCTTAATGCTATTTGTTGTGGTTCTTTTATTGCAAGTTAATTCACTTCATGTTAAATTTTGTTATGAATAGTGGATTCATAAATTTGTTGTTTATCATGATTTTTAGGCAATTTAATAATTTGTGGAACAACAACTTGAGTAGGCGTATAAGCCATAAAGACTTGCACAACCTTAGTGACTTGTTGTCCTATTTTTTGAATATCCACTTTAAGTGGTGTTTCACTCTCACTAGTTTCACCATGTTCAACGAACTTGGCGTTCTTAGTTTCCACAATTATTGTAGTATGGTTAGGATAATAAAATATATAATGTTTAGACTTCTCAAGATAACTAATAAAATAGCCACTAATTATTCTTACATCCATTTTCTTTTTATATGGATTATAATGCCTAATTTCTACTTAACAACTTCAAATATGTAGGTGTCTTAAACTAGGTTTCCTACTAGTCCACAGTTCAAAAGGAGTATCTGGAACTGTTTTACTAGGAACCCTATTTAAAAAATCAATAGGAGTTTTTAGTACATATGTCCACAAAGAAGTGGTTAAAGATGAATTACACATCATACGCTTAATCATATCTAAAAAAGTTCTATTATTCTTTTCTGCTATACCATTTTGTTATGGTATGCCTGACATTTTGTATTGCACACCAATATCATGTCTTTTAAGGAATTTGGCAAAAAGATCAGGATGATGACCATTTTCATCATGTTTATCACAATATTCATCACCTTTATCAGACATGACTATTTTCACCTTTCTATTTAATTGTCTTTCAACCTCATTAATATAAATCTCCAAGGTGTTTACAACTTGAGATTTACCATTTAGCAAATAGATATATCCATAACGTGAATAATCATCTATTTATTAAATATTTTTCTTTATTGAAAGTAATCACATCAAATGGTCCAAAAATATCAGTGTGAATTATTTTAAGAAACTAAATGCTTCTTGTGGCTCCTTTCTTTAATGGATATTTTATTTGTTTGCCTTTAATATAATCCTCACATATGTTAAGATCAATGAAATCCAATTCAGGAAGTATTCCCTTCTTTACTAATCTTTGAAGTCGTTCTTTAGAAACATAACCTAAACGCTTATGCCACATGTAAGTAGATCTATTATTAATCAAATTAGGTTTGATATTAGGATTCAAAGTTAATAAAGTTTCAACACAGACAAATCAAGGTTTAATTTATGTAAACCATCATATAGTACACAACTACCAATTGTGTGGTTATGTTGTACAAACAGAAACTACCATTACCAAATTTAATTAAGTATCTAGATCTATCATGTTTGGATAAAGAAACTAAATTCCTAGATATAGTAGGTACATAAAAAGTTTCACACATGTCCAAATGATATCCAATGTCTAAGATTAAGCGATAAGTCCCAACAACTTTTAGTGAAGCTCTCATTTTGTTTCCTATATAGAAATTTTTTTTATTTGATCTTGTAGAATGAGTTATAAGGAATTTCTACAAGATATTAGAAACATAAGTAGTACAAACAAAATTAATCCATCAAGTATTAAAAGGAACTTCTACAAAGTTTTTTTCAAAACATACATAAGCATTAGGCTCACCTTTCTTCTCAAATCATATCTTTCGTTTAGAACATTCCTTTTGAAATGCCTAACCTTCTTACAGAAATAGCATATGAGTTCATCATGCTCCTTCTTATAGATATGAGAGAGAATTCCTTATTAACTTTCATAGATCCCTTTACTTTCTTCTCATGCTTCTTTCGACATTTTTACTATCTCCTTCATTTTTGGCATAACTAATAAAGTGTCTTCTTTGATTCTTAAGTTCAGTCTCTGCCTAAACCAACATAATGTGAAACTTATGCGCATTTCATTTGTCCTTTATAGTATTATAGTTCTTTTGGAAAGGAGCATTCTCAAACAGTAATGAGTTCAAGATGACCTGCACAGGGAAGCTTTCATCCACTTCTATTTCCAAGGACTTAAGTCTTGCTGCAATGTTTGTTATTTCAATGACATGTCCATGTATAATATATGATCCATCAAACTTCATAGTGGTCAGTGTACCCATAAAAGTCTCAGCAAGAGACTTGTCAATAGTGTGGAAGTGCTCTTCCATAAATTTAAGTACTTCTTTAGCATTTTCAATTTTAGGAAGAACAGACTTAATATTGACAACAATTGTGATCTTTATATATATCAGGCTCAATCTGTTTGATCTTTTCCAATGTTAAAACTAATTTTCTCCTCATCAAAGCTCAAAACAATTAGAGCATAAATCCAAAATTCTAAAATAGAACTAGATTTGTTCACTCCATTCAGAAAAGTTCAATCCATTAAATATCGTAACAGATGTGGGATTCGAATGCATGGCAATAGCTGCGACTTCAAATTTAAACTTAAAGTCAATGCTTTAAGTCATATAACATCATAATACATAGATTCAAAAAAACTTCATAAATTGCATACCAATGTTCACCTTTGGGCAATCCATTGACGCACAATATAATACAACACACAATGATTGTCACAAATTGTATACTAACGTTTAGCTTTGAATAATCTATTAATATACCATACAACATATAATGATGATAATATGCACATAATTCAATAATAACGCACATCAATTAGAAATATTTATTATCTTTGGATATCTAAAGAGAATAATTTTGTATGTGGATTACCTACATTCATTCTTATTAACTATAAAAATAAACAAACCACCTTTGGGCGATTTTAAAAATATTAAATAACAACGAGTTTCAATTTATCCATAAATGTACAATTAATTAGCATCAAATTATGAGTAATTGAAATTTAAAACATAATATTTTAAGTTAAGAAAAATTAAATTGCCAATGATGTTGGAGTTTTCCAATGTTTCACAACTTTCTCCAGCACTGAGCCTAGAATTTCCCAGTGGCTAACGCTAGTTGAATGCCTAGTGTTGGGACATTGGCTGAATGCCTAACTCATGGCATTGGCCACATCGCCAACACTCCGACTTTAATCCAAATAATTTTTTCGATATTTTTAAATTCCAGACAAATATGAATTTATCCTTCAAAATTAACAAATCTATAAAAAAATAAAAAATTAGGATTTTCTAAAATTTTATATTAGGATTTATAAAGTTCTCTAAATCGTGAGAAATCTACATTAAAAGATAGCTATAATTTTCTTATAACTATGCTCTGATACTTCATGTAAGCATAATTTTAGGGTTTTCAAAAATTTCATAATTGTGTCCTTGAGCTTTTGACCCATTATAATGAGGAGTTCTAAAATGATTGATGGTTGTCAGATTATTAAGGAGATTAGGGTTTTGTCTCTACGTAAGATAACAATAAAATTTGTGTTCTCACAAAATATATCATAAAAGGAAGTGAGTAAAAAATGTTCAAAGAAAGAAACAAATTGAGAAAAAGGAGATTATCGAGAATTGTTTCTGCATAAATGAACTATGTTAAATCTTTTAATTGTCTTTTAACATGAGTCACTCAAAAGTAATGAATAAAAAACCTAACTAATTCGGTAAGTTTAACTGTAAAAAAATTTAAATCGTCTAACTTTCTAATTCGATTTTTAAATTTTAATTACTTTAATAATTCTTTTTTAAAACCAATAAGTTACTAAATAATATGACAATTTTTGTAAATTAATAAGTTCTGATAGACTAAAATAAATCAATTCGTTTTTTAACAATATTTTTTCAATTAAATTTTAAATTTTTCAATGGATAAGGACAATTTTTTTAATCATATTTCAAATTCTTTAATTTCATTCAATTTTTAACCGATTTTACGACGATTTTAATACCGGTTGAAACTTTTAAACCTTAAATCTCCTATCTTATTAGTTTAACTTCCAATCCGATTTGTAAAATATTGTTTAAAAGAATTATTTATAACTTTATATTGTTGTTTAATTTTATAAAAGTAATGTTTTATTAATAAAACGACTTTTAAAACAAGTTAAATTATGAAAAAGCCCACCGAACAAATGAAAGGACGGAGAAAGGAATCTTTATCTGAATATAGTGGCTATTATAATATCTCACATGTCTGAAAACTCTTGAAGTTTTTGTTTTTGGCATCACGTGTCAGTCTCTAGACAAAGAGAATCCTGAGAATAGGAATCAATGAGGCCATGCAATATTTTTACTAATTTTGGTTGGATTTTCATAATTTATTCACTCTTTATGTTCGAGAAGAAACTGTTCCCTCCGTTACTTGGAACGTACGGGACGAGCCTTTGTACAGAAGAATCTCACCGCTCATTAAAAGGTTTCTTGCCACGTGGTGATTCTTTGGTTGGATATGACAACCCCTTTGTGTTGTTGGTGTATTTAATTATTTCTTCTTCTTTATCTCTATACGTAAGAAGCAGAGCAGATTCTAAATTTCTAGTTTTGGAGATTGTGGAAAGGGTCCCACTACCATTAGCTTTTCTTGACAAACAGTCAAGTAAAGGTGCTTTGCCCAAAGAATCTTTCACATGAGCAGCATACCTTATTGCTTCATTTTCTTTGTTGACTACTACTACTATATCCACCATCGTGCTTAGTGGTTTGATAACGATTTGTTTGTTTTTTAATTATTATTTTAAATATAATTAAAAAATCAGATAAAATAAAGCAGGGATATATTTTGATATACGATTTTTATTTATCTATAAGAAGTTCAAGAAGAACATATGCTGCCTAAGAAACATAATTAGTTTCCGAATTGAGACTTTTGCTGACCTACAAAAGAATCTTGCGAGGTACAAAAGAAAAGCCCTGCGAAAAATTTCCTCTTGATTTTATTACCACTTACGATAAAGAAAATGTTAAAGAAATCTGAAGGGTCTTTGATACAAAGTAAAAACGATCCCTTCTCGAGTCACCGCTCTCTACTGAGTGGACTCAAATATGCGACGACTCGTTTGTGATTAACCGAATCTTCGCGTCCTGAATCTGGGATTTTTGACTCCCCTCTTTAAATACACACATCTCTCTCTTCTTTGTCTGTTCATTGCCGTGTTTATTCGGCTAATGTTAGAGACCAGGGAAAGCTAGTTGCTGTCAAAGGATTTTTCTGAAAAATGGAGCTGAACTTGGGTTTGAGCTTGTCATATACGCCTAAAACAATCAACGAGTTTATCTGGGAGGCTTCGAGGATTGAAGATGGCACCCACAAGTTGTCAAAGCTTGCAGATTACGTGAAGAGATTAGAGGAAGAGATGAGAAAGATCGATGCTTTTAAACGTGAACTCCCTCTTAGCTTGCTTCTTTTGAACGATGGTTTGTATCCCCTTTCTGCCTTGTTTATCTGATTTTTTTAGTTTCTAAAGATGGGTTTTTGATCTTCCTTTTGGTTTTTGTAGCTATTGTGAGATTGAAGGAGGAGGCAATGCAGTGCGACGAATCAAATGATAGAGCTATGGATATGAAGCCACCGAGTCTGGAAAGGAATTGTGATGAAGATGAGAAAGTGAAGTTAGAGGATGATACAAATGACAAGAGGATGTGGATGAGTTCTGTTCAGCTTTGGAACAGCAACGACATTAGCCCTGATTGTCAGAAAAAAGACGAGAAGTCTGAATTAAAACAGGTAAATATTCAATTCGTACAAAATTATACAATAGCCAAAGTTTTCTTGGGATTTTCAAGATTGGACTTTTTGGGTTTTGTTCATTTTGTTCGCAGAGGAGCGAGGAGGAGGATAATCAGTCTACTTGCGAGAACCCAATTCAGCTTTGTAACTACAGAAACAGTGCAGGGTCGTTCGTGCTTGTTCCTGAATTGGAAGAAACTGGTAAGAAAGAAGAGAAGGAAGTTGTTTCACAGGCTACTGGACTCTCTCTAATGACTCCAGTCTCTGAACTTGGTTCCTGCAACTGGATATCAAAAGGCAATGCCAACAAACAGAGAATCCAAAGCATAATTCAGCAACATCAGGGTAACAAGAAGCAGAGGCGGTGCTGGTCCCCGGAGCTTCACCGTAGATTTATCGATTCTCTTGAACGACTCGGAGGACCTAAAGGTTAGTGATTAAGGCCCTGAAAAGTAAAGTTTTCACAAGTTTCTTTATTATTCCTAGAGCATAAATATGTTTGGATGACACTTGGGAATCTGCAACCTGCGTAGAAGATGTGGAATTGTTGGTTAAAAGCTTTGTTTTTGTGTGCTTTTCTGACAAGTTAAACGTGCTTGAATGATTCGGATTCCAGACGAACTCTCAAGGGGCCAAATTGTGTTTATTCTGTTTTACAGTGGCTACACCTAAACAGATTAGGGAGCTTATGCGGGTGGATGGCCTCACCAATGATGAGGTTAAAAGCCATTTGCAAGTAAGTTCTTCATCAACTAACCAAGCCATGTTTCCAAGCATCACGCTTATGGAGAGTTAAACAAAATTCTTATATGTAACCAGAAATACAGGCTTCATATCCGCAAGCATCCAGGTCTTCCAACAGCTGCATCGAATGGATTGTGGATGGCCACGGCCCGTTCAAAACCAAGCACTTCAGAATCGAATTCTCCACAAGGACCACTTCATGGAAATGGGTCTGCTAAATACACCTCTAGTACTGGAGCTGACAGTATGAGATCTGAAGATGATGAGAAATCAGAGAGCCATAGTTGGAAATAGCAGGATTTACAAGCCAGCAGAGACTGTTACACAGAAATCATCTGATCCTGTTGCCCATGAATTTTGCATATACAAATATACATGGGGAACTTGGATCACTGAGACATATAGGATCATAACAATAAAGAATTTGACGGTAATAGGAAGGAATTGATGATTGGACTTGTGTTTCTTTAAACTCGCAAGTACCTTAGAAATTCTGTGATATCATGTTTTAAGTTTAGTTCAACATCAGCTTAAGTTCTGCCCTCTTCTTTTATGTTTTTGCTACCTATAGCCTAATGCATATTTATGAATTCTATGAAGTTGATCGACAAAAATATAGATGATTCTCCATCAGTTTTCCGATATTACTTGCAGTCTCCGTTTCAACTGGTTATGTAGTCTATGCTGAGTTCTGATAAACCAAACAAATATTCCTCCATTTGATACGATAACAACTAAATTCTTGGGATTAGTCCTGCTCATACAATCAGAATGCTTCCTATCCAAATTACGGAAAGATGCTAATAGGGATATGTCAGTAGCCGATGTTCTGTCTAAGATGCCTTTCCTTCACAACATATTTTGAGATTGGGAAAGACCGAACATTACTAGGTATATATGACAGATAATAGAAATATTATTTTATAAAAATAAAATATATTTGTTTAATAGCGAAATATTCACTAAATAATAATTATATAAGTAATATTTTCAAAAATATAAAACTCCCCTGCAAACTAATATGTACATGTATGTATATATATATAAATTCATAATTAATTTTGAACGGCCGATTGTAAAATTAAACACTTCTTTAGCACCAGATATAGCAAATAGTCGCGTAACAATTGCAGGAACTAGACAAAGGCGAGCCAATAAAGTTCAAAAAATCAATTGAAATCGCCTTGAACGTAGGGAACTTGTTGGAATTATCAATTGTTAAAGAGGAATTCTTCCCCCGTCTACAAGATCTGTGCGGCGCAGTGACACCTTGAAACCAACGTCAAGGATGTCGGTTTCAGGAAATACTTATCATTTCTACAGAGAAGATATGGGGGCCCACTTCAAGATTTGGCCTTGTTCTCAGTCTTAGCACGAATTGACTCCAAAACAATACCAAGCACTTGTAATTTCCTGAATATTGATAAAAGCTGCTAATTATATAACTACTGCCAAATTTTCACACCTTTGCCTTTTATTTTGGGTTTTAGGTCAATAAATTTTACACGTTAGCCTTTTTGTTGAAGCGTCACTAAAACGCCAAGAACAGTGAATGTAATGTAGGCACTAACCATCATGCCAAGTCAACAACTGTCTACTCTCTTTTTTTTTGTTTGGTTCAGTTCATCCATTCTTGTTAACACGTAAACCCGAGCAAATGCTTAAAAAATTAAAAAAAAACAAACAGGTGATATGTTCCTACTTTCCCAGGTTGGAGTTTTCAAAAATATCAATAAATGTCGGGACAGCACGAGAGTCGTTACTCATCCAGAGATATCAAATAGAAGTAGCTTACTTATAATAAATGACCAATACTTTACAAGTTTCTTCTTTATACGTAGCTTCACTCTAGACTTGGTTAAATACAATGGGGAATACTAATTTGTTGAACGTTGAAACAATGCGTTTTAGGTAAGATGTGTTCTTTACTCATTTATATGCAATACTGATCATGGTTTAGTTTATTTAGCATTTTCTACTTCCGAGTTTTATGATGGCTCTAAATTTTACTGACAATTTAATTTCCCTTCTACTTTTTATTTTTATTTTTATTCGAGTTTTGTTTTTTAGATAAAAATAAAAATTATTTGATTGTCAATTTTAAATTATTACACATTATATAAAATTTAAAGATAAATTATCTTATAAATAAATTAAATAAATAAATTTTATTTTAATCCCTTATGCAATATTTTGTTAAAATAAATAGTTAAAATAATTAAACTGTACTAATAAGTTAATATTTATTTTAATATATTTTTAATTATTAAAGTAAGTTTATTTAAAATTTACATATTTTGAAGATATTTTAAATTTAAATCATATTTATTAATAATAATGATTAAATTACAATTATTTTATTTTTACATTTAATATTGAAATTAATTATAAAATTAAATTAAGTTGTTAAATTAAATTATTCATAATTAATAATTAATGTTCAATAGGTAAATAAATAATATTGAATTAAATTATTTATAAATCTTATTAATAATTAAACAATATATTTGGTTGATAATAAATCATATTATAAAAAAGATCAATTTTTATACTTTTCATAATTATAAAAACTGAAAGAAACTAAAATTAAAAAATAAAGTATAATATCAAATAAACAATTTTTATTAAATTAAAAAAACTAATCCTTAATTAGTGATATATATATATATATATATAAACTGTTGGAATCCTACCATGATCGAATCACAGACGCAGCGGAAATAAATTTTTTTTTTCGGATTCCGAGCGGATCCCGATAATTGATTAAACTTGAATAATATTAAATCCGATTTAGGAATCGTACCTTGTTCGCTTTCCGGAGAAAAACTTAGAAACTTTTTCTCTGAATGATCAATCACGAGCTGTCCAAT
>JANSVA010000216.1:31026807-31041586 GCA_025504915.1 Erythroxylum reticulatum
TTAAGAATAATACATAAGTGTATATTGAATCTCATAAATTATGATCTCATCATAATTTCAATTACACAGTAATTATTTCAAGGATTTTATCTGTACGAATAATAATTAAATAATTAACAAATTCATAAAGATAAAAAAAATGCCTTTAATAATTAAAAGATAATGTCATACAAATATCCACAATCAAAATAAATTGGCTGCAAGGGCATAAACTAACATAAACATGCTCAATGTCCAAAGTCTAGGAAAAGGTTCAATAATAGAAGAATCTTTCAATATTCTACAGTATAAAATAAATATACATGTTCCAATTATCATTATTTTTAAGAAAGAAATCACTTTTTACTTATTCCAACCTGTGAAAACACTCACCACACCCGGTTTTACAAGTCTTTCAAATACAAGTTCCTAGACACAAACATATGATATTGTAGCCGTACCCTTAAATCTTGTATATATGAGTGGATATCTGCTTTAAAATTTTCTACATGTATATGTTGCTTGCCGTATAACAGATGAGATTTAGTAAAATATTGGTATTATATTTTTTAGGATTATTGAATAAAATTATAGATTATTTTGCTCTATATACATGCATTATGTTGATAAACCCAATCGAGTGTTAACCTTGCTTAAGTTTCATTCCTTGAATCACCGTGTCGTGCTAGTAATCTCTGGAATGTAGATGTCTGCAAAAACTCGGGAGTCCTGGCTTTCTTAAAGAGAAATGGAATCATTAAACCTCACACGCAACTATCTCCGGGATGGGAACAGATCTGCTGTTCTGAAATCCTGTGCCTAAATCATTTTAGTCATTTGTTACAATATATTTGATGGGTAAGATTATTTGGGCACAGATGGCACAGGGTGGTGGGAACAGACAATCTCCCTCCTTCTTGGATGACCCCTTGCTGCTCATTTTTGTCCTGAGAGATTACTAGGAATCGTCTGTTCCGGACTCTCATTTGCAAGATAACGGAAGTTCAGACTTTTACTACTCTCTTTAACATATATATATATATATATATAAAAATGCTAAATCACTATAAGTTGACCAACTGAGTAAGAGGTTTCTTGAATATTAATGATTTTGTTTGACGCTATCTGTATGGGATGTCGCCGTCTTACGTCTATTCTCATGCTCTAACAAATAGATGGTGAAATTACAAATGAAAATCTCCTAAGGACGGGGTTTCACAGTAACTGTGAATCAGCAGCATCAGAAATTTGTTAAAGGACTTCCGTCAACGAGACCCTCGTTTAATTTAATATTTTCACTAATCACAATATTTTTATAAAAGATTCTATTAGGTCAACTCACTCAATCCTTGACATTATCACTTGTCCTCACAATCTATAAAAATATTTTACACTCAATAACACTATCGACTAGTGCTAACATTAAAAGATAATTTTCTCAACAATATTTAATAATAACGATACAAAATAAATAACTTAAGTGATTAAACAAAATTTAATATAAACGAAAACACTTGAGATAATAAAAACAACTTCTCTAATAATTCTAGCTTCTTCAATGAAAGATTGGAAAGTTGTCCATCAATAAATATGTTGTAGTCTTTTGATATTATCACTATAACATCACACACCCACGACAACAGAAAAATCAACAACAAACATAATGTTTCTTCACCGAAACGTTACAAATAACGGAGCTACAAAGTCCATAATGCCTGCTGGAATTTTTCACACATAACCACTACTATCGACTGTCACCAAAACTCGCACTATCAATAATCGATCAGTCCAACAACACTCACACACATACCATAAAAACCAGTTGCTAAAATTGCCCTAAATTTTTGTTCAACCATAGAAAACAATGCAACTAGCCATCAACAATTATTCAGCTCACTAAAGTCACGCCAGAACAAAAACAAACGCAGCAGCAATGATCCTACACACACTCACCAATGGTTCTGCCAACCCACGCAAGCACCAATAGAAAACAACATAGCTACCAAGACTTCAATTAACAACAAAGACAGTCCTCAATTATCATTCAAAGGTTGGAGAAAAAGGCAGTTGCAAGATCCATATAATCATTAATTACCTAGCCCACACAAGTCATGTAATACATGACAGAAAAATTAGCAACACACATAATAATATCTTCACAGAATCAGCTGAATGTCGTCAAAGATAACCTTAAAAACTAGCTACCAAGTCACCCATTAATTTTCGTTTTTTCACACCCAAAAATGACAACCATTTAGCCCACACACCATATGAAACACAACCAATGATAGTACTATTTTCAAACCAAATCTCATAATTCCTTAGATAGCCATTATCTCAAAATAGGCTTCCAAAGATAGCTACAAAAATCACCAAAAATTTGCATACTATCTTTATTTAGATATGGTGTTTGTCCTCAAATAATAAATCCTATCTTCACTAGGATTTTATCATTCATGTAATTTTATCTTCAATAGTCCCAACCAAGGTAAACTTCCAAATATATCTAACCATGTCCAATTTCAAATAATACCCAAAATTAAACAATAAGATATCATATCATATATCTTAACAACATAAACAATGGAAGATGGAACTATAAGGGAGAAGTAAGAATCTTCAAAGAAGTGCCTATAAAACATAACAATTTTAATAGATTCACTATCCTTTTATTATAAAAAGTTCTATTGTGCATTTCTTTTCCTTTTTTAAAAAATAAAGCAATCTCTTAAAAATTAATTTTGAAGCTTAAAATTGAGATGGAACCTTGGGAGTGGATTGTTATGCTGATCGTATCATCTATTAAAACTAAAACAAGAGTATAGGAGTAAGACAAGTTGAATGGAAGAAGAAAAACTGATATAAATTTTTGTTGAACAAGTTACAGCCATGCCTATAAATAGACTAAAGTTACAATGAAAATTCCTAATTTTGTGTCACCACTAACACATAATAACCACTAACATTAATAACACACGACAATCACTAATACCATTAACGTTACATATCATAATTAAGTCCAACAACCTCCTTTAATTTTGATTATGAAAAATACCTACTCTAAGCATCTTTCTCAATTTCATAAAAGTGTCATATACTTCAATAGTTTAGTAAGGATGTTAGTAACAGAGGAAATAACTAAGAAATTTTCTATATATACATTAAATCGAAAGATACAAATTTATAGGCTTAGAACCGCTAGAACAAATCAAAAAATTAAATAGGATGGAATATGCAGTTAATATACATATTGTATGTCTCAAGTGGTTATTATCAGAGATAGATCACATCTTCATAGCGATATTATTCCCTCTCAAGATGGGTCTCGGTGAGAGAGACCAATCTTGTCTCGTAGTAAAAGAAAGCGAGTTCGTGGAAGTGACTTGGTTAAGGCATCTGCAAGTTGATCTGTGGAGGAGACGTGAGCAACTCTAAGAGTGCCATTTTGAACTTGATCACGTATGAAGTGAAAATCAATAGCCACATACTTCATTCTGGAGTGAAAGATAGGATTGGAGCACAATTGATTTGTGCCAATGTTATCACAGTAAATCACAGGACAATTTTGCAACTGAATACAAGGTCATCTAATAAAGAACAAACCCATTTGATTTCAGCAATGGTATTGGCAACAGAATGATATTCTGCCTCAGTAGAGGAATGAGCTACAGAGCGTTGTTTCTTTGAACTCCACGAAATTGGATTTCTACCAAGGTAAACAATGTAGGCACTAGTTAAGCAAAAAGTATCCTTGTCACCTGCCCAATCTGCATTTGAGAAGGTATGCAATAAAATTGGAGAATCACAATATAGCTGAAGGCCAAGATTAAGAGTTCCATAAAGATAACGAAGCAAACACTTAACAAGAGTCCAATGCTCAGCTGTAGGCTTGTGTATAAATTGAGAGAGTTTATTGACGACAAAGGCAATATCTAGACGAGTGAGAAGAAGGTATTGAAGACTACCTACAACAGCTCGAAATTCTGTAGGATCAGATAGATTAACCCCTGAATGTAAAGAAAGTGTGAATCTGTTAGAAGTGGAGTTTGAAGCGGTTTTGCATCAGACATGCGAGTACGAGCAAGAAGATCTTGTAACTGTCGTCACTGTGACAGCAGAAAGCCTTGCTTGTTAGTTATAATTTCTACCCTGAGAAAATTAGAAAGACTTCCAAGATCTTTAAGTGAGAAGCAATTGGCAAGTGATTGAACAAACTGATTTACCGAAGGTGCATCATCCCCTGTAATAATGATATCGTCAACCTATATAAGTAGATACAATAGGTGTCCACCAGAGTTGAACAAAAATAAAGATGTATTAGAATGAGAGTTTTTAAAATTGCTTTGAAAAAGAAAATTGCGAAGTTCTTGATATCAAGCACACGGAGCCTATTTTAGCCCATAGATTGCTTTTCGCAATTCGCAAACATGCGATGGAAAATCTTGGTCCACAAAACCAAGGGGCTGATGCATATACATTGTTTCTTGAAGATGACCTTGCAAAAAATACATTGTTAAAATCAAGCTGGTGAAGAATCCATCCATAACTTACTACAAGACTGAGAATAAGTTGAATTGTAGTGGGTTTGACTACAGGGATGAATGTGTCATAATAATAAACTCCTGGATGTTGATGAAAACCTTTTGCAACCAAGTGAGCCTTGAACCTGTCAACAGAACCATCAAACTTTTGTTTAGTGCAAAAAATCCATCTACAACCAATAATATTTTGAGTAGGATGAGGTGGAACTAGCTCCTAAGTCCCATTTCGAACAAGAGCATTATATTCTTAAGATATAGCCTGTCTCCATTTTGGATCCTTAAGAGCTTGAGCTGGTGTGGTGGGTTCAACATCATGAGATTTGGTTAGTTGGGTATGAAGATTGAGTTTTTGAATAGGCTTGTGAATGTTATCTTTAGATCTAGTTTACATGGGATGATTGGATCTTATGGTGTTCTGGTGGAGTTGATTATTGTCAGGTTACTGGTTGAATGTGTTTATGGCAGTTGAAGGTTCACACTGGAGTTGCAATTAAGTACCAACTTCAGATGGTGGCATGAGTGGTGAAGTCATAGATTGTATATTTATTATTGGTAATACCCAAGTAGAAATAATGGTGGATTAGGGAGGTGAATGGAAACACTTACTTAATGAACCTAAAAAATTTTGGATATTGAAGGATTAAGATATAAGTAGGCACTTTGAGTTAGTGATTATCCTAGGAAAACACAAGGTTTGGATTGAGAGTTTAATTTATGCCAGGTATATGACCGAAGCCAAGGGTAACATAGGCACCCAAATACTTTGAGTTTTAAGTAATTAGCAGGACAAACAAAAAAATTTTCATATAGAGATGAGAGATTTAATGTCGGAGTTGGCAATCGATTGATCAAATACACTACTATGGCAAAGACATTAGACCAGTAAGTTAATAGAATAGAGGCATGGGAGAGAAGAGTGAGACTTGTTTCGACAATATGGAGATGACGATGTTCAGAGAAACCATTGTGTTCAGGAGTATGGGGTGGAGTAGTGAAATGAGCTATACCCTGAAGAGTAAGGAAATTAGAAAGGGCATGATATTCACCACCATTATCAGAATATAAGGCATTAATGTGATGATTAAAGTATTTTTTTCTATAATGGCTTTAAATCTGATGAATATTTCTTTCACACCTGATTTTGTTTTAAAGGATAAAACTAAATATATTTGGTATAATGATCCACAAAGATGACGTAATACTTAAAGCCATCATGAGAGACAATTGGTGAAGTCCAGACATCAGAAAAAATTATTTGAAGAGGCCGACTTGAAGTAATTGTAGAGTTTGAAAAAGAAAGTTTGTGACTCTTATTGCAATAGCAGGCATTACATGAAAGATGCAATGGAATAGAGGATGATAAATCTAGATGATTACTAGAAATAACATGTTTTAAAATTGGAAGTGCAGGGTGGCCTAATCTATTGTGCCATTCTGGTGACATAGTTTTGACACTAGAAAAGGTAATAAGAGGTGAGGATATTGGCCACTCATATACACCATCATATACACCTTCTTGTCAATTAAATCCCTTAATATCATTATGTTTACTTCTCCCATTAGAAATTGGATTTTTTACCAAGTTAATAGCTAAAACATTGTCAACAAAAATCTACACAGGACCTTTCATTATATTGTGCATGTGATTCATCACATTAAGTAACCAAACGGCTTGACAAGCACTTGTTGAGGCAGTAGTATACTCTACTTCACAAGTTGACAATGCTAAAATAGACTGCTTCTTTGAAGAACACGAGCGAGCAGTAGATCCATAAAAGAAGCAATATCTAGTAATACTCTTTCGGTCGTCTAAATCTCCTCCCTAATCACTATTAGAAAAATCAACAAGAGAGTTACTAAATGTAGAATAAAAAAGACCATAATCAAGGGTACCTTTTAAATACCTCAAAATTCTCTTAGCAACTTGTAAATGTGACTGATAAAGAGCTTTTACAAATCTGCTAATCATGCCAACACCATATGTGATGTTTGAACTTGTACATGTGAGGTGTCACAAACTACCAATAATTTGCTTGAAGTAGGTTGGATCAACAAATCGTCCTTCTTTATCTTTAGACAGTTTTGTACCAACCTCTACTGGAGTTCTTGTGGAATTACTCTCTTGCATGTTGAACTTCTTCAAAATGTCAGAAGCATACCTCCTTTGTGAGATAACAATTCTATCATTTTTGTGAACAACTTCTATACTGAGGGAGTATGGCATTAGTCCAAGGTATATCACATCGAATTTTTATATAATGGATTTCTTGAAGTCTTCAATCATTTGAGGATTATTTCTTGTAAAAATCAAGTTATCGACATAAAGACGCAACAATAAAGTATCACCAACATGATTGATTTTCACATATAGAGCACGTTCAGATGGACATTTCTTGAATCCATCTTCAATAAAGGAGTCGATGCACATCTATGCTCGTGGGGCTTGTTTGAGATCGTACAATGCCTTTTTTAATTTGTACACCTTCTCTTCATTTCCTTGCTTCAAGAATCTAGGGGACTACCTAAAAAAAACTTCCTCTTGAAGTGGACCATTTAAAAAGGTCAACCTTACATTCATTTGAAGGATCTTCCATTGATTATACGCAGCTAAGGCAATTATTAACTTGTTGGTTTCCATTCAAGCTACAAGGTAATATACTTCTTGATGGTCAAGTCCAAGTCTCTATTTATATCCCTTTGCAACCAATCTTGTTTATAGCTTTCGACCTCTCCATTTTCCTTTACTCTAGTCTTAAAAACCCACTTCGCATAAATGGGTTTGCAGCCTTATCGAACATTGACAAGCTCCCATGTGTTGTTCTTCTCGATTGAATTCATTTCCTCTACCATAGCTTTCACGCACTTAGGGTCTTGAATAACTTCTTTAAAAATAATAGGTTCACAATATGCATACATAGCAAAGTGCACCGCGTTTCCATCATGATCAATGGTATCATTTACCTTATAGTCTCGTAGAGTGATAGGAAATTGTCTTTGTCGCTTTGGTCTCTTGATAACAACAGGTACTTACGATACAAGAGGGGCTGGTGCAATTTCTTCATTTATGTCAGGAGCTTCAACTTGAGGGCCTCTTCAACAAGTTCAATGGGTTGTCTTTGTGAGTCCTTTTGTGTGTCTAAATCCCAATTTCATGCTTCATCTTCAACAAATATTACATCTCTACTTACAACGATCTTCTTTGTCATTAGATTAAAGAGCTTATAGCCTTCGTGTATATAACCTACAAAGATAGTTTTCTTTCCATAATTATCAAGCCTCATCCTTGTTGGTGCTGGTACATGGGCATAGGCAATAGAGCCAAGCACTCTAAGATGCCTTATTATTTGCTTGATTCCGAACCATCCTTTAGCAGAAGTTATATTTTTGACACTCCTTGTAGGAGACCAATTTAATAAGTAAATAGAACAAGAAATAACTTCTGCTAAAAAAGAATTAAGCATTCCCTTCTCCTTTAACATGCTCCTTGACATGTTCAAGATGGTCTTGTTCTTCCGTTCGACAACTCCGTTGTGTTGCGGAGTGTAGGGAGGAGTAATATGATGCTGAGTTCCATGTTCGTCAAGAAACTTCTTTAATTCAATAGATGTATATTCACCTCTGCCATTTGTGTGTAATGATTTAATATAACAACCACTTTGTTTCTTTACATGAATCTTGAACTTCTTAAAGCATGTAAAATCTTTATATTTTCTTAGCAATAAGTAAATCTAAATTTTTCTAGTAAAATCATCAATAAAGGTCAAGAAGTGCCTATTATTACTGTTTGACTTGACATTTATCAGACTGTACACGTTATAATGAACTAGTTCAAGTGGCTGACTTGTTTGCTGATTATTTCCAATTACAAATGGCAATCTACTCTGCTTGCCAAAGACATAAGCTTTGCACAGTTGATTTGGATGGTCTATGCTTGGTAGGCCTTTTACCATGTTGCGTTGAGCAAGCAACTTCAAGCTTTGGAAATTTAAGTGACCAAACCGTAGATGCCATAGCCAAGACTCATTTTTTTTTACCATTGTATTAAAGTATGCATGAACATCATTTGAAGTGTCAACCTGAAACATGCAATTTTTTTGTTAAAGGAGCCTTTAGAATGAATGTACCTTTTATATCAAAAATTGAAAAATGGTTGTCTTGAATGTACATCTCATACCTTTTCTCCAACAATTAAATGATGCTAAGTATATTACTCTTCATGTCAGGTATGTGGAAGATGTCCGGAATATAATTATGATCTCCATTCTTCAACTTGATTAAAAATTTTCTTTTCCCCATCATCGACACAGTGCTATCATCGACAAACTTTACTTTAGAGTAGACAAACTCATTAAGATCAATAAAAAGCTCCTTCTTACCACACATATGGTTGGTGCATCTAGTATCAAGAAACCATGTGTGGTAGTTCTGTACCTCACTGGTGGCCGTAACCATTAAAAGGGCATGGTTCTAGTCATCATCTTCTTACGTACAATGGGCCTTTTGATCATTGTCTTTATATCTGCTCTCATTGGCATAATGACCAAATTTGTGACAAGAATAACATTCAACATCAGACTTATTGTACATTCTTTTACAATTACAACAACTCTGGCCTCTGAAATTTTGATGTCTTTGATGACTCGAATATGATTTGTTTTGATTGTTATTGTTGTGACCAACTCTAAAATTATAACCACCATGATTTTTGCTCTTGTAATGGCCACCATGGCCTTGCTCTCTACCACGTGAATTTCATTGCTTCTGTGCGGTTTCACTAGCTTGTTCAGTTTTGATGGAAACTGAACTTTGAAAGGCCTACTCAATTGGCTTCTCCAGCTGCCTTTCATTCATCTATTGCTCATGGGCATTTAAGGTACTTGATACTTCATCAACAATCATCAAGGATGAATCATGTACTTCTTCAATGACCACAATTACATGCTCAAATTTAGGGTTTAGTGACCGCAAAATTTTCTCCACCTTTGCTTGCTCCTTGTACTCTTCTCCATTTATTTCATTTGATTTGTCAAAGCAAGAAGATGATTTACATAATTCTCCACCATCTCAAAGGATTCCATTTGTAAGATTTCATATTGCAGCCTTAAGGTTTGGAGTTGCACCTTCGTAACCTTCTCTACACCTTTGTATGTCATCAGCAACATATCCTAGGCTTGCTTTGATGTAGTTGCTCTGGCAATCTTCTCAAAGACTTCATCATTAACTCCTTGATGAATGAAATATAAGGCTTTCTTATCCTTCTTCTTGTTGTCATGATAGGTTGCCTTATTTGTATCACCAGCATTTTCTCCAAGATCAACGATGTCATTCTCCACGATATTCAACAACTTGTGGTAGTTGAAAAGTACCCTCATCTGAACAGTCCACCGATTGTAATTTTTTCTATCCAAGACAAGAACTGAAATTTGGATCGAGTTGTTCATGACTATGGCTCTGATACTACTGTTAAAACTAAAACAAGAGTATAAGAGCAAGACAAGTTGAATGGAATAAGAAAACTGATATATATTTTTCGTTGAGCAAGTTACAACAATGCCTATAAATAGACCAAAGTTACAACGAAAATTCCTAATTTTATGTCACCACTAACACATAATAACCACTAACACCACTAACACTACTAACACCCGATAACCACTAACACCATTAATGTTATAGATCAAAATTAACTCAAATAAGATGAGGCATCTTTACCAAATCCTGCAAGATGCACATTTGGATTATCAATACTATCAATATAATCATGTCCTCTAAATAAATACTTATAAGATATTTTTGGTTTGAGTCGTATTGTGAAGGCTTCAATTCACTTCAATTTTAAAGATTATAACAAATACTTAAAAATTTATAAGCATCTCTTGAATTAAATTTATCACTTATAAATTGTTAATTTATTAAATAATTTATTTAAAGTATGAAAATTTTGAGTTATTGTAAATCAAAATATTTTTTTCAATACGTACCAAAAAATAGTGAGTTTAACCGCGATAAAAAGGTTATTATGTCATTTTTCAAAGAATATATTGTTTTATATAGTTGGAATTGGCTAGTAAAAATTGCTCCTTTGTGATCAAAAAATCATAAGTTTGAACAACGGAAATACCTTTTTTGCAAAAAAAATGCAAAGCAAAACTGACCTCCCTCGAACCCTCACAAAGCAATGCGAGGAAACCTTTTGCAATGAGTCAACATTTTACAATTCTAGGTTATACAATTATAAAAAAAAAAGCTAGTACATTATGAATGCTTATATTATGCATATACTATGTAAACAATTTAACACTGGTTTCTTAATCAATATGGTTGCAATGTAATAAAATCTCGCTATCATACTTTAGAGTTGCATGAACCAAAATACAGCAACTATGTCCCTAGAAGTCCATAAGGTTCTAAGAGTTCTCCAAATAATTGAAAAAGCTTTGGTAAAGCCCCTCAAATCCTCTGGCCTAAGATTTCTGTACCAACCTGTTTCAATACATCTCAACCATCCATTTGTGTGATCATACACCTCATCAATATAGTTATATAGTCCTACATAAATGGATGGCTGGATGGCTGAAATGCATTACGAGATAGTTGGTACAGGTTTAGTCCCCTTGGTAAAGGGGTAATGGAAATGCAAGTGTCAAGCGAACAAACTGTTACAGGAACAGATATAGCAGGGAGGTCGTTGTGGATGCGACTGGGATTAAAATTTGTATTTCCAAGTGCCGTCAAAAACCATTCCCTGTTTACGGTACTAAGCATGCCGAATTACTATAAAGGTTGCAATCATGTCAAGTGAGAATGTTTGGCGTTTGGAACAAATCCTCATATGATGCCGCTAAAAAACACAGCAGAAGACAACGAGTACACAGTTAAAAAAGAATAAACTACGTAGCTTGGAGATAAAATTGATGGATAAAGGACTGAAGAATAACATTCAAGTGATGAACTAAAACTCATTATACGCCCTCCTCACTCCCAGACCTTTGCTGTTGGGCTTTTGGAGGCTGTTGTTGTGTCTGAAGTAAAAGCTGTGCCTGAAGTTGATGGTGGAGATCATGTTCTGCATGCGGTGAAACCTGATGATAAGGGTTATTGTCAAAGTTACTCAAAGCCAAAGATGGTGACATTGCAGCAGAAGTAATTTGATTGAATCCAGTAGCAGCAATCTGTCTTGTTCCCTCAAACGCACCGTTAAACCGAAGAAAGTCTTGTTGTTGAGGTGTTTGATGATGGTTTTGCTGTTGTTGTTGCTGTTCATATGTCCTATACATCTCTTGCTGCTCTCTAACAGCTGCCAATTGTTGTACCTCAAATATTTGCTGTTGTTGCTGATGGCTATGTTGTTGGTGTTGATGTTGCTGGGGCTCACGTAACATCAACTGTCCTCTGCCGCCACCACCGGTAGGAATTCCCATCATCGGAATCCTCCCATGTTGCACCACCGTCGATGGTGGGTTACTCAACTGCTGTTGTGGTATAAACGATGGTGGATGCAGGATTGGAAGCATTGCTTGTGGACCGATGTAGGTTGCAAGCTCTTTTCTTGCTGTGTCAAGATCATAATGGAGCTGCCGGAGTTTGTGCTGAAGAATTGAGATTATGCCAACACAACCGTAGATCGGATCGCTCAAACGAGTCTCAGCTTCAAAAGCAAGTGACTTCACAGCATCTTCTCGTTCAGCAAAGTTGAGCTCATTGAGAAGCTTGGTAACATTGCTAGCACCAAATACCTTGTGGACACTGGCAAACTTTTGAGGCTGGTCTGCGGGAAAATATGGTGCAAAAACGCATTCTTGAGTGCATTTTCGCCTGAGTAACTTGCATGCGGCGCACGGCGAGCTTGATGATGACATTTTCTGCTCTTTCTTTGCTTCTCAGCTACAAAAGATTACAATGTCCAAGAATACTGTTGCAAAGAAACAACATTTAATCTGTAAAATAGCCATTCTTTTGTCACTCATTATACATGTATATGTTTGATCGGAAGTCGAAACCTATACAAATATTAGACCTTTACTCAAAACATGGAATTAGGTAAACCAGTATCTAGAAGCCATTAAGAAGTGGAATAAGTGAAACATCAATTACTGATCCTAGAAGTGAGCCTCGTTATTTCTCTTCTAAGGAGAGGCATAAAGAAAGAAATGAAATGAAACAAATAAAATAAGAAAGAAAAAGTATATGGTCCCATTTGGGCTGATAGGCCGAAAATGTCTTTGTTCTTTGTACATTAAACAACGAAACTCGCCTTCACAGATAAACATAACAAATGGAGAGAAAGGGCAAAACATCAGTAGATAACTCCTTATAACTAGCAGATAAAAGTGAACATGTATGTACTGAAAAAACATGGGAGCAATCAAAGCAAAGAGATAGGAACTCGTTGTCTTACTATATGCGTCGTTAACAACATTCCTCCCATCACTCACTTTCTTCATTGCCACGTTGAATTGGAAGAAAATCAGTCATGGCGTTGGAGGTAACAGTAAAAATTCTAAACATTTATACCTTCATCTCAATAACCCATGATCAGTAGATAAGAAGAGATATTTCTTTAATAAAGCATAACATTCAGGATTCTGGAAAATCAGAAGACTGTGAACACCCACAGAGAGTGTCACGAGACTCATAAAGCAAAAAGCTTTCAAAATGAAGAAGAAGAACACAAATCAAAAACCTTCTATCCTAGCTTACGTACCAAAATTGGAAAAAGAGTTTCAAAATATGAACTTCTCTGCCCTCTCTATGTGTTCCTTGATCCAAGTGAGCCAGCGCCTGCAGAGAAAGAAGTGGCTTGTGTCAAAATGGCAGAGAGTGGAACAGACGTGGCGAGTGAGATATATATATAGAGAGAGAGAGGGGTCTATGGAGTAGGGTCCAAAGAGCGTTAACTCTCGATCCGATCTTTGAGTTTGATGATCCCAACGGAAAATGTAAATATCTCTCACTTTCTTCACAAAAACAGAAAAGAGAAACAAATGGAGAAATAGAAATAGAAATGACCATGGATTTAACTGAAAATGGCTTTAAAGTTTAAATGGCTGAGTTTTGACTTTTTTTTGGTAAGCTTGGTCACAGCCGTCCGATCAGATTTTGGTCGTTTTGGTAGACGGTGATGTGAGGTCAAACTACAAAATAAAAATAGAAAAAAAGTAAAAGAAACAGAAATAGATGACTTGTTCGTTGTTATGATCAAAATGAGGTCGTCTTGACTGATTCCGAGCTAAGAAATCAATGCCCTCTACTCTTCGCAACGTCTTGTCGCTGTTTTCTTTTTATCTTTAACTTATGATTTAGGTTTAGAAATCTAACAAAGGGTCTTTTTCGATTCACTAAACGTGTACTTTGGATTGGAGAAGGACTGAAGGAGACAACAAGAAAACAGAAGATAGCCGCCGCATTATGCACGTGTCTCGCATTAAACCTACAGTGCAGCAGGGTGGTGGCTTCTCCAAGCACAGCAAGTAAAAAAACTTTTCAATACATCAGCCTTGTCCCTCTATGCGTTTCATTCGACGGGGTTTTGTATATGGAAAAACTCGCAGTGTATTTTAAAGAAGCCGTGGATTAAATAATCCGATAATTTATTTAACAAATTCACACCTCGAAATGACGAATATTTCATATTCCTCATCGACTTTATGGTGACATTACTAGGAAAATGATGCCCGAATTAACACTCCAATAATCTTAGAATAAAAGAGAAAAGTTAATATCTTTTTTTGTCTATTTCTATTTTAAATTTGAACCACCTCATATGCGTAATATTCACATACGAATATACAATTTAGCAGAGGTTGGAGTTTCATATAAAAATTTATTATTTTAAGTTTTGATCTTATAAAAAAATAAAATTTTATTCCTATTAATATTTTGCCCCATTAAAAATAAAATTTTATTTCACTTAAAATTTTTTTATCTGTCCCTATACTTTGGTGATAATTATGAGTCAAAATTTTGTTTCTTATTGCTAATCAACCTTTTACTCCAAAGATATTGTACAAAAGTATTTATATTATTGTTATTAAAATAATAAAAAATTAAATTATATTAATACTACATTACAGCCAATTCAGTCAACTGACGCAAGAATCATCATAGGAGAAAAAGAAAAAAGGAACACTAACTTTTTTTTTTGTCTGTGGTGCACATGGAGCATATTTTGGCTAGTGACTTTTACGGCCTGTTTGGTTTAAGGAATGGAATAGATAGGGAATAGAATAGTTATTCTTAGGAATAGAAAAGATGAGGAA
>JANSVA010000216.1:31052407-31072012 GCA_025504915.1 Erythroxylum reticulatum
TTTACTTGATGCAATCTGGAGAGCAAACAGCAGCGGACAAAAACATCGAGCATGTTGTGCATTACAGTATTACTTCAATAAGATCATGACACCACCAGTTGGTAAGAATTACTCTTACTATGCATTGATAAATGGTCCGGATCATGGAATTTATTGTTACTATTCGACATTAATGAGGAAGGTAAATAATCTAGCCAAACCACGCTACAAAGGATAGCAAGACAGAGTGATCTCCCAGATTTTGATCTTTGCGAGACACCGTTATACTTCCTATATAACTAGTGTGGATTATCGCTTTTAGAGTAACTGGACTTGAAAAGAAACTGATAATTTTATTGCACACCTTGAAACTTACAGAAGGATTTCGGAGTATTTTTGGGTTACTTCCGATGTGTCCTTTGTTTTACAAACTGAATTCCTTATATAGGGAAGCAGCCCCATAGTATGCACTCTGCATGTATGGTCGAGGAAGTCATCCATGTCTACTTATCACTCTTCCACGACATTTTACCATCTGTAAACTTAAAGCCTTATTCTACTATGGACTTCCTATCTTTTTTGACACATAACTTAAAATATAAATCTAGATCCCCTATGAGGTTTAAACTATTGAATTTTTTATATGTCAACATATAATCCTTGATTCCTTTTAAGTATCTCAACACTCGTTTAGCTACATTCCAGTAGTCTATACCTGGGTTGGCTAAATAGCGACCCAGCAATCTAACAATAAATGCAATGTCCAACTTAGTGCATACCTGGGCATACATTAGGCTACCAAACGTACTAGAATATGGAACATTCCTCATAGTTTCTCTCTTTACTTTATTCTTTGGACACTGTGTTAAAGATAATCTCTCGCTATGAGAGAATAATGCTACAACAGGTTTACATTTAGCCATATTAAACCTTTGTAGCACATGCTCAATGCATGTACATTGTGAGAAGCTTAATAAGTGTTGAGATCTGTTCCGATGAATCTGAATAACTATGATAAAAGATACTTCACCAAGTTTCTTCATGTAAAAATGATTAGCTAAAAGTTGCTTAACGTCATGCAACACGGTCATATTATTCGACATGAGCAATATATCATCTACATACAACAATAGGAAGAGAACTCCCCCTAACCTTGTGATACAAACATCTTTTATCTTAATTTTCCATGAAGCTAAAAGAGGCCAAAACCTCATCAATTATAAAGTATCACTTTTAGGAGGTTTGATGTAAGCCTTATATTGATTTGTTTAACGTACAAACCATGTCAGTTCTCCCTGGATCCTAAAAACTTTCAGGTTGTACCATATAAACTTCTTCATAAAGATATTTATTCAGGAAAGTAGTTTTAATAGCCATCTAATGTAACTTTATATCATCATGAGCTATAATTGCTGTAATCACTCGAAATGTATCCTTCAAGGATGAGGAGAGAAGGAAACATTAAAGTCAAGCCTTTTTCTCTAAGTGAACCTTCTGGCAACTAAGTGAGCCTTAAATCGCTTAACTTTATCCTAAAATTCCTTTTGTTTTTCAATCTCATTTACAACTGACGGTTTGCAATTTTGTGGCAAATCAACCAACTCCTATACCTTATTATACATCATGGATTGTATCTTGTCCTTCACTGCATTGCACGAAAAAACCTCATAGGGTCCAGAAATAGCTTCTAAAAAAGTGACTAAATCCATAACATGTCCAACATCATAGTCTTGTTCTCCGAACCGACTATGTAATCCGATGAGATAGCAGTTTGTCTCTTTTTAGTGGATCTTCATAATTACAGTAGTTTTTTTACCTTAAGAACGTCCATTTATTCTGATATAGGTTCCTGTTCCATACAAGAATGGTACTAAGACCTAGATCCACTGGACTTGACCTTATAAGTAGCGAATACGTAATAACTATAGTATCCATCCTGTTATCATCATAAGGGTGAGAGGGCCCACCCTCATCATAGACATTGTATTCCAAAAACTTAGTTGTTTATGATTATACTATTTTGGCCCTTCCTTCTCTACAGAAAAATTTGTAGCCTTTAGAGTTGTTGAGATATCCTACTAAATAGCAACGAATTGAATGAGCTTGCAATTTATTTTCATAAAGATTATACTAGCGCACCTCAGTAGGGTAACCTTATACAAAATTATGTGCAAGGCTAGGTTTCACACTTTCCAGATAATTATGTAGGTTAGTCCTATTCTGAATTGAATTTTTCATGTTCTTTAGGGTGGGACTACCCCTTTCAGCAACACACTATTTTGCTTAGGGCTATATGGTATAATGAACTGAGTCATTATTCCAATCAATCCTATATATCTAGCAAACAGACCTTTTCATGTCTTAAAACACCATGTTTGCTATAGTACTCTCCTCCATGGTCAAATTTGACAATCCTGATGGATTTTTTCAATTAGTTCCCAAACTTCAGTCTTAAAGATCTTGAACTCATCAAGAACTTCAAACTTTCTTTAAGCAAGAACACATAAGCTGTAATGAGAATAATCATAATTAAATGTCAGAAAAGTCCTAGAATTACACAATACAACTATATAAGGTCTACTTATATTCATATATATCAGGCCCAATAAGTCAGAAGCACGATTTGACCCCTTTGACCTTATTTTAGTCAACTTACCCCTATAACAGTCAATGCATGTTTCTAGATTACAAAATTCAAAGTTGTAAGAATGTTTTCCTTAACCAATATCTCAACCCTAGCTTTGGAAATATGGCTTAATCTTTATGCCACAACATGTATGACTTATTCTTCATAAGGGTTCTCCTTTTATGACTTGTTCGACAAGATCTGAAGAAGCATATATCTAATTTGGGGTAAGACACATTCCATATAAACCATATGATAAGAAAGTTGTACCAATATGTTTTGTATTAAACAATAAATGTATAACATTAATTACAAAATGATACCCTTCTTTGTCCAAAATTTGATACAAAGATCAAATATAAAATGTGATATGTAAAATCAAAATGAACTTTACAATAAGGTTCATAACATACATCCCCTATAGATATAACATTTACTTCTTCATTGCTACAAACCATCAGTTTCTTCTTCGCTTTAGTTGACTCTATCCTGGATATGAATCTCTGTACTGTGGAGGCAACTCAATTACATGTTCCACCATCTAACCACCAAAAGCCGAATGTGGCTACAACATAATTAGATTTATGAATTGAGAAACCAAGGAGTAAACTAATGGCTTCAGTCTTTCCTTCTAGGCCTTATTCCATGGCTTTTTTAAGTCTACAAGACCTTTACCAGTACTGGAATGACCAGCATCATCATGTGAAGAAGATTTAGACTTTTTACCTTTTAACTTAGCGGGCTTTATTTTTGCCTTCCCTTTAATTGCTTCGAGGAATGTAGGAGTAGAAATCTTGAGTTTCTCCTCCTTAGTAACACAATGGGCTATCAAAGAATTGAAGTCTCATTCCTCATCCAATGAGTAATATGTCATCACCAGATTACTAAACTATAGAGGGAGTGTGTTCATAGTCTAGTGAACTTTGAAGACATTAGGAAGAGGAATATGCAACATCTTCAATCTACTGTAAAGATGGACCATTCTTGATATGTACTCCATCACTCCCCCTTCTCCAGTACACCTCATGAAGAATAATTCTTTTATCAAAGCACTTATCTTAGCATTAGATGAGACTATGTACCTTTGGGAGACATTATCAAGAAACTTCTTCGCTATGTCTGTCTCTAGAAGTCCACTTAGCAGATGGTCAGGTATGGATCTCTTAATAGTCATACATCACATTTTGTTCAACCGATCCCAAGCTGTAAGGCTGTTTTATGAGCTTTCGAACTTTTGGATGTAAATAGAAATGACCTACCCTTACATATAGCCATATCAATTTTTGCCATCTCCATTACATTCAATACATCCTCTATCCACTTCTTCGAATTGAAACCAGTAAGGGTTTTAATAGTGACATTGTGATTGTTGACCAAAAAGATGACTGCAAAATGAAAATGGAAAGATCAGCACAAATGTAGGATAACAACGGTACTTAAAGCCATTAAATAGGATCTGTACCGCGAATCCGGTCACATATATTATGAAACACCTGTGGGCTGAATACACAATAAATACAATTAGACTTCCACATAAAAGCGATTAGAGTACACACCATTAACTCTTATGACACAATCCCCTGTGCGCGAAATGATTATTCAAGCAATGACTTTCCTCTATCTAATACCTTTATGCCTATCTCAAAATCTCATGTAAGGCCAACATTTATGGGCGGAATAACCAAACATGAGACTAAAGACACTGTATAACATGTAAGTGAAACAATTCAGAATACTGACTCGAAAGGGCACTGTGGTGACTACATGCTCCTCAGTTTCCAAAAGATCCATAAAGACAAGGTATACATTTTTATGTTATCCTCACATTCTTTATGGGCATACAGTATGTGACAATATTCCATCAATAAATGCAAAAATATATGCACATTCTAATTATCACATACCAGTGCCGAAGACATTCTCTGAAAACTTTATTTGAGAATTTTATAGTGAAAAATCTCATTAAAGTGACCATCGTGTGTCTTTGAACACTAAATCGACCACCTGAGGCACGAGAATCTCATGTATCTCCCTTATGTCAAGTTTATTACACTAAAATCACTTAAAATGGCTTTAGAATGTCTAATTCCTTTTTCTGGATAAACTTTAATTTATTATTCATGTAATAAAATCCATAAAATTAAAAACTCACTTTACAAGTTCTTCCACCCCAGAAATTAACCCAAAATAACCTAAGGTGCCTTTAAGGAAATTTTGAAATTTTGAGTTTTTTTTCGTACTGCTAACGTTAGTGCTACTATAGCGTTGACGTCAGTATAAGATCATTGGATAAAGTCAATGTGCGCGTGTTCGAAGGGGCGTTGAGCATGTGGTGGACTGCGCCACACGTCAAACGCGCACCCACGTGCCTACCGCCTCTGGTGCGTGTGTCTCACGCGCTGACACGTGGCAGCATCCCAACTGTCCATATGTTCGCTGTATATGCGCCTGATGTTTTCTCTCTCCTTGTCTAAAACAAGTGATTTTTGGTGACTTTTGCGTTGATTTTTGGACCTTCGAAGCTCGTTTAACCCTATTTTTTCAATGTTAAACACATTCAACATGTATTCAAGCAACCATACACAAAGAAAAATCAAAAAACGGATCGGTTTTCACCAAGTTCCATATAGAGAAAAACTAAAAAATGATTGTTTTCTTTCATCTGATCATATAACCTGGCTCTGATCCCACGTTTAGTGCGTAACATGAGCCTCAATTACGCATCCAGGATCAAACATGAAATAGAATGAAAGACGAAAGCATGAATAATTCCTGATTTCGATTCCATAACTTTCAACGAGTTTTCGAAGTCGAAACAAGTTCGTTTTCTAGACGACCTTCACAAAAGTTGATCATCGGAATGTCGTTAACGTCTTTTTGCAACTTTCTTAACACTTGAACTTCTTGACGGGTTAGAGAATCCGAATGTTCACGAATTACTTAAACAGCTACATGAGATCTTAACCTTATATATATAGTTTTCATATCGGGCTTTTCTGTCACGTGCTCGATGTAGGTCTAGTCCACACTGATTAGGGTCCATTTTTTCCTTGGACTTCTATACATTATCTTAGATCATTTATTGAGTCACTTTATTATCTTTATTCAGATCAAATTACATAACTTAATTAATAAGTTATTGAAAACCGAAAATTACAATTAATTGTTGTCCAATATATAAGGAAAATGTCTAACAACTTGGAGTAGAGTTGCAGGTTGTTTTCCTTGATAAAAACAAAGGATTGAATTGCCTTGCAAATTTCGGGGGCAGAAATCAAAGCAGAAACTGGATTTATTTCTGAAACCAGGATCGGGAACATTATTGATAATGGAAACTGATTTCGTTGAACTTGATCATAACACATCTGAACTCATTTAAACAGCTTTGAGATGCTCCGCACAAGAAAGCTTTTGAGTTGACTGAAAATGGAAGCTTTCTTCTTCTTTTGCTTCTTCTTTTGCTGAAGCCTTTTCCCGCTATTATTTCTTGACCTTGTTTTCCTAGATGTATTCCTACCATTCGATATAGCATTTGATCTTGTTTGAGCCTTGGGAACAACTATTTCAATGATCTCTTCCTCCAATTTCTTTTCTTGCTCTACAGTGGCATGTTCATGACCTTCATCTTCCATTGGTTTTTCTTCGTTTACGGTTCTCATCGAACTTCCATCGGAGTTCAGTCCTCTCAACCTTGTCAAAACCAAATTTCTTCTTGCCTCCGCTGCGAGTTTCTGCTCCATGGACACGTTAATCCTCCACTCTGCAAGTGCCTCTTCATCTTTGGCTCTCTTTTTCAACGCATAATATTCCTCCCGCGAATGCTCAATCACGGCGCTTTCAGTTTCTGAAATGTTGATAATTTGGATTGCGTTGGCCGCCGACGCAGCGAAAGCTTCCGCTTCAAGGCGTGTGGCTCGGAGAGTCAATTGCAGCGTCTTCAGAGTCTGCTTCCTCAACCTGAGGACAAGTTTCAGACTCGACCTGTCCACGCGTTCTTCGTCTCTGAGCCGCTTAACGGTCTGTAAGTCTTCACGTGCTTGATCCAGAGCTTGAGTCAATTCATTAGTCAGTTTCGTAACCTTCAATTCCTCCTCCTTCTTAGTTCTGAGCTCCTTTCTGCTGTCCTCCATCTGCGATTCGAGTTCTGATATCACGATATTGGACATGGATGTTCGGTTCTTGGCACTTGAAAGGCCTGACTGCAACTTTTCAAGCTCGTCAATGAAAGGCGCTGAATCTAGCCACGATTCCATGGCACTGTCCCTGGCTTTCTTTAGTTCTTCTTTCGTCATAATCAATTCCACCATCTTCGCCTGAAGTGTGTCCCCGAGAAGCTCCTCTGACGATTTTCTTGTTTTGGACATGGAACTTTCTCTTCTTTTCTCGGTAGACGGCTCCATTTTTTCTTTGCCTCTGTCAGGAATGGCTGAGAGTATTAAGTGTTCACTTCGTTGGTTTTCATGTTTGCATTAGTGCTACCAATATATTGTGTTTCCGTGATGTGTCGCTCTCATCAATTTTAATAAAAGATAATAGTTTTGTTTTCTAAGTTTTAGTGGCTTTGCAAATACCGAGCTTCATGTCCTACGTTGGTGTATGGCAATGAGCTCGGCTCGGCCGGATCAGCTCTACAGTGAGCTTAGCCCGGCCTGATTCAGCTTTATCTGACTAATTTTTTAAATATAAAAAATAAAAAATAAAAATGTTATCTATTGCTATTCCTTTATTAATTATGTAAATAATTAAAAATTATGGGCATAAACATACTTTTTGATCCAATAGTCCGTTTGGGCCGAAAGATCTTTAGAAAGAAAAGAAGCCTTATACAGTTCTACTAACGCAATAACGCATATATTCCACAAGAAAAGGCTGCACAGTGCGCGCACCTGGCGCACTTCAATAACAGCGCCACAATTTCTTATTCTGTTTCTTCTTCTTCGTTAAGATTTTAACTCGCTACCAGACTCACTGAGCCGACATCCATGGCCAAGACTGACTCCGGGTACGGTCCCGATTCCTAGTTCCGGTTTGGAATTTGTTTTCTGAATTGTAAAATGACCGTAACTAGTGAGGTGTAATTTGGTTCAGTATCGAACAGCTGGCTTACTGTGAGGTTATCGTGGTGCGTCACGGTGAAACGGAATGGAACGCATCTGGAAAAATTCAGGTTTTTTATTCTTTATTTTTTCTGTTAAGTTTTTGGTCTTGTTTCGAAAATGTAATTTGTTTAAGAGCGAAACGGCACTGTGTCTTTGTGAAACGACCCGACAGGGACATCTGGATGTGGAGTTGAATGAAGTCGGGAGAGAGCAAGCAGCTTTGGTGAGTCCTGAATCTGCATGACCACTTTTTTACTATCACAATCTTTTATTTAAAAAGAATAAAAATATTCGGGTTACATTTTGTTTAGGTGGGTGATCGTGTATCAAGGGAATTTAAAGTTTCTGCTGTGTACTCTTCCGATCTGAAGAGAGCTCTTGTAACAGCGGAGACGATTGCTGATCGATGTGGCCTATCTGAGGTTTGGATATGCTGTGATCATGTCATAGTTGTTTTTATCTGCATAATGTAGCAACGATGAGCTTGATTTTGTTGGTCAACAAAATACAGAACAAAGTTTTATTCTTGACGATCACACTAGTATTATGCAAGTATTTCTTTTGATCATTTGATTTTCATGAAGCCAGAGTTTGGTAAGGGACCTGGTATATGTTGAGTGGCATCTGTTGTTTATTTTAATGTTTTTACTTGATTGGAATTTGATTTCAGGTATTCAAGGATCCAGATCTTCGAGAAAGAAATTTAGGGGATATTCAAGGCCTTACAATACGTGAAGCTGCCACAGTTAGAACTAAGGCTTACCAAGCCTTTAAATCCCACAGCACCAGTCAAGAAATCCCAGTAAGTAATCCTCAACTCAGTTGTACCTATTGTGGCTATTTTGCACAGCAGCGTAGTTCTAGTGAACCTTGTTCAAAAGGGCTGTTAATTACGTCCATAAAGCAGAACATGGCCTCCTAAACAGTAGGTAAGATGAAGAGTGTTGTATGAGAGGTGGAGGTCTTGCTCTGTAAGCTAACGAGTTTGTAGAGCATAAATATAATTTTGGAGGCTGTAGCATTCTTTAATCATATAGTGAAAACAACCTATTACCTTCCGTGTGATATGCACAAGAAATAGGGGATTGTTGATCAGGTTATCACTAAAATAACCAGTACGTAAAAACTTCATGCACAAGATAAAGAGTTAGACATGCAAAAGATGTAGGAAAATGATGTCAATGACTTGTTCTAGTTAAGATTATTGCTCATCAATATTCACCACATGTACAGGGTGGTGGAGAAAGTCTTGATCAACTTTATCAGCGCTGCACGTCATCATTGCAGAGAATTGCCAAGAAGCATATAGGTACAGCTGTTGATAACGTCTTATATCCTATTAACTTTGTAAAACTTTAATTCATCGGCAGTTTGGTATCTCTTATTTTCTACTCTTTTTGTTCAAACTTAAGCGATTGCTAGATACCTACTTTTCCATCCACATTAGCATATGTTAGCTTGAAATACCTTGTAATTTGTATCAATGTGATGATGTCCGTGGGAAAATTCTATATGATTGGAAAATCTACCCTGTTATCATTTAAATGGTCAAAAATTTTCTGAAGTCGTGTTCTTTCTTTACTTGGGGATTGAATTCATACGTCATTGCTCCTTTTGGTGCAGGGCAATGCGTGGTCGTGGTCTCTCACGGGGGTGCCATCAGAGCACTTTACAACCGGGCTTCCCCTAATCGAATGTTTGGAGGAAAGGTGTTAAACACATCTATCAACATATTTCATATATCTGGCGAGGATGAGTGGACCATTAAGTCTTGGGGTGATGTTAGCCATCTCAACCAAGCATGGTACCTCGAGTCTGGATTTGGTGGTGACAGACTGTCCGGCTAGTTGTTAGTTACAACTCCATTTAATGCTTCAAGCAACAAAATCTGGAAGGCACTGTTTCTCTTAATTCTTTCATGTAATCGGGTTAAAAATCTGTATGTTACAGCAATCTCCTGCTTAGCACCTTGTTTGAAATTTGCAGAATGGATAGCTTCCTCTTATACGGGGTCAATCTGATTGAATTGCCTTATTAGGAGATAAAATTAGCAAGGTATGCTTGAAGTACATAGTCAATAAGGATCAAGACTGTGCCCTTAATGTAAATTGATACGCAATCAAATTGATTCTCATTCCTCGAAGTTGCTTTGAGAGTGACTGATCTCACACCACTTCAAGCCTGGATCGTGGTGTTCTACTTTCCAATCGTAAGAGCTGGCCACCAACCAAAAACTCCATGAAACAAAGATTTCCTAGTCATTTTCAGCTTTGACAATTTAACTTAGCTCGGTTTTATTTGAAGTGAATGAGATCACCTTGAATAATTGGAATATAAATATAAAAAGTATCTATTTCTGTTACCTGTGGGCCTAGTTGCCAGTCTCATCTAGTTCCACTTCTCTTTTCTTCTTCGTTATTGTCACCGATTGTTTTAGTGCCTAGCCCCTCTTCTTCTTCTGCTTGTCGTTACGAAATTGGTTTAATAACTCCACCAAAAGGACTGACATATTCATGCAAAAAGTTAGTAAATGCCTGCAAAAGCAATTTGCACCTTGTGTGTGAAAACTTTTAACTCACAGTTTGTTTTTCATCCAGAAGTCATCACCAAAGTATTTGAAAGATGAAAATAATAAGCATTCGTAATGGTAAGAGGATTATCAACTTGCACAATAATTTATTTCGATCCTCTTTTAATATGCTTTTTGATGTAAAAAGTTTGAAGATCAGACAGGTTCAAACTCTTAGATAATTTCAGTTTTAGAGAGTTTTGAACCATTTGAAATTCAATTGAGTTTGAATTCAAACTACAAGAAGTAAGTTTGTCAAAATACAAGCCAATTTTAAGTCATCTTTGTAAGAAGAGAAAGCACAAAGGGTATAAAGGGAAATTCCACTGTCAGCTAATATGAGTTGTCTTACTCTTTTTGTTTCAACAAAATACCCCACAATTGTTTGATTTATGTCTGTTATGATTGCATGATTCACATTCATTCACCAAGTGTATATATAAACATTTACAGAGATAAAATAAGAAAACTATTCCTATAATAAATCTTTACATGATATCAGAGCTTTATCTGTGACCAATGTCAATAGATCCCAACTCTGGTTTATTAACTACTAGCCAAAATGCTTCACAATCTTCCACCCCTTCTCTAGATTTCCCAGTCTTAGCAAAAGCCCTAAACTTTAATCTTCCAATTAAGCTTGATAGGTAGAACTTTATCAACCGAAGAGCACAAATACTTGCAGCCATAAGAACTCTTAAACTTGAAAGTTTCATCACCACTACACCTCCTTTTTAGTTCATCACTACAAACATGGATCAAGCCACCAAAAACCCAGATTACAAAGCATGGCGTAGAATAGATCAGTTGTTTCTATGTTGGTTGCTCTCAACCATTAGAGAAGAAGTGATCAGGTAGGTAAATCATTATAATTCATCCTACCAAGTATGACAAATCCTAGAGAGTCTTTATGCTCAAACTTCCATCGTTAGAGTCCTGCAACTATAACATCAACTATAAAAAATTAAAAAAGGATCGTACACCATATCTGAATATATACAAAAAGTTAAAACCATAGGAGATTCAGTCCAAGTTGCAGGACTTGTCATCACATAATATGAACTCATATTAAGTGCCCTTAATGGTCTTCATGATGAATATGATGCTATTGTGGTTTATTTAACGCACTCTATGAAAAATTTAACTCTACAAGAAGTACAATACTCTCTTATGATGCATGAAACAAAGATAAAATAGTTGTAAGACAATTGCTCAAGAAAATAATTCATCACCTGCTACCATCCTTGTAGCTTACAACAATAATAAATAGAATATAAACAATCAAGGTGGAAGAAGTGGATATAGAAGCAAAGGAGGTCATGGAAAAGGAGGTAGATGGAATAGAAATAGAGTTTTCTGTCAGCTATGCCACAAACCTAGACATGAGGCTCTAAGATGTCACAAACGTTTTGATATATCATGGCAAGGCAACACTACACAGTCATGTAAAGAGAACAACTCCACTCATCAATTTACACAGAATAATGCATAAAGTCTCCCTCAATCTTAGTTGGCCCTCAATTAATAAGGTTATTGTAATATCCCATTTTTCTGGAATATGCTTAGGGTTTAACCCTAGATTAAATATTGCATATAAATGTATAACATTAGCATTCATACATGAATTGATAGTTACGCACTTGTACAAGTTAGCATATGCACTTAATTGACTTATTCCAGGGTATGAAAAATGTTAAGTGATCATGATGTGAATTGCATTTTGATATGTTTTGAATTTTGGTATGATGGGATTTCAATTAGAAAATTTGGAATTAAATGTTATGGGTTGGAAAATTGATAGATTGAAATGTACATTTTAACTAGGAAAAATGTCAAGTGGTAGGATAAATTGATACTTGAAAAATTTGGATGATTTAGCCCATAATTGAGTGACGTTTGGGATAGTTAAATTGGTAACAAATAGACTAGTAATTAAATGACAATTGGATTAATTAGTATGTGACAAGTGTACCAATCTTGGAGTGACACGTGGACTGATTAGTAGGAGATAAATGGTAGCATAATGCTTGGATTAGTGGCAGCATAATTGTTGAACAAATGGTTAGCATGTGTTAAGACATATGGTGAGTTTAGAAGTTGACACCTAGCATGATGATGGAGCAAATTCCAACAGTAATGTTTCTACTGATTCCCTCGCTTTTTTCCACCAAAATTTTCTTCAAATTTCCTCTATATTTTGCTTAAACCTTAGCTAAATTACTACACCAAAACTAGCTTCTTACCTTACACAAAATAGGCAAAAAAACTAGCTAAAAGTTACCTTCATCTTGCTGTCCAAAATCAACCCATTTTCATCTTAAGTTTGTGATGAATTTTGCTTGCATAGAGACTTGATTTAATTTAAAGTTTGGGCTGAATTGAAAGCCTAACAAGTAAGTGACACTCTGAGATTTATGGCATGTCAAATGATAAAAGAATGATGCTTGAATTGGAATGAAACGTATGTGTTATTGGTGAAGATATGTGCTGGAAAATGTTGCATGAACTTGGAAGTGTTTCTGTTTTGTTTCTGGTATATGAAAACCGTGGGATATAGATTGATTTGTGGATGAACTAAGTCTAGATTTGATGTATAATAAAGGTGGATTTATGCCAAAGAAAGATGTTAATTTGATGTTCTTAAATTTGGAAAGAACGAGGACTATATGCATAATAATGTCAAAGTTTCTGGTTTGATAATTTATGAGCTGTTAATTGAATGATTTTGAACTGGAATAAGAGATGCTATTGATGAGAAATTGGGGCATGATTAAGGTATAATAGAATTATAATTGATGAAATATAAAGATGTTGTTTAACTTTGGTATAAAGTGAGAAAAAAATCTTGAAAAAAATGAAAGAAGAATTGCTAGAATATGTTAGTTGTAGTGCTTTCATTGAACATACATCGGTATTTTAGCCATAACTTGACCTATATCTATCAAAATGGGATGATTTTAAGTTTAGATTAAATGAGAGACATATGGATATATTTTACATGAGGAATCAAATTTTAATTCTATCTCTAAGAGTTTCAAAATTTGTCTTGAATTTGAGTTTTTAGATTCTATCACTGTCTAAGAAAAGTCTATAGAATTTTGGGTATAACTTGTAGAATACTAAACCATATTATATGAAATTTAGTTCATTAGAAACTTAATACATATGGAACATTTTTTTAGAAGAATGGATTGCCTAATTACTTCATTTTCATTGTCAAAATAGCCATGAAAAATTGACCCAAAACTTGTCCTGAGAAAATCTAGAAACCTAATGAAGGAATTGGATGAGAACTTTTGGATAACCCATCCCACGATTGTGGGAAGCCATATAAGATTGTGGAAATTGCATGGAATTAAAGAAAATGTTCTTTTGTGTGATTCTTGAAACAATTAAGGATAAGGTATTTAACTATGGTACATTTGGATTTGATTAAGTTTCAAAAAGAATATAATTTGATGTTGGAAAACTTAGTTAAATGTTTGATAAATTTTGATTGCTAATTGATGTTATACTTCAAGAAGAAAGTAGGGTATTTATGAATGAGAATTGGATGAATGTATGAGTATATGTTGTTGGAAAATTTTTGGTGAATGTATAGATTTAGCTTGCTAAAATTTCAGATGTAAGGTATCAATTGTGTGTATATTATAAGAAGCTTTCTGATCATGGAAATGTTTAAAGATAAGTTGTAAAGTATGATTGATGAATTTGGAGTAAATCAAGCTATTTTAAAGGGACAAACCTGATTGCAAAATGGTAGTATACAAAGTATGATGTTGAATGGTTAAGAAAGTTGAATAAGGTTTTATACTTGGGAAAACAATTGAGCATGCATTGAACATGACATATGTATATATGTGCACAAATGAATATGTATTTGATTGATTGACTTTGTAATGTGAATTATGTGTGAATTGTATGATTTTATATGCTTAAGTACGGATGCCATTTAGACATTGCTGAACCATCCAGGCAATAGTATAAATTAGAACGTACTGTGAGTCAACCTAGATGATATCACTAGGATTGATTTATTTCTATTTCTATTTAATTCTTATATATTGAACTGGTAATGAATTGATTGTGATTTGTTTATGAATTCTAGACTTCAATAGTCCGAGGAGTTTGGTATTCGGGAATATATTGGAACTGTTCTATTTGCATCTAAATTTTGAATAATATCTGTATACTCAACGAAAGTTGAATGCCGGACTTAGGTCCAATGAATATGAGATTCTGTCTATGCATCATAAATGAATGATATACATGGCATATTTTGTTATTTAATGCATTTCATAAAATGCATGTTCAGATAAAGTGTTGTGATTAGAGTAGCCAATCTAAAAGAGCTTTAAGCTCAAAATTCTGCACGTAGAGCTTTGCTTCATGATTTCTGTATCTGATTGAGCCCAATAGGCCAGTATCTGTATCTGAAAAGTGTTTGATCACAACAAATAATAATGAATCTAGAGTCTCATATGTATCTGTGTTTGTATACTTATGATTATCAAATATATCATCATCAATTGTTTTCTTTTCCTGAAATTGTGATGATTAAGTGATATGCTATCATAATGCGATTGATTGGGTTATTCATTTTCTGAAAGAATGTTTATGAAATTGGTTGATTGTGTGATTTTTGTGTATTTGACTTGAGTGAGATCATCAATGGTGGTTCACTTATTAAGTTCACAAAACTCATCAAAAATTACAATGTGGCTTTTCAGGTACGAGACAGGAGACCTAGTTCCTAAGATTGTCTAGAGGAACATTTTGGATTAAGTTATGACTCAAAGGTCTGTCAGCTGACATCAGATGAGTTATAGTTTGTAATTTGTAGTTTCTTGTGATATAAAACTTTTGTATAAGGATTGTAAATATTTGTTTCAATGAATATAGTGTAAACTTTTATCAATAAATGAAATGAAATGTTAGTATTGTATATTCTTTATGATGCTATTTAAGAGATTATGATTGCTTTAACATACCATTATCATAGGATATATACTTGAATGTCCTCTAGACATTCGAGTATATACTTTATGGTAGTGGGATGTTACAATTTTGGTATCAGAGCATGATTTGGCATCTATAGGGACATATAAGAGTGTTAAGACATGATAAATAGTGAGAGACTCAGTTAGAATCACAACTTTTTTGTTATGGGTCATTTACCATAGGAGATCAAGTTGAAGAGTCAGTTGACATGGAGTCTGTAGGAGCCAATAGAGAGTCTCCTATACTTAAGTTTGCACAAATACCCCAGAGAATTCCGAAGAGGAGGGAAAGGAGATATGATAAGCTTCAGAAGTAGGGGCTGTAGACTTCCACGAAAGTACAGACCCTACTGAGGTAGAAAGTTGGTTAGAGAGAATTGAAAGAGTGTTTGATCAGAAGGATTGTGAGTCAGATGAGAGATTTGATTATACAGTCTCACTTCTACAAGGTCTAGCATATCAGTGGTGGAAGACTATTTTAGGCAATGCCAATAGACCTTGTAGTTTAACTTGGGAAGATTTTTCGAAGGTGTTTAACTAGACAGGAGTCTAGAGTGGAGAGACAAAGTGAATCTCAGTCTGATTCTGGTAGAAGCTTCAGTAAACGTCAAAACAAATCGTCTTGATTTCAAGCTAGATCGACACAAACGGGGTTTCGAACAAGAGGTGGATTTGTTCATTTAACATTTCGTCCTCATACTAACGGTTAGACCCTTAAGATACGACACATGTGAGATATCAATGAGGGATTAAGAAAAATGCATCTCATGTTCATGCATATTTTAGCATACACACAAGTGAATTTGAATTATTTTTTCACACATTAAAATGATTGTACATGCATTCATTGACAATTGTCAGGTATAATTGATTATAAATGTGATTATGTGAGAATTGTGAATTGACTGTATTAAAAATCAGTGTAGAGAATATATGTATTGATTTGAAACTTTTGGGGAAAATTTTAGAAAATTGTTGAGTATTGTTAGATTAGGAAAAATGCTTTTTGGTGAGTAAATTAATGGAAGGAAACAAAAATGAAAAACAAATGATATTGGAGAATTGTTAAAAATGACTTTGAAAATTTCAGAGATGACTTAAAATTTGTAAGAAGATGATATTGAAAATTTTTGGAGATAATTGTAATGAAAGGATGGGAGTTAATGGAACTAGTTCAAATAGAACTAACTAGTTTGTGAAGAATTTAGCTAAATAGATTAAGAAATGGACAAGTGTCCAAGTTTTAAAGTTAAGTTTTCTTAACCTTGAAAGACAAGTTACTGTTCTTGTCTTCATTTTTTTCGTAGTCTCTTTCTCAAGTTTTTCTTAAACATAGAGTTTTTCATCAAAACTCCACCACATTTAAATCTTGTTTCATCTATCTCCTTGATACTCCCAACTTCGGTTTCCTTCTCTTTGTTTTAAGAAAAATCGAAGCTTGTCAACCTATACTATGGTGTATGTGAATCGCATGAAGTTTAGGGCTTCGTGATAGCTAAATATTTTAGAGTTTTAACAAGTATTGTGAAAATTCTTTAGAGTTGTTGGTTTATGGGATAAATTTGATGAATTAATTGTCATTGTATGATCATGGAAATAATTGTAGTACCCCGTTACTTAGGGATACGTATCAGGGCACCCGGAGATCATCCCGACACATCCTAGGATAAAGGCACGCTACGTTCAATCACTACACTCTCTCCTCATGGCATGTTATCATAAATCACTTATAAAGCATCATAAGAAATCACAATATTTTAAAATCAACTTTTTCCTCATTTTGTTTCATAAGAACTCGATTGTCTACATTATGACCTTCAACAATTTCCATATGTATATCATCAAAACCTAATACAATAGTATTACATGAATGAGGAAAATATGTACAATCTAACTAATCTGTCCTGAAAATCCCAACTGACCGACCTTTGAGCCATGACTTCTCTTGCCAATCACAATTTACATGGCTGATAGAACCTCTTAGTAGCTAAAGTCGTCTCTTGGTCCTGAAAAGACAACGTTGCAATTTTGGTGAGATTTGCGAACTCAATGAGGTAACCATCATCGATGATCCACTCAATTCATGCAACACATCAATTCACACAACAATTATTTCACAATTTTGCATTTCACATGAGTAACACGATTTCACTAAAGCATATGCAATTTGCATTTCACTCTATCAAACATACTTAACAAGATACATATGATATGCTCATGAGCCACTTTCCAATTATTATGTTGTTGTGAATGAGTGCCTGAACTGTCCCGTATTCAATTTGGATACCGGGCTCATTTATAACTGTCCCTTATTCGATGAGGATACAGGGCTCATTACACATTGAGCCTGAGGCTCTGAAACGCTTGTGAGCTCAAGGTTCATTTTTATTTGTTTAGATTTAAGCTCTGATCATTGGCTACTCCAGTCATAACTCTTATTATCTGATTATGCATTCATGAATGGAATGCATGTAACACAATCAATCACAATATAAAGCACATAGGTTTCACATTCATATTCATTCATTATTCAAGTCATAATTATAAGCAGACAATAATTGAGAGAAACCGTCTAGGTTACTCACAAGTTGCTCCCGAAGCTAATGCCTGGAAGAGCCAGCAACATCAGGAGGTTGACGTTCCAATTGCTCTTCTATAATAATTAACATACACACATATCACAATTTGCACAATCATAAGTGTATTCCAAAAATGCACGTGTATAAAATGAATTATGTCGAATGCTTGTTCATGATAATCTCAAGTATCACTTTATAAATTCCTTACAAAAATATACCCATACCAAAACTCATCTAAGTTATGCCTCACTAATACCATTGAATTCACAATTCCTTTCTCATTGAATCACTTCAGATTTTTCCAAGACACCTCTTTCGGGTCTACTGTTCATGTACAATCAGAAGTTGAAAACGAAGTAATTTGGTCAAAATATCTTCTAGAAAAGTATTCCTCTATGTCTTATCTTTCCAATGACGTCAAAATCATTCAATTTGGTTCATCAATGTGAAAGTTATACTACAAATATTGTTAGACCGCTTTTATTCTGAGACAGTAATCGATACTCAACTTCCATCCAAAAATTGAAACTCTTAGAGTCCTATTTAGAAAGTTATTCCTTACATAATTTGTATTCCTATGTCTATAGTTTACTCCAAGTCAAAAACCATCTCATTTGGCACTCTACAGATCAAGATATCATCAAAATACTAAAGTATGTTCAGTAGAATAACACCAGTTCATACTATTTAAGGGTACACATACCGTACTTGTTCCACTTTTTCACTCATTCTTGCTCAATTATATTTAGAGGTCTATGGTTTTCGGTAGAGATGTAGAGAAATGTATTAGTCCAATGGTTCAAGAATCAAGTCATTTGGATGTCTAGAGAGGAAGTTATGACCAAAAGAAGCAATTATGTTTATGACCTCAATCGTCTTACTTTGCTTAGTCTTACATGAACAGTAACTTCGTCTTAGTTTCTGTTATCTTAGTTTGAATAGTACTTCATCTTAGATGAACAGTAACTTCATCTTAGAATGTACAATAACTTTGTCTTAGAAACTTCGTCTTAGAATGTACAGTAACTTCATCTTAGAATGTATAGTAACTTCTTCTTAGAATGTACAGTAACTTCGTCTTAGAATGTACAGTAACTTCGTCTAGAATGTACAGTAACTTCGTCTTAGAATATGCAGTAACTTCATCTTAGAAACTTCGTCTTAGAATGTACAGGAACTTCATCTTAGAATGTATAGTAACTTCTTCTTAGAATGTACAGTAACTTCGTTTTAGAATGTACAGTAACTAAGATGAAACAACATTACAACTTGTAATGCTCATATATCTCAACGAAGATATCCAAAATTTGCAAACTTTATACCTTTGGAAAGATAAAATAAAGATATACAACTCATAATGAGGAAACTTTGCCAAAATCTATCTAGATCACTCACAGATTTGCTCTTGAAGTTAGAACACGAATTTTTACATTCAGCTCCCAATATACTACACCTAGTTCTCAATTCGTAACAAATTTTGAGACTTTTAGAGACAAAATTGAAATTCAATGTCTTCATATGAAATATATCCATATATCTGTAAGTTAATACAAATCAAGAATCATCTCGTTTGGACAACTATGGAAAACGTTATGGCTAAAAGACTGAAGCATATTCAGTGATCAATTTTCCAGATTTTCAAACTCTCAATATTTTACAACACCTAATCACCAATAATCTTTCAAAACACTAAATTAACACTATAACCAAGTTTTTCATCCCCAACAACACAGTATTTATGGACAACCACAAA
>JANSVA010000216.1:31072112-31086412 GCA_025504915.1 Erythroxylum reticulatum
CTGTTATGTGGGATTGTGTTAGTATGTTCTGTTCATGGCTACACAGGACCCATATTGGAAATGTGTAGTACGTTCTGTTTTGGATCTACCCAAACCATTCTGGTGTGCTTATGTGCTCATGATATGTTTGACAAGATATATGCATACATGATTTGTACTATTGTGAATTGTTTGACAAATTGAGAATTTCATTAAATAAGTGTTTTATGATTTTTAAATATGGAATTACTATGGTTATGAAAAGGTTCAATGAAAATGAGTTTTATAAAACTGTTTTTGCTTATTTCTCTATTATAAACTTGTTACCTACGACCTTTAAGCTCAACTCCTTTATCCATCCCATCTTCAAGTAAAGAATATGAGATTGAGTGAAAGAGGGTCAAGGCATCGCTCCAAGTTGCATATTTTTGTATTTTAAGCTATATTTTGTAACAATGAGAATTTTAGTTGCATTTCAAGTATTATTAGATCAAGTATCTTGTGTAATTTGGGATTATGAGACATTGATGTATTGTGGTTTGAAATGCCATTACAACTTTGTAAAAAAAAAACTCTTATCTTTTGATGTTAATGAATTATGAATTATGTACGGATGCCATTGAGTGGAAATATGAATTTGTGTATGGATAAGGTTGAGTTGAAATTAGGGATTCTTAAGGAAGTAATTGATTTGAGATGATGGATTTTTGAAGAGGAATTGTGGTTACATATAAATAAGATGCGTTATCGAAAAAGAAAGATAGGAAATTGTGAAGGATGAGAATTAGTTGTAGCAGTGAATAAATTAAGTAGAGATTTGAGAATTTGACAAAATAACACAGGTAGTTAAATTGTCATGAAATGATGTTAGCTTAGAGGGAGTGAATTCGGGACAACTTAGAGTGAAAGTAAGGATTGGATAGATGTAGAGACCTAGGGAAGGCTATTGAGTGAACCCTTCCTGAAAGGTCTTATTATGGATAATTGTGCATCTTTGTCGTGGTGAAGTCAAGCTTCTCACCGCGGAGTAATTATCCCGAGAGATGCCTAAGTCTAATTTGGAAACTTCGTCGTGGCGAACTTTTCCAGAAGGGTCTCTGTAGAAAAGCTTGTTTGTTCGCCGTGGCAAAAACTAAAGTTTGTTGTGACAAACTAGTCCACAAGGACTCAAGGACCCAAAATTCATGGTATCAAAGCATGAAGATGAGACAAAGATGATTAAGCAGATTTCATTGGAATACGCTTATGCTTTATGGTTCCATAGTTAGGCTCCAAAAATGGGGTCCAACAGATATCATCACTTCTAGATGTTTTATAGAGATTGGTGATTAAACTGGCACCAGTAGTTTGATGGACTAGCTATCCATCAAGTCTCAACACCAAGATGACATCTTGTGTGTTAATAACCATATAGAGTAAAACAGGAGATCTAGAAGGAAAAACCAACATAAAGGCTTGGATGGTTATAATATGGTTCATAATAAAGTTTACAATTAGGCATCTTATTTGAAACACGTGTTCTCATAATATTTAGTAATTCAAGAGTTCAGCTAATTGTCTTTAGTGGAATAAAATTTGGTTAATAATCTAGAATTAATTCTAATGGGATTAAATTAATTCTTGGCTTATTGAAGCTGAATTATATAAGTCCAATTAGATTCCCCGCTTGACTTCTAGGAAGGTTTTCAAGTAAAGAAAGAAATATAACTAGAGGTTTTAAAGCCTATAATTAAATGTTGGACTTATACTAATTCATTGTTAATTAGAAGCCTAAATGAGCATTTACTATTGGGATGGACATTGGTTTGGTTTGATTAATTAGACTAATTAAATTGAAACAAAGTTATTTAAGAAAAAGAAAAGGCAAATTTCAGTTTTATAGCTAAATGTACAACTACACATTTAGCATTGAATTGCTAAATTTAAGATGGTTTTTATCATGCTTCATCATCATTAAATGGAGAAATGATCTTATCATTAAATGCTTTAATGGTTGTCTTTTGGTGATGGCATGTAATGTAACCTTTTAGCATTCATTTGATTAAAGAAGGAGGAGGTGCATTTGATGTACTCTCTCCCTTCTTTCATCTCATAACTGAAAATGAGAGGGTTTTATTTAGGTTATTGGTCTTTTCATATAGCCACCTTAAACAAATGAGAAGAGTCTCATTTATTAGCTTCTTTATAATTGATTAAAGAATGAAGTGATGCATTGGATGCATATCACTTCTTTCTTTGATGTTAACCCAAATTAAGAGAGAGAGAAGAGGTGTTCTTACATTTTTGACTCACTCTCTCCTCTCTTGCATAACCTAGCCTAAACCTGAATAAGAGAGTCTCATTTATGGCTTCTTTCAACTAAGGAAAATCTCTTTAAGGTTTGTTTTTAGGATATCCTAGGGTACACAAGGGTACTATTTTTATAGTCTTTAAGACAAGAAGGTATTTATGTCGACAAATGCGATCTTATTGGAGGAAGAATTTATGAGAAATCACAAAGGAAGAAGTGAATTAGTACTCAAGGAGTTAGCTATTTCATCCAAACCAAGGGTTGGTTTGGATATAGTAGAATAAGATGTCGAAACGGATTCAAGAGTTGAATCAGAAGAGCAACTTGAACATCAAGTAGTGCCTAAACGTAGTGGGAGGGTTGTGAGATAACCAGACATGTATCTAGGTCTAGGAGAAGGCATAATTGGCATCTCGAACTAAGAAAAACGGATCCTATTACTTATACATAGGCTATTAATGATGTTGATGCAGAAAAATGGCTCAAGGTGATGGATTCAGAAATAGATTCTATATACATCAATGAAATTTGGATCCTTGTAAATCTACCACCAAGTATAAAAGCCACAGGGTGTAAATGGATCTTCCAAAGCAAAAGAGGATCTGATGGAAAGGTAGAGACTTTTAAAGCTAGATTGGTTGGTAAGGGCTATACTCAAAAAAGGGTATAGACTATAAGGAGACTTTTTCTCCAGTTGCCATGCTTAAGTCCATCAAAATTTTTTTGACCATAGAAGCCTATTTTGATTATGAAATATGGTAAGTGGACGTCAAGACTGCATTTCTTAATCGGAATGTTGAGGAGACCATTTATATGGCCCAACTAAAAGAATTCGTTGAGCTAGGTAATAAGCATAAGGTATACAATTTGTAGAGGTCCGTTTATAGACTTAAGCAAGCATTTAGGTCTTGGAACATTAGGTTTGATAGGTCTATCAAAACCTATGAGTTCATACAAAACCTAGATGAACCTTATGAATATAAAAGGATACAAGAAGGCAAGGTTATTTTCTAATCCTGTATGTTGATGACATTCTGCTCACTGGGAATGATGTAGGAATGTAATCTACAGTTAAGGGATGGTTGAACGAACAGTTCTCAATGAAGGATTTAGGAGAGGCTAGCTATGTTCTAGGGATCAAGCTTATAAAGGATCATAAGAACAAACTGATAGCCTTATCTTAAATAACTTATATTGAGAACATGCTTAATAAGTTTGTCATGCAAGATTCTAAGAGGGGTTTTACACCTACTAGACATGGAATCAAACTTTCAAAAGAGCAAGCACCTAAGACCCAAGAAGAGGGAGAATGCATACATAACATTCCATATGCTTTGGTAGTTAGAAGTTTAATGTATTCTATGCTTTGCACTATACCAAATATCTATTAGGTAGTGGGACTGGTAAGTAGATTCCGGTCTAATCTAGGAATTGAGCATTAAACTGTGGTTAATTGCATACTAAAGTATCTTTATAGAACGAAGAACTTAAAGCTTGTTTATTCTAAAAGTAACCTTATTTCGACAAGATATACAGATTCTGATTTCCAATAAGAAGTTAATTCAAGGAAATTAACTTTTGGTTCTTTATTTGTTTTAAGAGGTAGAGATATAGTCTAGAGGAGTGTCAAGCAATCTTATGTTGCTGATTCGACTATAGAGGCTGAGTATATTGCTATTTATGAGGTAGCAAAAGAAGTAGTCTGGCTCCGTAAGTTCTTGAATGATTTGGAGGTAGTTCCTGAGGTAGAAAAGGCCATTACAGTTTATTGTAATAATAGTGGAGAAGTGGCTAATTCTAAAGAACCTCGAAACCATAAAGCTGCCAAACACATTGAGAGAAAGTATCATCTCATAAGGGAGATAATACAATGTAGTGAGTTGAATGTGGTCAAGATTCTCACAGAGCAAAACCTTGCTGATCTATTTACGAAGACACTGTCTCAAAAGAGTTTTAAGGATCATCTAGTAGGGATAGGAATGAAGGATATGTCAAACTTACTTTAGGGAAAGTGGGATTGTTAGATTTATGTAAATATAGCTCCCCGAAAAGCAAGTGTATTTACTTATAACTTAATTTTCTTCCAGTTACTTTTTGTAATGAAAATATTTATTATTAATAAAACAAAAGAGTTTGTTTTTATTTGTATGAGCTTAATATAACTAGTCATAAGGTACTAAGATTCTTTTGTAAGTAATATACATATACATGGAGATTTATGGGAAACAAGTATATTATTAGAATCTAAATTAGTTGATTCATAGTTGAATAATCAAGTTGGTCGCTTGATTATAGTTTAGAATGTAGTTTTGCGATTTATCTCTGTGAAAGTAAAAGAGTTCACTTCAAGAGAATGATGAGTTTCATATCATGATAATAGTTGACTATCGATAATAGCACTATTAAATGAATTTGGAATCATGTATGGTTTTTAAAGAATAAAGTAGGCCGTTACTTTAATCTTAAAACATACCCCTTAGCATTATTTTATTATTAACCACAATCTTGATGAGTGGTGAACTCATAAGTGATTCATTATAATTCTTGATATGATCGGAATGGATTTTTACAGAGTATCAATTCAGTGTCTACATATTGGAATTATTAATTGAAACATTATCAAGGAACATTCACTCAAATAAAAAGTTTAAAGTGATATCATTGCTTCTAGATGTTTTATGAAGATTGGTGATTAAACCAATGCTAGTAGATTGATAGACTAGCTATCCATTAGGTCTTAACACCAAGATGAGATCTTGTGTCTTAATCACCATATAAAGTAAAACGAGAGATCTAGAAGGAAAAACCAACATAAGGGCAAAATAGTAATTTTATCCTTTATTGTGCAGATAGTTATAATATGGTTCATAATAAAGTTTGCAATTGGATGTCTTATTTGAAACATGTGTTCTCATAACATTTAGTAATTTAAGAGTTCAACTAATTGTCCTTAGTGGAACAATGTTTAGTTAATAAGATGGAATTAATTCTAATGAGATTAAATTAATTATAGGCTTAATGGAGCTTGAATTATATAAGTCCAACTAGATTCCCCACTTGACTTCTAGGAAGGTTATCAAGCAAAGTAAGAAATATAAATAGAGGTTTTAAGCTTATGATTGAACGTTGGGCTTACACTAATTAATTGTTAAGTAGAACCCCAAGTACATATTTAATATTGGGTTGAACTTTGGTTTGATTTGACTAATTAAATTAATTAAATTGAAATAAAGTTATTTAAGAAAAAAGAAGGATAAATTTCAGTTTTATAGTTAAATGTGCAGCTGCACATTTAACATTGAATTGCTAAATTTAAGATGGTTTTTATCATGCTTCATCATCATTAAATGAAGTAACGATCTTATCATTAAATGGTTTAACGGTTGTCTTTTAATGATGGCATGTAATGTAACCTTTTAGCATTCATTTGATTAAAGAAGGAGAAGGTGCATTTGATTTACTCTCTCCCTTCTTTTATCTCATCACCAAAAATGAGAGGGTCTCATTTAAGTTATTGGTCTTTTCATATAGCCATCTTAAACTAATGAGAGAGTCTCATTTATTGGCTTCTTTATGATTGATTAAAGAATGAAGTGATGCATTGGATGCACATCACTTCTTTCACATCACTTCTTTCTTTGATGTTAACCCAAATTGAGAGAGAGAGAAGAGGTGTTCTTGCATTTTTGACTCACTCTTTCCTCTCTTGTATAGCCTAGTCGAAACCTAAATAAGAGAGTCTCATTTTTGGCTTCTTTCAACTAAGGAAAATCTCTTTAAGATTTCTTCTCCTTTCCCACCAAAGGATCTTGTTAACCAAGTTGTCCAAGGACAACAAGTGGTAGATCGGATTGGTCAAGGATAAAATAATGAGGAGAGGATACATTTACAAGGAGAGGATATAAAAACGAGGAGTGAAAGCTATAGCTAGGAGTCGGTATAATTTCCATCTTATTCTAATGTTAATTATTTTCCTTATATCGTATCATGTGTGGCTAAAACATGTTGAATTGGTTATGTTGTTTCTTCTACATTTTGATTTTGGAAAAAAGTTTTGAAATCTATTGTTTGCTAAATCTTGCATGCTATTATTTTCGATCCAATAACTTACGCATTCCTCACATTTTATGCACTTCTTCATCTCCATTAACACCTTCATTTCACTTCAAATTTATGATTTTAATTGTTTTCCCATATCAAGACATCACCTTACACCTTTTCCTCAACTCTAAACTCATTTCAGTTCATTCCTAAAACACCCAATAAGGTACACGTATATCAATAATGAAAGCAGAGCATAAACACCCATTTACCTATAAAACTTTTCTGCATCTTTTTACACCATCTTTAACGATCTTTCTAACTCAAATCATCATAGCAATGACTTATAAACTATTGATCATTATCATATGTGTAAAAACAAGAGATGAACATACCTAGGTTTTCTCATTCACATTTTAGCATATACGTATCACCATTTTGTAATGATTTAACTGTTATCTATCATAAAAAATACTTCATTGAACAAATAAAGAAGAGTCGTGCTTAAAACTTACTTGTTTAAGCTTCAAGTTCTTCAAAAACACATGAACCCTACCTTTCCATTATAACATGATCATCAACAGTTGAAGGTTGTCAGGTTAGGTAATTCAGTGACAGTGAAGAAGATAACAAAAAGAGGTAGCGAGTGAAAAGTGAGAGCAAAACTTGTGTTGTGAGGGTGAGAAAATTTCTGGAAGGTAAATAAGCTTACAGAAGATGAAGAAAGTCATGAATAAGAGGAAAGAAAGAACAAAACAATAAATTTTGTCTTTCTATTATAATCATGAAATCAATACTAAGCTTGGAAAATGACACTTGTCATTGCCACATGTCTAATCAACTAGGTTCTCTTATTAAACTAGTATAATCAACTCCAATTTCTATTCCAAATGTCTGCCAATTTTTAGTATCATTTGTCAATAAATCCCAATGTCATTTCTAAAAATTTTCACTACCATCTGACTCTTATTTCTACTGCCGTTTATCAAATGTTATGCCACTTGGCATTTTTCCTAGTCCAAAAATATTCTTAATTCTAGAAAATTCTCAAACTTTACTAAAAATTCTAAATCAATAATTTAATTCACCAGGTCAATTTTTAACACAAAAAGATTCACTATCCATTTCATGATCATATAAAAAAAATCAATTACACTTGAAAAATGTTGAATGAGTGCATGAATAAATCATTGTAATGTGTGCAATATTCTAGTTCATGTGTGTCTGCCAACATTATACTTAAGCATGAAATGCACTTTTTTAATTTTTGATTGATATCTCATGTGTACTGTATTTTAGGGTTCCAACCCTTAGTATGAAAATGGGATGCTACAATGGGTGGATTGGTGGCATCATAATTGTTGAACAAATGGCTAGCATGTTTTAAGACATGTGTCATTTAAGTTATTGACAGCTAGTATGTTGATGTGGCAAATTCCAACACCCAAGCTTCTGCTTCCTTTCTTGTTTCCTTCACTGAAATTGCTCTAGCTTTCTCCTTTGTATTTTTCACAAACCCTAGCCAAATTGCTGCACCAAAACCAGCTTTTTACTTTACACAAAGTAGCCAAGAAAACTAGCTGAAAGTTACCTTCATCTTGTTGTCCAAATCAACCTGTTTTCATTTTAAGTTTGTAATGAATTTTGCTTGCATGGAGACTTGATTTAATCTAAAGTTTGAGCCAAATTGAAGGCCTAACAAGTAAGTGACAAGCTGAGTTTTATGGCATGTCATATGATATAAGAATGATTATTGAATTGGAATGAAATGCATAAGAAGTTAATGGTTGATTATGATGGAAATTTTTGCATGAGCTTGGAAGTGTTTCTATTTTTTTTAGTGTATGAAAACCGTAGAATATAGATTGATTTATGGATGAATTAGGTTTGGATTTGAAGTATAATTAAGGTGGATTTATGCCAAAGAAATATGTTAATTTGATGTTCTTGAATTGGGAAAGAACTAGGACTATATGCATAATAATGTAAAAGTTTCGGGTTTGATAATTTATGAGATGTTAATTGGATAATTTTGAATTGGAATAAGCGATGTTATAATGACGAATTGGAGTATGATTCAAACCTTATAAAGGTATAATTGATGAACCATAAAGAGGTTGTTTAACTTTGGTAGAAAGTGTAAAAAAAATTTGGAAAAAATGAAGGAATAATTGATGGAAAAAGCTAGCTACAGTGTCTTCATTAAACATACATCGATATTTTGGCCATAACTTGATCTGTAGATATCCAAATGAGATGATTTTAAGTTTAGATAAAATTAAAGACATATGGATATTTTTTTTATGAAGGAATAGAATTTCAATTCTGTCTCTAAGAGCTTCAAAATTTGTGTTGAAATTAAGTTTTTAGATTCTGTTAATGTTTGAGAATACTGTGTATAATTTTAGGTATAACTTACAGAATACTACACCAAGTTCTATGAACCTTAGTTCATTAGAAACTTAATAAATATGGGAATTTTTTTAGTAGAATGTATTACCTAATTACTTCATTTTCTATATCATAATAACCATACAAAACTAACCTAAAACCTATCCTGAGAAAATCTGGAAAACTAATGAAGGAATTGGATGGGAACTTTTGGATAACCATCCCACGATTGTGGGAAGCCATACACGATTGTGGAAATTTGATGGAAGTAAAAAATATGTTCTTTTATGTGATTGTTGAAACAATAACGGATAAGGTATCCAGCTATGATGCATTTGGACTTGATTAAGGTTTAAAAAGAATATAATTTGATGTTGGAAAAGATGGTTAAATGTGTGGTAAGTTTTGATTGTTAATTGATGTTATACTTAAAGGAGAAGAATGCTGGATAATAATGCATCTAAGTTTGGATGAATGATTATTGAAGAAAGTAGGGTATTTCTAAATGAGAATTGGGTGAATTTATGAGTATATGTTGCCGGAAAATTATTGATGATGTATAGATTTAACTTGCTAAAATTTCATATGTAAGGTACCAAATGTGTGTGTATTATAAGAAGCTTTTTAATCATGGAAATGTTTAAGGATAAATGTAAAGTATGATTGATGAATTTAGAGTAAATCAAATTATGTTAAAGGGATAAACCTGATTGCAAGATGGTAGTATACAAAGTATGATGTTGAATGGTTAAGAAAGTTGAATAAGGTTTCATACTTGGGAAAAACAATTAAACATGCATTGAGCATGACATTTGTATATATATGCACAAATGAATATGTATTTGATTGATTGACTTTGTAATGTGAATTAAGTGTGAATCGTATGACTTTAGACGCTCAAGTCAGATGCCATTCAGACATTATCGGGCCATCTAAGCAATAGCATAAATTGGAGCGTACATTGAGTTAGCTTAAATGATATCACTAGGATTGATTTATTTATGTTTATGTTTCATTCCTATATGTTGAACTAGTAATGAATTAAGTGTGATTTGTTTATAAATTCTGAACTTTAATGGTCCTAGGAGTTTGATATTCAGGAATGTATTGGAAGTGTTCTATTTGCATCTAAATTTTGAATGATATCTGTATACTCAACGAAATTTGAATGTCAAACTTAGGTCTAATGAATATGAGATTTTGTCTGTTCATCATAAGTTAATGCTATACATGGCAGATTCTATTATTTGATGCATTTCATAAAATGCATGTTCAGATAAAGGCGTTGTGATTAGAGTAGCCAGTCTAAAAGAGCTTTAAGCTCAGAATTCTACACGTAGAGCTTTGCTCCGTGATTTTTATATCTAACTGAGCCGAATGGGCCAGTATCTGTATCTGTATCTGAAAGATGCTTGGTTATAACAAATAATAATTAATTTGGAGTCTCATATGCATCTGCCTTTGTATACCTATAATTATGAAATATATGATTATGAAATCTTTTATGAAATTATGATGATTAAGTGATATGCCATGATAATGTGATTGATTGGGTTATTCATATTTTGAAAGAATGTTTGTGAAATTATGTGATTGTGTGATATTTGTGTATTTTAACTGAGTGAGATCATCAATGACGATTCACTCATTGAGTTCAAAAAACTCAATAAAAATTGCAATATGGCTTTTCAGGTACGAAATAGGAGACCTTGTTCCTAAGATTTGTGTAGAGGAACATTTGAGAGTAAGATATGACTCAAAGGTCTGTCAGCTGACATCAGAGGAGTTATAGTTTGCAATTTTTAGTTTCTTGTCATATATAACTTTTGTATAAGGATTGTAAATATATTTTTTAATGAATACAATGTAAAATTTTGTCAATGAATGAAACAAAGTGTTGAAGTTTTTAAGTATTGTATATTCTATATAATGCCATTTAAGAGATTATGTTTGCTGTAACATTCCATTGTCATAGGATATGTACTTGAATGTCCTCTAGATGTTAGGGTACATACTCTATTGTACTGGGATGTTACGATTTTCATATCAAAGCATAGTTTGACATCTGTACAGACATATAAGAGCATTGAGATACGATAAATAGTGAGAAGCTCAGTTAGTGATCACAATTTTTTTGTTATAGGTCATCTAACATAGGAGATCAAGTTAGAGAGTCAGCTGACATGGAGGCTGTAGGAGCCAATAGAGAGTCTACTATACTTAAGTTTGCCCAAATGCCTCCGAGAATTCCGAAGAGGTGAGAAAGAAGATACGATAAACTGAAAAAGCAGGGGGATGTGGACTTCTACAGAAGTACAGACCCTTCTGAGGTAGAAGGGTGGTTAGAGAGAACTGAAAGAGTATTTAATCAAATGGATTGTAAGGTAGATGAAAGATTTGATTATACGGTCTCACTACTATAAGGTCTAGCATACCAATAGTGGAAGACTGCTCCAGGTAGTACCACTAGACCTTGTAGTTTAACTTAGGAAGATTTTCTAAGGGTGTTTCGAGAGAATTATGTGCCTAAGATTTATCTTGATAGAAAGATTAAATAACTTTTAGATCTGAAGCAAGGCATGCTCATAATGGCAGAGTATGAGATAAGATTTAATGAGTTAATGGGGTATGCAACTGCATTGATCCCAACTGAAGAAGACAATTGTAGACGTTTGAGGATGGGTTGAACACAAAGACGGTTTGAGGACGGGTTGAACATAAAGATCAGAATGAGACTAGCTATTTTTAATTTAGGTAGTTTTACGAAACTATGAGCAGCCTCGATCATAATTAAGTATTTGTTAAAATATGGTAAGGGAGACTACATATAAGAGTTTAGAGGGAAGAGGTAGGTTGAATCTTAGGCTGATTCTGGAAGAAGCTTCAATACATGTCAAAACAAATCGTCTTGATTCTAGGCTAAATCAACAAAATCTAGGTTTTGAATAAGAGGTGGATTTGTTCAAACTGGTATAGGTAGAGGAGGTGCCCTTTAGGCAATCACAACAGATGCCTAATTGTGATCACTGTGGTAAGAAACGTAGTGGTGAGTGCTGGAGGTTATCGGGGGCTTATTTTCGTTATGGCTTTATAGAGCATCATATTAAAGATTATCCAGAGACTTTTGAACCACATTCTGGAGTTAAAGGAGGAATAATAACTAAGAGAATGGTTTAGCAGAGCAGAGCTGTTGAATCTGTACAGAGAGTAAGAGGTAGAGGCAGAACTCAGTAAGTAGGGTCCAGTGTTAGGACTAAGGTGCGGAGTAACCAGCTACAATCTCAGGCTAGGGTCTATGTCATCATTAGACATGAGGTGCAGAACTCCCCAGATGTGATAGCAGGTGTGTTGAATGTTTTTCATTTTGAAGCATTTACATTGGTATATCTAGGATCTAGACATTCATTCATCACACTGCATCTGACATCTAAATTGCATTGTGTGAGAGAGATCCAAAATCTCCAAATTCCTTCATCACACCACATCTGGAATCTAGGTTGCATTGTGAGAGACATATTGAAATGTGGATTAGAGGTGAGTACCCCAGTAGGTAGCACAATAGTAGTTGGTGAGGTATGTAAAGGTTGCATAGTTTGGATTGATCAGGCAGAGTTAGAAGCTGATTTGATTGTATTGTAGAAAAAGGAAATATAGATTATTTTAGGCACGAATTGGCTCACTGCTCATTGGGCTGTGAAAAACTATTATACTAAGGAAGTAGTTTTTAAATCCCCTAATCAACTGAGAGTGGTGTTTCGAGAAGTTAGTCAGGCAGTGCCAGCCTTACTAATTTCATTCATAAGTGTTTTGAAACTGATCTGAGGTGGATGTGAGGCTTATTTGGCCCATGTAGTTAATACTCAGAATGAACAAACTATTCAGGATATTCCAATTATTAGGGATTTCCTGGATATGTTTCCTGTAGAACTACCGAGTTTACCCCTAGAAAGGAAGACAAAGTTTACTATAGATATTGTTCCAGGTACAACTTCTATATCAATTCCTCTATATAGGGTGGCATCTGGAGAATTGAAGGAATTGAAGACCCAGTTACAAGAGTTGTTAGATAAGGGTTTCATCAAGCCTAGTGTGTCGCCTTGGGGAGCTCTAGTATTGTTTGTAAAGAAGAAGGATAGAACTCTGAGATTGTGTATTGATTATCAACAGTTAAATTGGGTGACAGTTAAGAATAAATACCCATTACCGAGGATTGATGATTTACTTGATCAGTTGTAGCGAGCTCAGGTGTTCACAAAGTTAAACTTGAGATCAGGATATTGTCAGTTGAAAATAGCTAAGGTTGATATACCAAAGGGTGCATTTAGAATAAGATATGGGCACTTCAAGTTTTTTGGTGATGCCGTTTGGATTGACTAATGCCCCATTAGGCCTTGATGAATAAGGTATTTCAACCTTATTTAGATCACTATGTGATTATGTTTATTAATGACATTTTGGTGTATTCGAAGTGTAGAGATGAATATTAAGAGAATTTGAGATTGGTTCTGCAAATAATAAGAGAGAAACAGTTGTTTGACAAGTTTAGTAAGTGTGAAGTTTGGCTTAATCAAGTAGTATTCTTGGGTCACATAGTGTTTGGACAGCGCATTCAGGTAGATCCAAAGAAAGTAAAAGCAGTGATGAAGTGGGAGGCTCCAAGGAATGTGTCTGAGATTCAGAGTCTCTTTATAGGAGGTTTGTTGAGGGGTTTTCATTGATCTCAACCCCTTTGACAAAATTTCTGAGGAAGAATGTGCCTTTCAGATGGAATGATAATTGTTAGAAATGTTTTAAAGAGCTTCAGCATCGGTTAGCTACAACACTTGTGTTAGCTATTCCATCTGAAACAGGAGGGCATGTACTATACAATGATGCTTCATATTAGGGATTAGGATGTGTGTTGATGTAGTATGGAAGAGTGATAGCATATGCATCGAGACAATTGAGGTCTTATAAGTTTAATTATCTGGTACATGATTTAGAGCTTACTGCTGTAGTATTTGCTTTGAAGATTTGGAGACACTACCTGTATGGTGAAACTTTTTAGGTATTTACTGATCATAAAAGTTTAAAATATTTGTTGATTAAGAAGGAGTTGAATATGAGATAGAGGAGAGGGATAGAATTATTGAAATATTATGATTTTACAATTGAGTATCATTCTGGAAAAGCTAATTTGGTAGTTCATGCATTAAATAGGAAGTCCAATAACAGTGTGGCTCAAGTACAGTTATCGAGGTTATCGAGCCTAGTTCATTTGAGAGCACTAAATGTTGAATTAAATTTAGGGTTGAATGAAGCATTGATAGCTACATTGAAGTTGAGACCTGTGTTGTATGAAAGAATCAGAAAGGCTTAGAACTGAGATTCAGAACTGGTTAAGTTAATTGAGAAGTTGAAAGTGAATATAGATTTTCAATTTGAATTAAGAGATGATATATAGTGGTTGAAACAGAGGTCGTATGTACTCGATGAAGATCTGAGGAAAGAGATTATGGAGGAAGCACATGTTGTTTGAGTTTTGTAAATATAGTGCCCTGGAAAGCAAGTGTATTTACATGTAACTTTATCTTCTTCAGTTACAGTTTTGTAATGAAAA
>JANSVA010000216.1:31096204-31107299 GCA_025504915.1 Erythroxylum reticulatum
TTGTCATGAGATTTTCAAAGCACAGTATAGAGTTAGAGGATGAACAATGACTAAGACAATGGTTCAGCAGAGTAAAATTGTCGGATCTGTACAAAGAAGCAGAGGCAGAGGTAGTACTCAGTTAGTAGTGCCTAGTGTCAGGATTGAGGTGCGGAGTAACTAGCCATAGTCTTAGGTTAGTTTCTATGCCATCGCCATACAGGAGGCGTATAACTCCCTAAACGTGGTAGCAAGTGTTTGAATGTTTTTCATTTTGAAGCATTTGCATTAGTAGATCTAGGATCTACACATTCATTCATCACACTACATCTGGCATCTAAATTGCATTATGAGAGAGAGATATTGAAATGTGGTTTAAAGGTGAGTACCCCAATGGGTAGATCAACAGTGATTAGAGAGGTATGTAAAGGGTGCACAGTTCAGATTGATCAGGCAAAGTTAGAAACTGATTTAAATGTATTGCAGTTAAAGGAAATAGATATTATTCTAGGCAAAGATTGTCTCACTACTCATCGAGCTATGACAAACTGTTATCCTAAGGAAGTAGTTCTTGAATAACCTAAATAGCCGAGAGTGGTGTTTCAAGGAGTTAGTCAGGTAGTGCTAGCCCAACTAATTTCATTCATGAGTGTTTTGAAACTGATATGAGGTGAATGTGAGGCTTATATGGACCATATAGTTGATACCCGAAATGAACAAACCATGCAGGATATTCCAGTTGTTAGGGATTTACTAGATGCGTTTCCTACAAAAATACCAGGTTTACCCCCAGAAAGGGAGACGGAGTTTACCATAGACCTCGATCTAGATACTACTCCTATGTCAATTCCTCCATATAGGATGGCACCTGTGGAATTGAAGAATTGAAGACCCAGTTATAAGAGTTATTAGATAAGGGTTTCATCAGGCCTAGTGTGTCACCTTAGGGAGCTCTGATATTGTTTGTACAGAAGAAGGATAGAACTCTAAGATTGTGTATTGATTATCGGCAATTGAATTGGGTGAGAGTTAAGAATAAGCACCCATTTCCAAGGATTGATGATTTGTTTGATCAGTTACAGGGAGCTCAAGTGTTCACAAAGTTAGACTTGAGATCGGGATGTTATCAATTGAAAATGGTTGAGGCTGATGTACCAAAAAGTGCATTTAGAACCAGATATGGGCACTTCGAGTTTTTAGTAATGCCGTTTGGATTGACTAATGCCCCAGTAGCTTTTATGGTCATAATGAATAAAGTATTTCAACCTTATTTAGTGATTATGTTTATTGATGACATCTTGGTGTATTCGAAGTGAAAAGAAAAACATTCAGAGCATTTGAGATTGGTTCTACAAATAATGAGAGAGAAATAGTTGTATTCTAAGTTTAGTAAGTGTAAATTTTGGCTTGATCAAATAGTATTCTTGGGTCACATAGTGTCTGGATAGGGCATTCAGGTAGACCCAGAAAAAGTAGAAGTAGTAATAAAGTGGGAGGCTTCGAGGAATGTTTATGAAATATGGAGTTTCCTTAAATTAACTAAATACTAGAGGAGGTTTGTCGAGGGGTTTTCATTAATCTCAACCCCATCGGTTAACTACATCACCAGTATTAGCTATTCCATCTAGAACAGGAGGGTATGTAGTGTACAGTGATGCTTCACATCAAGGATTAGGATGTGTGTTGATGCAGCATGGCAAAGTGATAGCATATGCATCGAGACAGTTAAGGTCTCATGAGTTTAATTATCCAGTACATGATTTCCATCTTACTGCTATAGTATTTGCTTTGAAAATTTGGAGACACTACCTGTATGGTGACACTTTTCAGATATTTACTGATTATAAAAGTTTAAAATATTTTTAGGTCAGAAGGAGTTAAATATGAGACAGAGAAGATGAATAGAATTTTTGAAAGATTATGATTATACAATTGAGTAAAATCCTGGCAAAGCTAATGTGGTAACTGATGCATTAAGTCGAAAGTCCAATAATAGTGTGGCTCAAGTACAATTATTGAGGTTACCGAGCCTAGTTCATTTGAGAGCACTAAATGTTGAATTAAATTTGGGGTAAAATGAAACATTGATAGCTACATTAAAATTGAGACCTATATTGCATGAAAGAATCAGAGAGACTTAAAACAGAGATACAAAATTGCTGAAGTTAATTAAGAAGTTGAAAGTGAATATAGATTCTGAATTTGAATTGAGAGATGATACATTGTGGTTGAGACAGAGGTTGTGTGTACCCGATGTTGAAGATTTGAGGAAAGAGATTATAGAGGAATCACATGTAGCAGCTTATGCTATGCATCTTAGTACTACTAAGATGTATAATATGCTGAAGCAACATATTTGGTGGTCAAGGATTAAAAGGCAAGTGGTTGAATATGTGGCTAAGTGTTTAACTGGCTAATAGATAAAAGCTAAGCATCAGGCTCCGGTTGGTATATTACAGTCCTCGCCTATTCCGGAGTAGAAATGGGAGAGAATTATGATGGATTTTATTATGGGTTTACCAAGGACTCCGAGGCAATATGATGCCATTTGGGATATTGTTGATAGATTAACCAAATCGACTCATTTCATACTAGTGAGAGAGAAAAGCTTATTAGATTAGTTAGCTTAAAGATACGTGAATGAAGTAGTGAGATTACATAGGGTTTCATTGTCCATTTATCGAACAGGGATCCTAGATTTACCTCAAAATTTTGGGGTAGTTTACAAACAATTTTAGGTACAAAACTGAATTTTAGTACTACATTTCATCCTCAGACAGATGGTCAGAGTGAGAAGATGATTAAGACTATTAAGTATATGCTCAAAGCTTGTGTTTTGAAGTTTCAAGGAGCATGGGATCATTATGTGCTTTGATTGAATTTGCTTATAATAATTAGTTTCACAGTAGTATCAATATGACTCCATATGAGATGTTATATGGCAAAAAGTGTTGTTCGTCTTTATATTGGGATGAAGAGGGTCTAAGAATTATCAAAGGCCCAGAATTGATTCAGGATATTGTTGACAAGGTGAAATTGATCCATAGTAGAATTAAAGTAGCATAAGATAGATGAGAGTTATGTGGGTCAGCACAAAGGAGATATGGAGTATTAGGTAGGAGACAGAGTATTTCTGAGAGTATCACCTTGGTGAGGTGTGCTAAGGTTCAGTAAGAAGGGTAAGTTAAGCCCGAGGTACATTGGTCCATATGAGATAATCTAAAGAATTGGGCCATTGGCTTATAAGTTAGCCTTACCTTCTGAAATGACATAGATACATAATGTGGTCTATGTGAGTATGCTTAGGAGATATCGGTCGGATCTAACTCATGTGATACGGACTCAATAGATAGAAGTTTCTAGTAATCTAAGTTATATTGAAGAACCAGTTAAGATAATTGGCTATCGGAATAAACAATTGAGAAATTGAGTAATCCCATTGGTGAAAGTACTTTGGAGAAACCATTCAAGTGAAGAAACCACATGGGAAACGAAAGAGAACATGAAAAGATAATACCCCTATTTATTTGATTATTCAGGTAAGAATTTTGAGGACAAAATTTCTTAAGGGAGGAGAATTGTAATATCTTCTTTTCTGGTCTATGCTTAGGGTTCAACCCTAGATTAAGTATTACATATACATGCATAACTTTAGAATTCATACATGAATTGATATTTGTAAACATTACAAAGATATCATATGCACTCAATTAACTTATTCTAGGGTATGAAAGAAATTAAATGAACATGATGTTAATTGTATTTTGGTATGCCTTGAATTTTGTTATGTTCCTATTTCAATTAGTAAATTAGGAATAAGTGTAATTAATTGAGAGATTAATTGAATTTGGTAAAAAAAATGCCAAGTGGTAGGACAAATTGATACATGGAAAATTAGGGTGAATAAGTCCAAAATTAAGTGACATTTGGCATAGTCAAATGTGTGACAAATGGATAAATTATTGTGTGACAAGTGGACCAATATCGGGGTGACATGTGGACTACTTAATTAGTGACTAATGGTAGCATCTTGAGTTATTTAGTAGCAGCTTAGTGATTAGACAAATGTAAGACATGCCTTAGGATAAGTGTTGTGCTTCAATGGTGACACCTAGCGTGTGAAGTAGCAAGTTTTTGCAACAGAGTTTTGCTGCTTCTTTCTTTTGTTTTCATCACCAAAAATTACTCCTACTTTCTCCTCCATATTTTACGTAAACCCTAGCCAAATTGCTTCACTAAAAAAAGCCTTTTACCTTACACAAAATAGCCAAGAAAACCAGCTGAACGTTACTTTCAACTTACTGTCCAAAATCAACCTATTTTCATCTAAAGTTTGCGATGAATTTTTCTTGCATGGAGACTTAATTTATTCTAAAGGTTGATTAGAATTTAAAGCCTAAAAGGTAAGTGACAATCTGAGTTTTGTGGAATGTCAAATGATATAACAATGATGCTTGAATTGGAATGAAATGCATGTGTTATTAGTGAAGATATATGTTGGAAAATGTTACATAAACTTGCAAGTTTTTCCTTTTTTTTTGGTATATGGAAACCGGGGAGTATAGGGCATTATGAGGTTTAATTGGAATGTAATTTAATGTATTAATAAGGTGGATTTATGCTAAGGAATGATGTTAATTTGATGTTCTTGAATTGGGAAAGAACTAGGACTATATGTATAATAAATTTCTTGTTTGATTTTTAATACATGAAAGACTAGGATTTGTGAGCTGTTAATTGAATCGTTTTGAACAGGAATAGGAGAGTTTATTGATGAGGAATTGGAATATTATTGAAGCCTAATAGAGGTATAATTGATGAATTATAAAGAGGTTTTAATTTTGGTATAAAGTGTTAAAAATATGGAAAAGTGAGAAGAATTGTTGGAATATGTTAGTTGCAGTGTTTTCACTAAACATGCATCGGTATTTTGGCCATAACCTTATCTACATACATCTAAATGGGATGATTTTATGTTTATATTAAACTAGAGACATATTAATATATTTTTCATAGGGATTCAAATTTTAATTCTATCTCTAAGAGTTTCAAATTTTGGCTTGAATTTAGGTTTTTGGATTCTATTATTGTTTGAGAATAGCCTGAAGTATTTTAGACATAACTCTAGGAATAATGAACCAAATTGTATGAAATTTAATTCTTTAGAAACTTAAGACACATAGGAACATTTTATTAGCAGCACATATTATCTAGAAACCTCAGTTTCTATGTCATAATGGCCATAAAAAACTGACCTGAAACTTATCATGAGAAAATCTGGAAAACTAATGAAGGAATTAGATTGGAACTTTTGGATGACCCATCCCCCGATTGTGGGAAGCCATGTACGATTGTCGAAATTGAATGAAAGTAAAGAAAATGTTCTTTTGTGTGATTCTTGTACCAATTAAGGATAAGTTATTTAACTATGATGCATTTGGACTTGATTAATGTTTTAAAAGAACATAATTTGATGTTAGAAAAGTTGGTTAAATGTGTGATAAGTTTTGATTGATAATTGAGGTTATACTTCAAAGAAAAGAATGTTAGATAATAATGTGTCTAATTTTGGAATGAAGTAGTGTTAAAGGAATGAAGATATTCATATGAATGCAAATGTATTCGAAAGGATATTAACAATGCATTAAGAATGAATAAATGAGAATTGTGAATTATGTGAAATATTTGTCATGCTAGAAAAGAGTTAGTAAATGTATGGTTAATGAAGGGAGCATGAAAAGGTCTACTTAAGGTATTAATCTAAATGCAAACAAGACATATCTAAGTGAAAATATGTGAATGATTATGAATTATGATTAAGGAATCATAACAGGGATAGTCATTAGGTATACATTGAACATGACATAATATATGTGCACAAATGAATAAGTATTTCATTGATCGACTTTGTAATGTGGGTTATATATGGATTGTATGATTTTATACACTCAATTCGAATGCTAATCAGACATTACCAGACCATCTAGGCAATAACATAAATTGGAGCATACTATGAGTCAACCTAGATGATTTCACTAGGATTGATTTTGTTTTGGATTAATTCCCATTTATTGAAATAATAATGACTTAATTATGATGAATCCAGAGATTAATGTTCTCAGGACTTTGATATTTGGGAATGTATTGGAAGTGTCTGTATTTTTGTTTTGACTAATTTCAAAATACTTAGCGAAAGTTGAATGCCACACTAAGGTTCGATGAATATGAGATTCTGTCCATGCATCATAAGTAAATATTTTGATGGCATATTCTATTATTTGATGCATTTCATAAAATGCATGTTTAGATAAAGACAATGTGATTAGAGTAGCCAGTCTAAAAGAGCTTTAAGTTCATAATTCTACACGTAGAGCTTTGCTCCGTGATTTCTATATCTGACTGAGCCTAATAGGACAGTATCTGTATCTATATCTGAAAGGTGCTCGATCACAACAAATAATAATGAATCTAAAGTATCATATGCACCTGCATTTGTATATTTATGATTATGAAATATATGATGATGAAACTTTTTCTAAAATTGTGATGATAAAGTGATATGCCATGGTAATGTGATCGATTGGGTTATACATGTTCTGAAAAAATGTATGGGAGATGTGTGAAATTCCTTATGTCTTATTGAGATGGAAAATGATTGTGAAATTGGTTAGTTGTGTGAAATTTGTGAATTTGACCTAAGTGAGATCATCAATGATGGTTCACTCATTGAGTTCTCAAAACTCATCAAAAATTACAACGTAGCTTTTCAGGTACGAGACAGGAGACCTAATTCCTTAGATTGTCTAGGGGAATATTTTGGATTAAGTTATGACTCAAAGGTCTGTCCGCTGACATCAGAGGAGTTATAGACTGTATTTTATAGTTTCTTTGACATATAGAACTTTTGTATAAGGAATTGTAAATATTTGTTTCAATGAATACAATGAAAACTCTTTTCAAGGAATGAAATGAAGGGTTGAGGTTTTAACTGTTGTATATTCTTTATTATGCCATTTAAGAGATTATGTTCGCTCTATCATAGCATTGTCATAGGATATAAACTTGAATCTCTTTTGGATATTCATGTATATACTTTATAGTAGTGGGATGTTACAAATGGTTGGGTTATCTTTATTTTGGATATCATAAAAATCATAACTGCATCGTTTTTCAAACTTATATGAATCAAATTTTTATTTCAATGTTTATGAACTTGAAAAAAGCCATCGTGTTCCATATTTTCCTAGTTTAAATAAAACTTCTGAATCATTTGTTATATTATATTCAGATGTATGGGGACCTGCAAAAATTCTTGATTGTCTAAGGCTAAATACTTTTTTACATTCATTGATGAATGTACGCGCCTGGCTTGGATATCACTAATTATAAAAAAGTGATGTTTGTATAGCTTTTTGAAAATTTCACAACATGGCGAGCACTCAATATGAAAAACCGATTCAGGTGTGGCAAACTAATAGTTCCATGTAATTTACAGATGCCGTTCTTGGAAATTTATTGAGTTAGCTTGGAATTCAACATCAGCCCTTATACTCTTATACTCCACAAAAGAATGGCTTAGCGAAAATAAGGGATAGACAAATATTAGTGGTGGTTCACGCTTCTCTCTTTGGGATGAACATACGCTGTTTTTATTAGGGAGAGGTGACAAAATTTGCAGTTTATCTCATCAATAGACACCACCTCAGGTTTTAAATTTTCAAACTCCTAAACATAAAATGCAATCCTTACTGTTAACTCCTCATCTTCCGAACCTTGAACCTATAGTTTTTGGCTATACAGTCTATGTTCATATTCCTAAGATTTTGATATGTGCTTAATTTTTTAAACATTTAATCCTTGACATTTAGAGATTAATGATTTAAAATGCTTAAGATACTCACTTTAGTTCATATTTGATTTTAGGGACAATTTGGAAGAATAACAGACAAAATGAGATGAATGCATACTTGTTGAGCCATCTTCTTGAGATTCACACACAATTATGTTCATGGAATAAGAAGATGAAGGATTGGAATGAGAAGAGACAAGAAAATACCTAAAGGAATGAAAATATAAATTGTCATGGCATAAGAGGTGGCTTATGGCCATGATAAAAATTGTCATGGGAATGAGACCTATATCACGCCCATGACACATACTCACAGGTGTGACACATCAAGTCACACCTGTGAACTTGCCACTTTTCCCTCCCATAACCTAGTTTTTTACTATGAAGGCATTATTTTGTAACGACAAAAGATAGATTTCGATAGAAGCTATTTTTTCTTTTCTTCTTCAGGTTTTGTCATCTCGAAAGGTGAATCATGGCTCTTTCTTAGAGATTGATGGAGAAAATGGAGGGCTAACATTCCCAATGCTAGTTTGGAGGTGAAGTCAATGCCAAGGAGTGCATTTAAGCATATCTTCTTGGTGTATCATATTCTTTCCCTTTTTTTGGATTGTTTTATGTTATCTTTTGTTTATTGATTGGGTATTATTTAAAAATGATTTTGATTCTCTATTGGATTGTTTTTCATAAGAAGCCATAGCTAAACTTTTAATACAAGACATAATAGCCATGTTTGAATTTTTTTGCAGCAACTAATGGTATTATATCATTAGGGATAACGTAACCTAAGTTAAATCATCTAAGCTTGTGTGATTGTTGCTTAAATTTGTGTGTTTTTCTCACTTATAAAGCAGATGTATGATTAAACTTAGAGAACTTATTCTAGGATATATGATAGTTAGGATTAATTAACGAGCTCTTCTTGATTAACTACAACTTAAGGAAAAACTAGGGTTAATAGAGCTTCTTGTTAATTCACAATCAGTAGTCTAAACTTAGAAGACGATAATGCAATGATGTATGTGAAATTGTGTGTAGGAAGAGATTAAACTGAAGAACCAAATTTCAAATCATTTGGCAATTTTATCAGTTTACTGCTGTTTAATTTGAGTTGCTTCTATATATTCATTTTTACTTAGCTTTCTAACTTGCATTGAACCCAAGACCCAAAACCCTTTTTTTATATATACGTACAATTTAGTAAAGTAATTGGATTTACTTTTTGGGAGAACGACCTAGACTCATTATTGTTATAGTTATAGGTCTAGTTATTATGTATAGTGTTACGACATGCTATCATAGAGTAGATGTTGTCTCCTAGTCCTTACCTCTACTTTGGTATCCCAATGCTTATTTTCCTCCACAACTCAAGATGGTGCACTAATCAATTTAAAGTATTGGCCATTTACATATATCTATATAGTGAGTGGAATAAAGGTTCAAAAACCTATCATCTTGGTCTCATATAGTCGAGACTGCATAACAAATTCATCATCCTAAAGTTAGAGACTACTATGTTTATCGAGTAGAGCTCCAATAAGAAGATTCAGTTATCAGAGAAGCAACCAAACTCAGGGAGTTTTTATATTCCTTGTAAACTAGGTAGTTTAAAAGTAGATAAGGGTTTAGCTGACCTAGGGTCCAATGTAAATATGATTCATTTTTATTTATTTGAAAAATTAGGAATAGGAGAACTTTAACTAATTAGGATATATATGCAATTAGCTAATAGATCAGTAAAATGTCCGAGGAGAATCATAGAAGACTTACCAGTCTAGGTTGATAAGTTTGTATTCCCTACTGATTTCCTAATTCTTGATATAAATGAGGATACAAAAGTACCTATAGTCCTTATACGACCCTTTTTGTTAACTACTAAGTTAATTATAAATGTTGATAAAGGCACATTAACATTAAGGGCAAGGATGAAAAGGTCATTCTTCAAAATTCTACTGTCAAAAATCACTGTTTTGAATTTATAGATATATTTGATGCTAATGAGTCTTATCAAGATGTTTTGCAGGATTATACAATCAAAGGTCTGCTAGAATCTTTTCAAATTCAAGGGAATAAATTGGAAGAGAAGTGTGTCATTAATAGTCAAAAGGTAGCTTACTTATAAGTCATAAACCCTATAGTAAGGTTACTACATCATAATTATATAAGCCACCATGAGGTACGTCGAGCTAAAGACGTTAACAAAGCACTACTTAACAAGTATCCCAAGAATTAGGATGTACTCTTATTATGTTATTTTCATATTTCTATTTCTTAATTTTTTGTGTTATTGCTATTTTCTTTTTATGATTTGTATCCCTTTCTCGTATATGTTTTGCATGGATGTTAGTCTAATATTAGATGGATCATAACTAGGAAATTGCCTTACTCAAGAAAGAACCAAATATTTCTCACTTGTTCTATATACTTATACTTTGTATATTGAGAACAATGTATAACTTTATTTGTGGAGAATGCATTAATGAATTTGAGGATTTTATTAAGCTTATTATAATCCTGGATATTAAATTTTGTGAACTGATATCTTATCTTGACTTATTTGAAATATGTCCGCTAATACTTTACTTCATTATTGAATATTGATTTGAATTAATATGAAATAGAATGATAAAATAAAATTGCTTTTATAAGTCATATTGTTAAAATAGTCAAGTTGACAAAAATTACATACTATCTATACATATATACCCATCTGTTTTGTTAGCTTTTGAACTTGTGAGCAAACTTTTCAAACTTTTTGTCTTTTTTAATTCTTTGATGTGTGTTATCATGCATAGTTGAATGATTCTAGACCTTACTTTTATTATGCATATCGAGACTATAATTCACTACAAAAAATGGGGTTTAGCGATGAAAATTACCAACTGAATGTGAAACCGTCAACAAGCTACATTAGTGATGGAATTTATTGACAAAATGAGTTGTCATAAAAATGTCCGTAGGTAATAATTGGTGATAGAGTTCAAATTTTCTATCGTTAAGTTACTGATAGATATTTTCTACTCTGTCGTAATATCTAACGATAATTTTGTGTTGTCAGTAAATTTAACAATGGAAGGTTGGTCTCAGTTGGTAAATTTAGCGAAGACACCTCTGTCAATAACTCCATCGATAAATTCATGACTAATTTTACCGATGGATCTTAGTTACCTGTCAATAAATTCACTGCATTTTATCAATGGATTTTGTTGGTTCATCGATAAATTCACTACATTTTACTAACAAATTTTGTTTCTCTGTTAGTAAATT
>JANSVA010000216.1:31110034-31121677 GCA_025504915.1 Erythroxylum reticulatum
CTCCCTTAGCCCAATACATGTCCATTAAACGGACATTAGGTCCATTAAAAGGACCTTTATAAGTCTGGAAAACGCTGCAGACCTTGGAATGTCCATTAAGTATAGGTGTATGTCCATTTAACGGACATATACTATACACTTTCAAAATTTGCAATTTTGACCCTCTAGAGGGCAAAATCTCAATTTGATGTTTTCACAAAAGTTGTAGATCTCGAAGTTCTCTTTGGAAAAATCCTAAAATTACCTTAATCTAATATCTCTAGTGAAAGTTATATGAATTGTCCCAAGATTGGTACAATATGATTGAGGATATAATCATGGTTGATTCTTTTGGCAATAACCTCATCATTTGACCTCCAAATGAAGTGATTCTTAGACCAATAGATTCTTAACACATTTTCTACCTGTTAATAAAAATTATTCTCCATTGGTGTTGATTTAAAAAAGATTTATGGAGAGAAAATGAGGGAATTGATTGGAAGAGCATGAATTGGTTGTTTATTGAACATACTTCGGTATTTTAATCATATATTGATCTGTAGAGCTCTGAATGAGATGATTATTATGTCAAAATAAACTAGATACATGGAGATACAATTTTGATAAAAAATTCAAGTGATGATTTATCCGTTTGACTAGTGTGGGCTCTCCCCTTGTAGTTTGAGATGTTATGTGAATGATGACCAAGGAGATTTCATTAAAATAACCCTACAGAGAAATATGCTCACGTCTTATGATATTTGGAATGATAGTTGGGATTTAAAAATGGGTTCTAACAGATCCATTGCTAGTGCAACCTAATTATGTGTTGGCCCGAGATCGTCCTATGAGACAGACCCAATTACTAACGAGATTGCAACATTGTAATTGTGATCTCTTTGCTTATGTTTTAATTGCTATATAGGAAGTTGACACTTATTTTGAGGCTATTGCTAGTGCAGACACTGGGAATTGGATTGGTGTTATGCAGGAAGAAATTGAAAGTCTTCATAAGAACGAGACTTAGGATTTAGTGAAGCTTCCTAAGGGTAATTATTAGTTGCAAGTGGATTTATAAGCTTAAAGAAGGCATCCTCGGTGTTGAAAGCAAGATATATAAGGCTCGATTTATTGTAGGTGGTTTTGATCAACATGAAAGAGATGATTTCACTGAGGTATTCTCTCCCGTTATTCATCATACCTCTATTTGCATACTATTATTTCTTGTTGTTCTTCATGACCTAGAGTTTAAGCAAATAGATGTGAAAACTGCACTCCTACATGGTAATCTTAAAGAAGAAATTTACATCAATCAACCCAAGGGTTTTTTGGTTCAAGGAAAGGAGGACCATGTTTGTCATTTGAAGAGATCTTTATATTGTCTCAAACAATCTACGAGATAGTGGTATAAAGGTTTGACTCTTTTATAACTAGGTAAGGCTCCTCTAGAAGTAGTTATAATAATTGTGTGTATTTTCAAAAGTTTCCTTATAGTTCCTTCATTTATCTTTTGCTTTATGCTGATGACATGTTGATTGCAGTACCTAGTAAGAGTCTTGTTGATAGGTTAAGGCCCAACTTATCAGTGAATTTGATATGAAAGACTTAAGTGTTGCTAAGAAGATTCTTTGGATGGAGATTATTCGGGATTATCAAATGGGTAAACTTATGCTTTCTCAAAAGAAATATATTCAGAAGGTGCTTGATAAGTTTATTGTTTTGCTTGCTGTACACTCAATGCCCATCTACTAGTGAAGCTAAGGAGCGTATATTTCACATTCCGTACTCTAGTGTCGTTGGTAATTTGATTTATGTTATTATATGCACCCAGCCAGATTTGGCCTATACTATCAGTATTATATCTACATACGTGCATAATCCTATTAAGGAGCACTAGGAAGTTGTGAAGTGGATCCTTCACTACTTGAAGGTTTCTTGTGAGCTCAGATCGATAAAAGTCATTTTGATCCCAGTGGTGTAGTTAACTATATTAATGCCAACTATAGTGGTGACTATAATCGAAGAAGGTCACTTTCATCCTATGTTTTTACTCTTTGTGGTTCCACTATCAATCAGTATTCTTCTCTACAGTCCATTATGACATTATCAACCACTGAAATGGAATATATTGCTACTACCGAAGGAGTGAAAGAAGCTATTTGGCTCCGAGGTTTGGTGAAAGAGGTTGGTCTAGAACAAGATGTCCTTGTTGTCTTCTGTGATGGTAAAGTGTCATGCACCTCATGAGAAATAGTATCACTTTAAGACTAAGCATATTGATGTTCGATGTTACATCATTTAGGATGTTGTTAAAGAAGATGAAGTTATTGTTGAGAAGGTTCACATCACTAAGAACCTTGTTGACATGTTGACTAAGCCACTACCTATTGCTAAGTTTAAGCATTTCCTGGACTTAACTAGTATTATTGATACTTGAGTGCCTTTCAGGGTTTAAAGAAAAGAGAGTTCCTACTTTTGGTATTGTGTCAAGGTGGAGATTTATCAAGATGATGACCAAAACTTCTCGTACATATATGGCAATGCATTTACGTAACTAATACTTAGTATAAATAGGTCGCCTGTTTTATTTTCTTTTTTTAACGGCTATATATCTCAATTATTTCCAAATTCCTACTCTGTGTAGGTTTTTTATCCTAGGGTTATACTACTATATAAACACCCCCTTGGTGGTCCTTTGTAACATATATTGGTGTGCTCTTCATTAGTCCTAGGGTTTGTGTGAGGGAGAGAGAAAACAATTGTAATTTTTTTCTCCTTGATGTAGTGCATATTTTGGGACTCTCTTCACCTCATGGCTTTTTCTTTGAACATTTAGGTTTTCCATATAAAAAATTCTTTGTGTTCTTCTACTATTTTTCTTTATTTACTTGATTGATTCTATTGCTTCCGTAACTACTAGCACAACACCATCACAATTTTAACTAATCTTCTCTACATTGTTTATTAATCCTCCACCAAATTCATTCACTTATTCCCCTAACAAAATTATCGAATGGCTTCTAGATACTGTTGCTTCTTCCCACATGACACCCAATAACACTATTTTCAACTCCATTCAACCATATCACGATACTGATCAAGTAGTTGTCGGTAATGGTACTACTCCCCCCATATCCTCCAAAGGTTCCTGATCTTTCTATACAAATCTTTGACCATTACACTTAAATAATATTCTCATCATACGTAACCTTACTGCCAATTTAATTTATATGGCTCAATATGTTAAAGACAATTTATGTTTAATTGAATTTAATCCTTTTGGTTATATTGTGAAGGACCTTTCCACTAAGATTCCACATCTCGCATGAAACATCCACAATAATCTTTATCTTCAAGATTCCTGTCAATTTCACAAATCTCATGGATTTTGTTGCTTAATATGCTTCTTCATATCTCTAGCATCAATGTCTTGGTCATCTATATACTTAAAATTTTTCAAGATTATTTATGTTTGATTCAGTGTCTCATACCCATCTTTATTATAATTTTTGTCCCAAAAGCAAAAGTTGTCGTCTTTCTTTTCCTACATCTACTAGTCTATGTATTGCATATTGTTAACTTATTCATTGTGACATTTAAGGACCATCATCTTTTTTATCACTTTTTGGTTCAAGATACTTTACAATTTTATTAATAATTTTAGTCATTACACTTGGATTTTTTCTCTAGATCATAAGTCTCAAGCATTATCATTTTTTTGAAACCACTACTAAGAACTCATTCTTAACAAAAAAAAATTTAATAAGATGGAGCTTTGAACTCTTCAAAGGATCATTTGTTACTTTTTTTTCACCACTCATGGAATTTATGTTAATATTTCTTGTCTTCATACCCTACAACTAAATTTTGTTTCTGAATGTAAACTTTGTCATATAATTGAAACATAAATCACTCTTCTTGTTCATAGCTCTCTTCCAAAGCGATTCTAGTATGAAGCCTTTTTTAACTATTGTTTACCTTATAAATTCATCTACCTTACATTTCAAATCCCCTCACGAACTATTGTTTAATTCTTCTCCCAATTTTAATCATCTTCATGTTTTTAGTTGCACATGTTATCCTTTTCTTGCTTACACTAAAGTTGATAAACTCACACCTAAATCCATTCCATAGGTATTGATCCCTCTATAAATAAAATTTATTTTTCCTGACATGTTAAATTTCTTGAAACTCAATTTCCTAATCCCTAACCCAAGATCTCTTCCTCTTCTACCACTTCTCTATCTTTACCATTACAAATTCAATTATCATCTGCTCCCTTACCACTTTTTAGTTTTCTCTTCTTACTAGTCTTGACTATTTCTACCTCACTCATGCGTCCTATACCTTTTTCCTTGCCTATTCCACTTATTCCTCAACCATCATCCTCCTCTTCTCATCCAATGGTCACTCACACTCAAGACCATACTTGACCTTTAAAATCTTTTCTTGACCACAATACTTACAACACTACTATTCCTACATCTCTTGATCCAAAGCATACTTCTTTCACTTAAGTAAACAAAATTTCCTCCTCAACGACAAGCTATGCTTGATGAGTTCGAAGCTCTCTATCATAACAATACTTGGTCCCTTATTTCCCCTCCTCTAGGTGTAAATATTTTCAGTTATAAGTGGGTATTTCGTACAAAGCTTAAGCCTAATGGTTCCTTCAGTAGCTATAAAACCTACCTGGTAGCTAAAGGCTATCATCAATCACCCAGTATTAATTATAATAACACATTCAGTCTGGTTGTCAAACTAACTACCATTCACCTCATTCTAACACTTTCCTTAGCTAAAAACTGGTCCATTTGTCAGCTTGATGTTAACAAAGCTTTTCTCTATGGCATCTTACAAGAACCTATTTTAATGTAATAACTACATAGTTGTACTGATCCTTATCATCCTTATTATGTATGTCATTTACACAAAGCTTTATAGTCATAAGAAAGCTTCTGGAGATTCGTTTTACTGTTTAAGTTATTAACTTACACCTTCGATTCACTTCATGCAAAGTTGAGACATCTCTTTTTATTCACTCCACATCATCTCACACCATATTTTTCCTTATTTAAGTGGATTATATCTTGGTAACTAGTTCTCCACAACAATTTGTTCAAACCATCATTAATTCTCTTCACTCTACTTTCACTAAAAGATCTAAATCCTCTTCACTACTTTATTAGCATCGAAGCCACATTTACACCCCAAACATATTGAAATTGATATTCATTTTATTCACGATTTGGTTGCAAAGAAATTTTTGTTTATACAACTTGCTGATATTCTCACCAACCCATTGGGTTCTACTCTTTTTTCACTATTACGTCATAAGCTCAATGTTCTTGTAAACATTAGCTTGTGGGGGGCGAATAATAGAACATCTTAATAGAACATCTTCTAAATCTTTTCTTTTATAAGTACATTATATAAACTCCTCCTTGCACAAGGCATCTTGGTTTAGATAATATCACATATAGTTTGATCATTTAGTTTAGATTGAATCAATTACAAATTGATTCACCTTATCTCAAATTGTGTATAAATATAGTATATGTTGTAAGGAAAAACATATTAGAAATTAATACAATACACTTCACTTTCAATTTCTTAGATTTAGTCTTCCTTTCAAAAAGAAGCATTAAATTTGATAATACAAAAGCCTATTTGAGAAAGTGTAGATTGAGGCATGTTGTATATATTGATTTTGTGAGCATTTCCTTTTATTTTTCAATTTGAAAGAAGCATTATATCTAATAGTACAAAAGCTTATTTGAGGAAGCGTAAACCAAGGCTTGTTGAATGTGTTGATTTTTTTCAACATTTCCTTTTATTTTCAATTTGAAAGAAACATTAAATCTGATAGTACAAAACCCTATTTAAGGAAGCGTAAACCAAGGCTTATTGCATATGTTGATTTTATGAGCATTTCCTTTTATTTTTCAATTTAAAAGAAACATTAAATCTGATAGTACAAAAGCCTATTTGAGGAAGTGCAAATCGAAGGTTGTTGCGCATGTTAATGTTGTGAGCGTTTTCTTTTATTTTTCAATTTGAAAGAAACATTAAATCTGATAGTACAAAAGCCTATTTGAGGAAATGTAAACCGAGGCTTGTTGCGCATGTTGATTTATGAGTATTTCCTTTTATTTTTTAATTTAAAAGAAACATTAAATCTGATAGTACAAAAGCCTATTTGAGGAAGCGTAAAGTGAGGCTTATTGCATATGTTGATTTTGTGAGCATTTCCTTTTATTTTTCAATTTGAAAGAAGCATGAAATTTGAGTGTACGAAAGCCTATTTAATAAAGTGTAAACAGAGGTTGATAACCTACAAATTTTGTAAGCATTTTTTTATTTTTCAATTTCAAAAAAACATTAAATCTGATATTATAAAAGGCTATTTGAGGAAGGCTTGTTGAGACTTGAGAGTAGATACAAAGAATCAAGCAGCATTGGAGATACAAGGTACAGATAATCTGCATTGGAATAACAAATGGGTTATGTCAGGATATGAAACACTACTCACAAGAATGGGGTCTGGCTTCTTATTACAAGAAGCCTTCGTCAAGATTTAGTAGTGTTAGGAGGACTAGTGTTCATAATGAACCTAAGAATTTGCTTAACTCTAACTTCTTATGTTAGACATGATATAATCTATATACATGTCTATTATAGAAAAATGAAAATGTGGAATGTTATTACATACCTCCTGCCATTGATGTTGAGAGATTTTAGACAAATATGAGCAGGCTCTTCTAAGCTTTTAGCAAATGCAAAAGATGGTGTATGCAAAAATATTACTAAGCCTAGGGACCCAATATCCTTATATTTGTTGTTGTCTTCCATCAAAACAATGAAAGGACATGATGGTTTACAGTGGAACAAACACAACCTATCATAAAGGAAACCAATGGATAACAGTCTCCCACTTGGGTCATAGATGTAATCTAAAAGTCATAAAACCTCTACTTAATTAAAGAAACCAAATGCACGAATCATGGCAATAAGTCTTCTAAATGTGAGCATTCTCTTATATGTATCACGATGCATCTTAATTTCTTATGCCATTTTAAGTAAATGAATAAACCTTTATGTTTATTCTAGGTCCATAATAATTGTAATTCTCGAAATAAAAATGTGTACACCAAAATGAGAAAAACAACTAACTAATAAGAGTTTCGTGAAAGTACATACATAAATCACATAATGGAACTAAGTCCCATTCTAGCAACATGATCCTTAAAACTCTTTGGTGGCATGCCTTTTATTAAAGGATCGACAATCATTAATTCATTGCAAATGTGTTGAATGATCACTTCATTCTCTTGGACACGTTCCCTATTGGCCAAATACTTAATGTCGACGTATTTACTTCGACTACCACTTTTGTTATTTTTGGTCAAGCAAACTGCAGCTGAATTGTCACAGTACATTCTTAATGGCTTAGAAATAGGATCCACAATTCTAAGCCCAGATATGAAATTCTTCAACCATACACCATGTGATGTAGCCTCAAAACAAGAAATGAACTCAGCCTCTATGGTGGAAGTAGCAGTCAAAGTCTGCTTTGAACTCCTTCAGGATATGGCTCCACTGGCAAACATAAATACATATTCAGATGTTGACTTTCGTGAATTAACACAACCAGCAAAGTTCGAATATGAGTAGCCAACTACTTCGAGGTTATCAGTTCGACTATACATAAGCATGTAATCTTTTATCCCTTGAAGGTACCTCATCACCTTTTTGGCAACTCTCCAATGATCTATACCTAGGTTACTTTGATATCTTCCCAATATTCCAATAACAAATGCAATGTCAGGTCTTGTACAAAACTGAGCATACATTAGGCTCCCTACTGCAAAAGCATATGGAATATTTTTCATTTGTTCCCTTTCAATCTCATTTTTTGAGAATTGGTTCAAATTGAACCTATCACCCTTCATAATAGGTGCTATACTCGGTGAACAATTTTTCATCCAAAACCTTTCTAAAACCTTACTGGTATAGGTTTCTTGGGATAGACCTAAAAGGTATTGAGATTTGTCCCTATGGATCTTAATGTCAATGATATAAAATGCCTGACCTATATCCTTCATATCAAAATTCTTAGAAAGGAACTGTTTCACCTCATATAGCAAACCTTTGTCATTTGTGGCGAGTAAAATATCATCCACATATAGAACAAGGAAACAAATTTTACTCCCACTAACTTTCAGATATATACATTGATCCATGATATTTTCTACAAAACCATATGAAGAGATGATATCATGGAATTTCAAATACCATTGATGGGAGTTTTGTTTCAATCCATATATGGATTTCTTAAGCTTACACACCAAATGCTCACCATGACTAGAGGAGAATCCTTCCGGTTGTTTCATATAAACTTCTTCCTCTAGGTCTCTATTTAGGAATGCTATTTTCACATCCATTTGATGTAGTTCCAGATCAAAATGGGCAACCAATGCCATAACCACTCATAAGGAATCCTTTTTAGATACAGGAGAAAAGGTCTCTATGTAATCGATTCCCTCTTTTTGAGTAAATCCTTTGGTAACAATTCTAGCTTTATATCTTTCAACATTTCCTAATGAGTCCTTTTTTGTCTTAAAGACACATTTACATTTAATGGCCTTTGCACCATTAGGCAAATTGACAAGATCCACACTTTGTTAGATTCCATAGAATTCATCTCATCTACTACAGCATTGTACCACAATTAAGATTAATTGCAACTTATGGCTTGTGAAAACATTTCAGGATCATTTTGGGCTCTAATGTTATAGTCGACTTCTTGTAAATACACAATGTAATCACTAGTTATTGCTGATTTCTTATCTCTAGTTGATCGTCTTAATATTGTATTAGCGCCCTCCTGAGGAGGAGCTTGTACAACTTGTTGTTCAACAACCTGTGGTGATTGCTGAATAATTGGATCTACTAGATTGTCATCAACAGCTTGTGGAACTTCAATGATTGGTTATTCACCTCCCATTTGACTTTGAGGGATGCTATGAACAATAATCAATTTATTACTTGAAGTAGGAGTTTGTATTTCACAATGATCCCTCTTAAGAACTAAGTCCTGAGATTGATCACTCCCACTAATTAAGTCATTATAAAAAAACTTTGCATTTTTTGATTCCACAAACCTAGTACTATGAGCTGGACAATAAAATCTGTACCCTTTGGACCTTTCAGCATATCTAATGAAATACTCACTTATAGTCCTTGGATCCAGTTTCTTTTCTTATGGATTATAAACTCTTACTTTAGAAGGGCATCCCTAAATGCGTATATGTCGCAAACTCAGTTTTCAACCTTTCCATAACTCAAATGGTGTTTTAAAAATAACTTTGGTTAGAACTCGATTTAATATATACACTGTTGATTTAAGAGCTTCAGTCCACAATGATTTAGGAAGTTTAGAGCTGCTAAGCATACTCCGCACCATATCTAATAATGTTTAGTTTCTTCTTTTTACTACACCATTTTGGTCTGGAGACCTAGGTATGGAGTATTGAGCTATTATCCTATGCTTTTGAAGAAACTTAGCAAATGGACTAGGTGCTTGTCCACCCTCAGTGTATCAACCATAAAATTCTCCACCTCTTTTTGATCTCATGATCTTTATTTGCTTACCACATTATTTATCTACTTCTATTTTAAATACCTTAAAGGCATCTAATACTTCGTTCTTGTTACGAAGCAAATAGAGATACATATATTATGAGTAATCATCTATAAATGATATGAAGTATTTCTGACCATACAAGTCTATTTTTAGACTACAAATGTCTGTATGTATGATCTCTAATATGTCTAAACTCCTCTTAGCACCTTTCCTTTTCATGTTGGTTTGCTTTCCCTTTATGTAGTGCATGCAAACATCAAAATTAGCAAAATCTAGAGTATTAAGTACTCCATCATTCACTAGTTTTTTTATTCTTTCAAAGAAATATGTCCCAATCTTCGGTGCCACAATATAGAGGATTGTTCACTCATAACACATCTTTTAATACTAGCAATTTTAATACTAGCAATACTAGAGACATGCATTGTATTGTAAAAAACATTTTCTTGCAATTTAATTCAGAAAAGATCATCAATCATTATACCGTTCCTAACAAGATTAGATTCATGATACAAACCAAATGATGTATTTGAAAAGTTAAAGGAATATACCATATATACAAGTCTTGAAACTGAAATCAAATTTCTTGAGAAACTTGGAATATAAAATGTTCTTTTCAAATTCAAAACAAAACCAGAATTTAAAACTAATTTACATGTCCCAACAACTTCCACATGTGAATGCATCTTGTTGCCTAAATAGATGCATTGTTCACTGCCCACGAGCTTCTTGTGCTTTAGAAAACCCTGTAAGGTATTGGAAATATAGATTGTAGAACCAGAATCAATCCACCAAGTGTTATGAAAAACATCAACCATATTAGATTCATAACAAACAAGTGAGATTGAAATACCTTTCTTTATAAGCCAAGCCTTAAATTTGGCACAATCCTTCTTTATGTGCCCTTTCTTTTTGTAGAAGCAACATTTGGGATTGAAATCTTTTTGATCTCAGTATGGACTGGCATTTTACCCTTTTCTTTTTGTTTGGCTTGCCTTCTATTCCTTCCTTCTGTTGCCATATGTGCACTTTCACTCAATTCCATTACTAACCTCCCTTCCTCTTGAACACATATGGTCAGAATTTCATTGATAGACCATTTATCCTTATATGTGTTGTAAGAGATTTTAAAGGGTCCATATTGTGGTGGAAGACAATTAAGTATGTAATGCACAAGGAAAGAGTCGAACATTTCAACCTCAAGAGACCTCAGTTGAGCTGTAATGTCCCTCATTCGCAAAATGTGTTCACGCACACCTCTAACACGTGTGAGCTTTATTGATGATAACTTAGTCATTAAGGTGCTAGCTAGGGCCTTATATGAAGACTCAAATTGTTCATCAATAGCCTTCAATAGATCCCTAACATGATCACACTCTCCAATAGAACCACGAATAGTAAGGTGAATTTTGGTCTTTATGTACATCATACTGAGGCAATTAGATTACTCCCAACGTTCATAAAGAGCAATTTTAGCCTGAATGCTAGTTTCAATAGGTACATATGGCTCATCTTTTCGGATAACATAATCAATGACTATACACCCTAATTGGAGGTGAATCCTCTCTTTTTATATTTAATTATCACTATTCAATTCGGGAATATCACATTGAATATCAGAAAAATTTACAGGTTGAATAACTGCACAAAATTCAAAATATATGCTTATGTTACTAAATTTGTTGAAGCAAAGAAACATGTATCATGTTTTACCAATGTTAAAAGATGCTATCATATTTCATATATGAATTACATAACAATTAAAACTACCTGTGGGCTAACTTTAATTGAAAGATTCATACATACTCTTTATGATGAAACTATCAAATATTATTCTTTTTCTTAATACCCGTGGGTAAATTAAGAAAAAGACAATTTGCTATTCCATCCTAATTAATCGTGCAAATATAATAAATCTTCCTATCAGATATAATTTGTTACATTTAAATATGATTAATTACAATTTGTGTCATTTTACTAGATGTGATCCATAACACATAATATATATTTTTAATTAA
>JANSVA010000216.1:31124564-31139164 GCA_025504915.1 Erythroxylum reticulatum
ATCCGAAATCACTCTAAAATTTTACTAATATAGGTTTCTTGGGATAGACCTAAAATGTATTGAGATCTATCCATATGGATCTTAATGCCAATGACGTAAGATGCCTCAACTATAACCTTCATATCAAAATTGTTAGAAAGGAACTGTTTCACCTCATATAGCAAACCTTGGTCATTTATGGCGAGTAAAAATATCATCCACATATAGAAGAAGGAAATAAATTTTACTCTCACTAACTTTCAGATACATGCATTAATCCATGATATTTTCTACAAAACCATATGAAGAGATGATATCATGGAATTTCAAATACCATTGACGGAAGGCTTGTTTCAATCCGTATATGGATTTCTTAAGCCTACACACCAAATGCTCACCATCACTAGAGGAGAATCCTTCCATTTGTTTCCTATAAACTTCTTCCTTTAGGTATCCATTTAGAAATGATGTTTTCACATCCATTTGATGTGGTTCCATATCAAAATGGGCAACTAATGCCATAATCAGCCATAAGGAATGCTTTTTAGATACAGGAGAAAAGGTCTCTGTGTAATCGATTCCTTCTTGTTGAGTAAATCCTTTGGCAACAAGTCTAGCTTTATATCTTTCAATGTTGCCTAATGAGTCCCTTTTTGTCTTAAAGACCCATTTACATCCAATGGCCTTTGCACCATTAGGCAAATTGACAAGATCCCAGACTTTGTTAGATGCCATAGAATTCATCTTATCTACCGTAGCATTATACCACAATTGAGATTCATTGCAACTAATGGCTTGTGAAAACGTTTCAAGGTCATTTTTAGCTTCAATGTTATAGTCAACTTCTTGTAAATACACATTGTAATCGCTAGGTATTGCTGATTTCCTTTCTCTATTTGATCTTCTTAATACTATATTAACGCCCTCCTGAGGGGAGCTTCCACAACTTGTTGCTCAACAACCTGTGGTGATTGCTGAGCAATCAGATCTACTAGATTGTCATCAGTAGCTTGTAAAACTTCAATGATTGGTTGTTCACCACCCATTTGACTTTGAGGGATGCTATGAATGACAATCAATCTATTACTTAAATTAGGAGTTTGTATTTCACAATAATCCTTCTTTGGAACTAAGTCCCGAGATTAATCACTCCCACTAGTCAAGTCATTCTTAAGAAACTTTGCATTTCTTGATTCCACAAACCTAGTACTATGAGATGGATAATAAAATATGTATCCTTTGTACATTTCAACATATCCAATGAAATACCCATTTATTGTCCTTGGATCTAGTTTCTTTTCTTGTATATTATAAACTCTTACTTCAGAAAGACATCCCCAAATGTGTATATATCGTAAACTTAGTTTCCAACCTTTCCATAACTCAAATGGTATTTTAGAAACAACCTTTGTTGGAACTCGATTTAATATATACACTGTCGTTTTAAAAGCTTCAGTCCATAAGGATTTAGGAAGTTTAGAGTTGCTAAGCATACTCCGCATCGTGTCTAATAATGTTCAGTTTCTTCTTTTTTCTACACCATTTTGGTTTGGAGACCTAGGCATGGTGTATTGAGCTATTATCCCATTCTCTTAAAGAAACTTCGCAAATGGAACGGGTGCTTGTCCACCTTCAGTGTATATACCATAATATTCTTCACCTCCATCTGATCTCACGATATTTATTTGATTACTACATTATTTCTCTACTTCCGTTTTAAATACCTTAAAGGCATCTAATGCTTCGTTCTTGTTATGAAGAAAAAAGAGATACATAGATTGCGAGTAATCATCTATAAATGAGATGAAGTATTTCTGACCATACAAGTCCATTTCTGGACTGCAAATGTCTATATGTATGATCTCTAATATGTCTGAACTCCTGTTAGCACCTTTCTTTTTCATGTTGGTCTGCTTTCCCTTTATGCAGTCCATATAAACATTAAAATCAGTAAAATCTAGAGTATTAAGTACTCCATCATTCACTAGTTTTTTATTCTTTCAAGGAAAATATGTCCCAATCTTCGGTGCCACAACATAGAGGATTGTTCATTCATAACAAATCTTTTAATACTAGCATTACTATGGACATGCATTGTAATGTGAAAAACATTTTCTTGCAAATTAATTCAGAAAAGACCATCAATCATTGTACCTTTCCCAACAAGATTAGATTCATGATACAAACTAAATGATGTATTTGAAAAGTTAAAGGAATATTCTATAGGTACAAGTCTTGAAACTGAAATAAAATTTCTTAAGAAACTTGAAATGTAAGCGTTCTTTCCAAAGTCAAAAAAAACCAAAAGTTAAAACTAAGTTACATGTCCCAACAGCTTCCACATGTGAACACATCTTGTTACCTGAATAGATGCATTATTCACTGCCCACTAGCTTCCTGTGGTATAGAAAACCCTGCAAGGTATTGGAAACATATATTGTAGAACCAAAATCAATCCACAAAGTGTTGTGACAAACATCAACCATATTAGATTCATAATAAACAAGTGAGATTGAAATACCTTTCTTTATAAGCCAAGCCTTAAATTTGGCACAATCCTTCTTTATGTGCCCTTTCTTTTTGCAGAAGCGGCACTTGGGATTGAAATCCTTTTTTATCTTAGTACAGATTGGAATTTTACCCTTTTCCTTTTTGTTTGGCTTGCCCTCTATTCCTTCCTTCTGTTGCCATATGTGCACTTTCACTCAATTCCATTTCTAGCCTCCCTTCCTCTTGAACACACATGGTTAGAAGTTCATTGATAGACCATTTATCCTATGTGTGTTGTAAGAGATTTTAAAGGGTCCGTATTATGGTGGAAGAGAATTAAGTATGTAATGCACAAGAAAAGACTCGGATATTTCAATCTCAAGAGACCTCAGTTGAGTCACAATGTCCCTCATTCACATGATGTGCTCACACATACCTCTAACATTTGTGAGCTTCATTGATGATATCTTAGTCATTAAGATGCTAGCTAGGGCCTTATCTGAAGACTCAAATTGTTCATCAATAGCCTTCAATAGATCCCTAAACTGATCACACTCTCCAATAGAACCATGAATACTAAGGTGAATTTTGGTCTTTATGTACATCATGCTGAGGCGATTAGATTGCTCCCAATGTTCATAAAAAGCAACTTCAGCCTAAGCACTAGTTTCAGTAGGTACATGTGGTTCATCTTTTCGGATAGCATAATCAATGTCCATATACCCTAATTGGAGGAGAATCCTCTCTTTCCATATTTTATAGTTATTACCATTCGGGAATATTATATTGAATATTAGAAAAATTAACAGGTTGAATAACTGCACAAAATTCAAAATACATACATGCTTATGTCACTAAATTTGTTGAAGCAAAGAAACAGATATCATGTTTTACTAATGTTAAAACATGCAATCATATTTCATATATGAATCATATAACAATTAAAACTGCATGTAGGCTAAGCTTTAATTAAAAGATTCATACTTACTCTTTATGATGAAACTATCAAATTATATTATTTTCCTTAATACCTGTGGGTAAATTAAGAAAAGGACAATTTGTTATTCCATCCTAATTAATCGTGCAAATATAATAAATCTTCCTGTGGGATAAATTTTGTTATATTTAAATGTGATTAATTACAATTCGTGTCATTTTACTAAATGTGATCCATAACATATAATATATATTTTTAATTAATCAAAGATGTTGTGACTAATCTTCAACTAATTAAAATTATATTGATCACATGACAACTCATTTTATGCAAAACTATGAATAATAAAGGTTCTACATAATCCTTTACAATTGTTTAATAATGAATCAATATCATATATTTGCATAAAATAAATATATATACATGAATTTCAAATCAAACAATGATTTAAATCTTGTAATTTAATACAATTGAGCTAATTTATTAAAACTGAAATATTTATAATTTCTATATCTAAATATCAAATAAATATGAATCATAATATATATATAGTATATTTTCAACGAGGCCCTACTAAATATAACCTTTAATTCATGTACAACTTTTCCATATTTCATGTTTGTCAAGACTTCATACAATAATAAAAGTGAATAGTGGGTCCCATGAGAAGCTCTTTGAGTTACAAAATGTATAATAATGCTTTATAACTAAAAGTTGCAGTAATACCCACGAAAACAAGTTTTTTGCACCGTTATTCAAAACTTTGCAAACAATGGCCCACGTCGAAAATTTTTGATCTTTCAAAAGTCAGTGTAGTGCAAATGCACTAACAATTAAAGCACACATGGTGGGTCATGTTGATAATTTGCAATTTAGCAAAAGAATGAGAAAAATAAACACAGGATTCGTCATCTTCTTAACGGGTCGACTTGACCCACATCTAACTCATATAACAAAACTAACTATATCTTGGCTTCTTAAACTCTATTTTTAATGATTCAAAAGTCATTTTAAGCAGAATTATGTTTTGTACAGTATAATGACTCAGTCCAACATCAATATATGCAACAAAAGAAACACCCAATCATGCATATAATACTTTATATACATGTCTATTATAGAAAAATAAAAATGCGGAATGTTATTACATATCTCCTATCATTGATGTTGAGAGATTTCGGACAAATATGAGCGGGCTCTTTTAGGCTTTTAGTAAATGCAAAAGATGGTGTATACAAAAATATTGCTAAGCCTAGGGACTTCAATCTCCTTATATTTCTTCTTGTCTTTCATCAAAACAACGAAAGAACATGATAGTTCGCAGTAAAAGGATATGAGATTTCAAAATGAACAGACACAACCTATCATAAAGGAAACGAATGGATAACATCTCATACTACAAAGTAGGCATATGTCCATGATATAATGTCAATATTCTTAATCTCTTGCCACCTCGTAGGTGTCCAACAGTGAGCGGAGAAAGTGCTACAATTTCTTGTTCCACCTTGTTCTCATAAACGATTGGTGACTTGTCAATCTGCTACCTCCAAATAGAAATAGTTACAAAACGTTATAAAATCTCTTACCAGACAAAATTCTATCCAAAATTTATTAGTTGGAGTTATACGTAAAAATATGACCCATAACTTATTTGACTTGAAAATTTTAATTTAAATATATATATATCTCTTTAATTGTATACAATTTCACTTAAATTTAATATATTTTTTGTTTAAATTTCTCAAAATTCAGTGTTAATATTTGAGATGAATAAATTTTGAATTTAACAAAGTGTACAAAAATTTGCACTAATTATGAATTAAAGGAAGTTAATTTGATGTAAATAAATTTATTTATAGAAACAAGTTAATAAATAAAATTGTCTCACATAAATAAGGGGAAATACAAGTATGATGTGAAAGCCAACAACGCATTGCCTCCTGGCGATGCGAATATTATCAGGTAAATTATAGAATCACACAAATCTTCAATACTCGCGTTTGAAATTTTCAGAGAATTTAGACATGCAAGTAAGCTCCTTAATGAAAAGAGAAAGAGGGATAGGGGACGAAAGGGGCATAGATCTTCTGAACTCCTTACCTTGTACCTATTACTTCTTTGATCTCAACCATAATAAATTGAATGGTTGAAAACATAAGGAGACAGAGGCGCTGAGTAGGGGAGTACAGAAGATCTGTTTACGAAAGGGGTACATTACATTCCTTTATTGCGTATGACAACACAACACAACAGATCTCAAAATAATATAATTTTGGTATTATTTGTCGAACCAAAATTTTCCATAAATTAGTCTGAAGCTCGGTCAAAGTCCCGAGAGCCCGGCCCGGCCCGGCCCTATTGTATCTCTGAGACACAACTATTCAAAAACCTATTGTCAAGGTAGACTAGAGCAGCGAGTGAAAGAGATGCTAATGATTAGAAAGAGGGAGTCCAGTTCTGCGTCATCACTGTAACGTATGTGAGATACGTAGATTTGCGGGCCCCATTGCCTGGCCTCCGTCTCCGTAGAAAAACAAGAGCTGAGCTGGCGTCTCATGACTTTTGAGATGGTCCATACTTCACCTTCTTACGATATACCATTTTTTTCCTTTTGGAAACGAAAATTTTAAATAGCCAAAAGCCAAAACAAGTACAGGTTCACGCAGCTTGTGTACTTAATCAGGACACGAAGACATTATATAAACCATGCAACCCCTGTCCACTAGCAGAACTTTTATTATCACAAAATGCCGACAGATTACTTGATTCATTTCATGCATTTATTTTATCACAAAGACAATATCTTTCCTGTCTACCATCCAACAAAATCATCTATCTAAGCATATTACATACTTGATTACTAAGTACAAACAAATCCCAATACGAAACCACCACTCCCCATTTATAAGTATGTGGAATACCTTCTTCTCCTTTTTTTTCTATTGGAGACAAAGGATAGTGAAAAAGGAATAAAGAGAAAGATTATGAAACCAATCCTGTTCCTAACATCTCCCAAGTTCGTTGAGAAAGCCGACGAACCGTGCGCTACAGCGAGGAATGAAACATTGCTGTAGGACAGTAGGAGACAAAAGAAGGAACCAAAATGGCAACTTCTTCTTGTAAGGATAAAGTGTATGAAAAGCAGAGGGTAGGGACTAATTACATAATCTGGGAGTGGAAATTTGGTTGAAGTTGGAGGGACGAATGTCGAGTTCTTGGGTCCAAGCCGTCCGGTCCTGAACATGCAAATGCCAGTAGGTCTGAGCCAGCGAGTCTGGGTCCATTATATCACCTGCTCCACTTATTTGTTGTTGTTGGTGCCCAGTTGCAGTCCTCTGCAAGGTCGATGGTCCCCTACAATGTCCGTCCGTTTCTCATTAATTGCTCATCATTCATCATTTATCACTCCTTTTCCCTTCACAACTATGCAAAAATGAGCTCTTCACCAATGCTTCCAATTAGGTTAATGTCTCTTGTTCCAATCTTATCATTGTTGGCCGTGTATTATATATGCTATTAAAGTGAGGGCCTTAGGGGACTATAAGCAGTAAAATGTATAGAATATATTGCTGTTTTCTTCTGTAATGGTAGGCAGAGGCAGATATGAGATAGATTATTTGGGAAAAAAAAATAAAAGAGCATCAGAAACCGATACAGATATAAAGATGAGAATGAACTAACCTTGGTGGCCCAATTACACCATCGATGATTACGTGTGCTACGTGCACACCAAGAGGTTGGAACTCCCTGGCCAGGCATTGAGATAGAGCTCTCAAAGCAAACTTTCCACAACCTGTTTTGATGACATACGTGTACAGATGTTGAGATTCAGATCGATAAACGCCAGAGGAAAAAAAAACACTTTAAATAAAAAGAAATAACATGGGTAGTCTCCAAAGATAAATTTTTTCAAGATTCATGTTTTGTGGAGTAAGTGATTACATAGTTCAGATAAGCCAGCAAACCCACTCAAAGAAGCTGCACACCCGGTGAACAAGATTGTTCCTTTCCCTCTCTCCACCATGGCCGGAATAACCTGGTGACATAAAATACGAAGCTTAACATACAGGAACTCTACTAGATAGGGTAATGGTCTAATTCGGTCATTAACTAAGTTGGGAAAACCGAAATGGAGGGTCGAGATATGGTATACTTGTTGGGCACAAAGGAAGGCACCAGTCGACGAGACTGCGAGGGATTTTTCGAAGGAATCGATGCGAATATCAGTGAAGCTGGTGGGTTGCCAGTCAGAGACCGGCTGGTATGCATTGTAGACAAGAACTTCCACAAAGCCAAGTGAGAGAACCCCTTCAAATGCTTCTCTCACACTTCTTGAAGCCGAGCAATCTATTCTAATCGCATACACCTGAGCCTTCTCTACTCTAGCTATCTCGTCTGCAAATCTCGACAACCTCCCTGCAAATCATGTATGTATCTCGCCATGAGCTTCATCGTTTTTCTCCTTCAAGCACTGAATTTCTTTTCACTAATTATCTTCAAAAACTAGCTGTGTTTCTAACCAACTTGTAATGTAAATCATTTTCAAGAGAAACAAAATGTTAAAACTGTGTCAAAGTCATCACAAATCATTAGCGGTTAAAGCGGTAAAAGGACAAGTCTGTCTCCAAGATTAGCAGATAAAGGGAACTACTGGTTGTGTAACAATATTGAATTATCCTCGTTATCTTTTCTTTTTGTGGCAAAGAAAACAGGCGAAGAAGGAGAAGAGAGATATATGTCATTAAGAGAGGTACCTAAGTCACGGGCGAGGATGGCAACAGTGTAACCTTCATGAGCGAACTTGCGTGCGATGGATCGGCCCAGCTTTGGTCCGACGCCGACAATGGCTGCGATGCCCTTGGTGGGGACGGAGCTCCCCATGTTTCGCATATTGGAAGAAGCCTATTCGTTTTTTTCCCCCCTGATGCTGGAATTCAGCTGATAATAACTAGCTAGTAGCAGCAAGAGCAAGCAATTTCTGACGAGTAGTTGTTGGTGTTACTTAAGAGCTGACCCTAGTTGACAGGGAAGTTACTACTACGATGGGGATAGAAGGTGGGGGTGGATGGTACTGCGCCTACAATCTTCTTCGTACCTTTCTTCTGAAGTCTGCGTCTTTGCCTACTCCCTCACTGGCATTGTTCTAACTATAATCCATTACTCTTTTTTATCGAAGGATTGGCCTTTGTGGTAAAAGAGGTAGAAATAGTTTATGTTCACATCACTTTTAATGAAAAACAGAGTATATTTGATTTAAAGTATTTATGACAAATTGAAAACAAAACAATTAGATTGACTAATGTGATTAAGTGGTTCAAGTCGAGATTCTTAGAAACATGGTTTTTAATGTGATCAAAATATCAAGATGTAATTTATAAGATGTAAAAAAAAAACAAAAATAAGAACAAAATTTCTCCTAATTGGTTCCTTAAAAATTATCAAATTATTTAAAAAATTTAATATGTCAATAAATTATTTATTTAAATGCATATTAAAATTTATGTTTAAGAAATAGGGAAGTAAATTTATTCCTCCTTCCTCCAATACTTCAAACCTAAGAGCCCGCTCTCCCCAAGTAATTGGTCATATGGATCAACCTTTAGTTTTATCATTCGATCACGACAATGACAAAGAAGAAAAAAAAATCTTTGGAATTGAAAGTGACCATTTCCCAATGAAAACAATCTTTGGAAATGAAAGTGTGGGAAGTTCTCTACTGATACAAATAGGACCAATTTATCATCATATGATCATATGCTCTAGTGGATCTGAATTCTGATAGAAATTTACAGAGAGATGTACCAATCTCTTTTTTTTATTATTTTCAAATTTTCTAAGGAATTCATCTCAGAATCATTTCCTAGAACCAATCAATTAAAAATGAAACTACAATTATTCAATGAACCTGCCCTACTCTTCCTTCTGTCTCAGACAACTCATAGGCATGGGGTTCTTAATCAAAACAACTGTTGGCGTAAAGTTTTCTATTAGAGATATGAAATATCAATCATAAAAGCCGTGATCATCACCAGATATTTTAATACTTCTACTTTTACAATCTCTAAAGTTCTCTATCAGATCTAGGTAATTACTAAAAAATCAAAATATATTAAATTTGTGAGGAAAAAGAAAAGTGGCAGCCCTAGTGAATCGTGATTGAAGCCATTTGTGTCTTGCTTTGTTTTAATCTTATCAGCGGTTTCTTCAAATTTGAAGTAGGGCTACCACCGAGCACCAAAGTCCTGTAGTAATGGGTTGGTCTTTGCTAAGTAAGGTTACTACTTGTGTATACAATAGTGTTAAATATTTACTGGTAGTGCTAAGCGGCCTTTTCAAGTCTCACAAATTACGAGTGAGAGGTAATCTAAATTTGGTAATGATTTAAAGATGTTACTGACAATTTGAGACCGCCCAAAATAAAATTTATTAATTATATAGTTTAGATAATATTATTTTAAATTAAATATTTCACAATTTATTTAGTTGTCGTATAAACCTTACATTAATTACCTCACAAATTGCTAAATAAAACTATTAGTTAATAAATAAAAATTTAGCCAACCTTTAGAATATTTTTTGTATCTTTCCATTTAAACAATACAAGTTTATTGCTTATAGGGTTTATATAATCTCTCAATTTGACATTCTATAAATTTCTAAATTTAAATATTTGTTAATAAATTAAATGTTAATCAACTTATGAGATTTCTTTCTTTTGTATTCTTTTCATCTAAATATTTAAGTAATATAAGAAACTTGCTCTTTTTCTTTTAGGTCATTTTCTTCTTTAAAAATCTGTTAGGGTTTTTCTTCCTTCTTAACTAAGGTATCAGTTTCAATCATCCCATGGGAAATTATCTTCCATTGTCACTTAAACTTGCACAAATTGAGTTACCTCGTATGTTTTGATATGTTAAATTCAAAAATTCAAGGATTTGATTTTTCAATAATTAATTTATGGATTGGATTTGAACATAAAAATTAAGCTAAAAATTATGATTCAAATATAAAATTAAAAAATCTATATTTATATTTATAAATACCCTAAAATTTAGGTCAACTTATAATTTTCATATAATGATTTCTCATTCCCATAATTATTGAAAAAGAGAAAAAAAGACAGAAAATTATTTATCAAAATAAGTTAATTTTTTAATTTACTCAGTCTAATTTAGTTATTTATTTTAATGAAAGATGATTTTTTTTAGTGATGATGATATTGAAGAATTTTATTTTAGTTAGTGTTCAAATAAATATTTTCTTGGGCATCGATTTCCGGAACCAAACCCTCGCAGAATATCATAAGACTTGAGTGTATGTCCCTTGTAGGGTTATTTCCATGTAATTTCCTTAACCATCATCGGTACATCTTCTTGCTCTGATATCATAAAATATTTGACCCTACTTTTGGAGCCCAATATTTGAAGTCATAAAGCATGATCATATTATCCTATAGGGTTATTTCTATGAACCCTCATTAGTTATCATCCTATAAGATTGGCGTGCCCACACCAATCAAACATAAAAAACAAACTCATTTCTCCTATTTCAGAATAGCTTCTGGGAAACATTAAACCTGAATTACAATTTGACTTCTTTAGAACGTTTGTTTCTCATTGTCTTAAGTTTATAATGATACCAAAATCATTCAATTTGGCTCAGAAATTTGAAACAATATACTATATCCAAATTTCATCTAGAAATTGAAAGTCTTAGGGACTGAATTAATATTTGATTCCTTCAGATAATTTGTAGCTCTATGTCTTTAAATCATAATAAAATAATAATTGTCTCAGTCGGAGCTCTATAGATCAAAATATCATCAAAATACCGAAGTATGTACAGTAAAATATCCAATTCATACTCTTCCAACTCATACCCTTACTTTGATTCAATCAATCTTTTTCAAATTAATATCAAAAGCTATAAATTTTTATAGAGAGATAGAAAAATGTGTTAGGAATCGATTGGTCGAAGAATCACTTCATTTGGAGGTCAGATAACAAGGTCCTTGCTGAAAGAATCAAACAAGGTTTTATCCTCAATCATAATGAACTTATTTTGGAAAAATTGGCATAACTTTCTCTAAAGATGTCAAATTAAGGTCATCTTAGGAAGATTTCAAAGAGGAATTCGAGGTCTACAACTTTTGTGAAGACCTTAAAGAGAGATTTTATTTTCTAGAGGGTCAAAATTGAACTATATGAAACATCAAACGAAAGGCCAGATGAAAGGCTTTAGTCTCAGACTGAGTCAGACAAAGGGATTCAGTCTAAGATCTATTTTAGGAAAATTGGCATAACTTTTACTAGAGATATCGGATTAAGGTCGTGTTTGATAGTTTTGAAGAGAAATTCTAGATCTACAACTTTTATAAAGATACTAAAGCGAGATTTTATCATTTAGAGGGTCAAAATTAAGTCAGACGAAGGTTAGACGAAAGGCCAGATGAAAGACTTCAATCTCAGACTAAATCAGACGAAGGGATTCAGTCTAAGACCTATTTTGAGAAAATTGGCATAATCTTCACTAGAGATATCGGATTAAGGTTGTCTTTGGATGATTTCGAATAGGACTTCTAGATCTACAACTTTTATGAAGATACCAAAGCGAGATTTTGTCATCTAGAGAGGTCAAAATTAAGTTAGACGAAAGGTCAAACGAAAAGCCAGACGAAAGGCTTTGGGCGGAAGGCTTCAGTCTCAGACTGATCCAGACGATAGGCCTTAGTCTAAGGCTGAACCAGAAAATGGGGTTTCTACAAGGTCTTCCTCACATCACCAAAAGTTTTGAATCACTAACTATACTCTCTAGAGCATCTCTACTTATAAAGATCATAACTTTCGACTTCGATGTCCAAAATTTTGATACTATATATCGTTGGAAAGCTAGAATGACAAACTACAACTTTCTAGAAGACAACTTTGTCTAATTCAACCTAAACTAGTCCAGATTTTCCCCTGAGTTTAGAACATGAATTTTACCCCTATGGAAGACTTAAATTTTGTACTGTACAAACTTGGAATATCCTCAGCATAACCATTCAACTACCAAATTGACTTCATTAAACTTTCAAATCTCAACTCATTTGACTCATCACATTTAACTACATCTCATCGTTCATAATTCCCATCTTTCTTTTCCATAACATCTCACTTATGTATATTTATATATATATATCAACAATTCATGTTCAAAATTATCAACTCAAGTTGATAACTTCTTTACATATATCTAATTTCAATTCACATCATCCATGCACAATTCATATTTCATTATCATCAAGGATCAGAGTTTACAAATCTTTAATGGCATGCCAAGCCACATTACATTATCGATATCCAAATCCAAAAAACAAAAGATACAAAGCCTCAACAATTCTGGAAATGCGTCTAAAGTCTTGCTTTTACAAAATCTAACTTAATTTATAAAAACATTGCAAAAGTAGAATGATTCCTTGACTGTTAGTTACTCGATCTTATTTTCTTCACCTGAAGATGGGATGAAAAGGGGGTGAGCTTGAAAGCTCGTGGGTAATAGTTTATAATGGCAAAATAAGCAAAACCTTTGAAATCATTTACTTGTTATAGAAAATTTCATTGAGTTCCTCAAATCCTCATCATGTAGTCAAATTCTCAAACTACAAAACATGAATGTATCAAACTTGTTCACATATGATAAGCACATAAGCAAATCAGAATAGTTTGGATGGATCAAAAATAGAACGTACAACACATTTCTATAAGGGTCTTGTGTAACCATGAATAGAACGTACTAACACAATCCCACATAAGGGTTTTGCGCAGCCGTGAACTTATAAGAGTTCATAAAGGAGTTCCATGCCACTAGTGGGTAGGCGGGAGAAGCTTTTTTTCAAAGTACACTTGACTTAACTTAGGGGATCACCATAAACTCACATAATCATGCATTTCACATCTTGTAAACATATTGCCCAAAATGGCACTTTTCTGAAACTTGATTTTTCATAAACATGAGATATTTCGAAAACATGATTTCATAAACATGTTATCTTTTCAAAAAATCACTTTCAAACTCTTTCTATAAATTATCACATAATTTATATAATAACATATTGCAATTTCTCAAATCATTCAAGAAGCAATAAATGCAACATTTATAATGCAATTTAAAACCATTAAACTTCCTTGATTCAAAGAAAACATTAGTAGCTTATTTACTTTATTATAAACATGTATCCACCTTGAATTGCTACTTAAAGACCTGCTCAAAATGCCTCTTCTCTTGCTTCTCTTGCCTTTCTTGATTTCCTTCATCAATGACAAAATCCAATTCAATAGGAATCCAATTGAAAATCCCACAATGCAAAATCACTAAAATTGATTCTAGAATACTTAAACTCATGCATTTTCTAAACTCCATGAACTAAAACACTTCCAAGAATCAAAAAGATTCAAAATGATCTTACCTTGATTCTTCACCAAATGAAGAGTTTCTTGGCTCTAATGAAATCTCTTCTCTTCCTCTATCTTTTTCTCTTCTTAAACCACCTTAAAATCTCTCTTGAAAGCTAAAAAAAATCAAAACCTAGCTTATTTTCACTTCTTTTCTCTCTTCTCCACTGAAACTCTCTTCACCTCTCTTTATTTTTGTACTTCTCTTCTTTCTCTCCCTCAAATCACGTTTTTCCCTTCTTAAAACAACAAGACAACATTTCTTCTTCCATTTTTACCCTTAATGAGTGTGCAAAGTCCATGTTGCCCTTCCTTGTAAGCCTTATGTCTTTTATACTTGGGTGTCTTGCCAAAAGTACTCTTGAACATTCGTATAATTGTAACATCCCGCTACTCATGTTAAGGAAAAAACAATAAATGAGAGAAATTGCTGAGAAAGTAAGAAACACATTTCATGCTCATGCATAATATGTCATACACATACATTTGAATAGTGAATTTTTCTACACATGAAAATAATTGTACATGCATTTATGAATAATTCCAAGTATATTTGGACTGAGTTGTGATTTTTGGAAAATTTGCGAATTTTAAATTTATTTATATTGAAAATTTTGTTGACTAATGGAATTATTAAATTTGTGAATTTTGGTGAATTTAGGATTTATTTTGAAATTTATAGACTATTAAGGAAAATAGGAAAATGAAGAGAAGAAATCAAATGAAGATTTGGAGATAGTTGGATTGTAAAGATGAGAGTT
>JANSVA010000216.1:31139264-31156110 GCA_025504915.1 Erythroxylum reticulatum
GAGGGGTAGGTGTACACGTTAAAGATGATTAAGAAAAGATATTTTTGGATAAAGTGCAAATTAATGGTGACCTAAGTGATACATCCTAGTAGGAATACGTTGAAATAACATTTAACAGCTAAGGATATTGAACCAAGTGACTGTATGTATAAGTTGCCAACAGTCTTAACTATTTGAGATATGCTTAAAACTTATATTTTGGAGTTCATAGGAACATGAGATCAAGTATAGGTCTAAGTGACTTTAAGCATAACAATCATTATCATAGTGATATCATTAGAATATTGCATGAGGCATAATGCGACAAAAAAAGTCGTTCGGCCTTACATTGAATTAAGAGGGCCTAAAAATAGTTGAAGACCACAATTGAATCAAGACATTGATGATGAGTGAAACCTTAAGTGATTCCAGAAAGACAAAAGAGTTTATGGATCACCATCGAAGATATGAAATATCGCGAGAGAGACTTAAGAGTTAAGTGTATTAACACGGATAAGAAGTGAAAAAAATGAATTGTCTCTGAGAGTATCACCTTGTCAAGGTGTGCTCACATTGAGTATAAGATGTGCTCATATTAGGAAAAAGAATAGACTAAGCCTGATATAAATTGGTCTGTACGAAATTATTATAAGTTAGTATTGATGAAAGATATTTCAGGGTCACAGAATGCTACATGGAGATGGTTAGGAAGTATTGTTATGATCCGTTATATCTGTTATTGAAACTGGAAGTGAAAATTTGAGAAATCTAAAAGTCATCAAAGAAAAAAATTATGAAAGTGTGATATTTAAACAAGGGATTGAGAGACCTATTGAAACTATCAACTGTGGTCTTTTGGAAGGAAGTATTCGAATGGTAAAGTTATATAAGAAACGGAGGAGCATATGAGATAATAGTACCCCTACCTTATTGATTAATCAGATATTAATTTCGAGGATGAAATTTTTTTAAGGAGGGGAGAATTGTAACATCCCGCTACCCATGTTAAAGAAAAAACAATAAATGAGCGAAATTGCTAAGAAAGTAGGAAACATATTTCATGCTCATGCATAATATGTTATACACATACACTTAAATAGTGAATTTTTCTTCATATGAAAATAATTGTACATACATTTATGAATAATTCCAGGTATATTTGGACTGAGTTGTAATTTTGGGAAATTTGTGAATTTTAAATTAATTTATATTGAAAATTTTATTGAATAGTGGAATTATTATATTTGTGAATTTTGGTGAATTTTGGATTTATTTTGGAATTTATAGAGTATTAAGGAAAATAGGAAAATGAAGAGAAGAAATCAAATGAAGATTTGGAGATAGTTGGATTGTAAAGATGAGAGTTAAAAGGAGTTAGTTTCAAAAGAAACTAAGTTAGAACTTAAACCTTAGGAAAGTGACGAGTGTCACTTATAAGTTGCCTTTATAATTTTTGTCTGATAGTGAGTTAAGATTCCAGAGAGTAAACAGAACTAAGTTATATGTCTAAGTCCCCTCTTCGTAGTCAACTTCTTCGAGTTTCCTTTCCTCTCACATATACAAAGTTTTCCATCAAAATCCTTCAAAGGGATTTCTTTGTTTTTCCTCCTCCCATAACTCTACCACCACCGCTATTTATTCTTCCACCCTAAGAAAAACCAAAAGCTGGTCATTTTGCATAGTAAATACGTGAGTTTTGCATAGAGTTAGGGCTTAAAAATAGTTGAAGGTTTCCGAGTCTTCAACAAGTAAGTAGTGAACCAATTTGTTAGAGTTGTGGATTTATGATATAAAGTTGATGAATTTATTGTCAGTGCATGATCATGGCATTCACGTATATATATTCATAAGCATTGTAGATGAGATGAAAAATTTGGTTATAGTGTTAATTTAGTTTTGGTGGATTGTTAATGATCAGGTGATGTGGAAATAGTTTTGGAGTTGAAATAGAAATAAAATGGATTATAAGATGATTAGAAAAAATTAATTGTGAAAAGGTGATATACTCTGTTTTTGGTTTTCTCCACTATGTATGTTTATATATATATGTGTGTTATACGTAAGTTGATGAAAACTTAGAGATGATCAAGAAAATGATTTTTGAGTTGAACAGCAATTGTAAAATGATGGTTTGAGATGAGAATGAGTGTTTAAATGGAAGTTGAGAGGAAGAATAGAGATTTAGAATGAAAGTTGAAAATGCAGAAAAGTAACAGAGTGTGAATAGGATGAATATGAATTTTTGGCTTTTGTTGGTTTTTAATCAAACTTGTATATTTAAGGGTACTGTGAAATTATGGTGAATGATTTGTTTGCAATGGAGTGGAAATGACTAGTATAAAATTGAAGTGTTGGATTTTGGAAAGTGGAAGTCTGGAAATTTTCTAAGAATGAACAGTGGAGAATTAGATTTTCGGTCTAAAACTTCTGTAATTTTATGTGTTTATCTAGGCAGATTTTGATAAATTTGTCTTCGTAAAAGTAGTATAACTTTCTTTTAGCTTTTCATTGATATAAAGTTTGTAAATTTTGGAGTTCTGGATCAAAAGTTATGGAATTTAGAAGTTAAGATATCAGTGAAGATGAAAAAATGGAAAAACAACGTCTTTTAAGATTATAGGCCAAAAACACCATCATGCAAAAGCACGACGGTGACATTGAAGGTTATCCAAAAAGCATCGTCGTGCAAAAGAACGACGACTACTTTGGAGGTGAAGAGAAATTTGCACCATCGTGCATTTGGGATTTTGTCTTTTACTGAATAGTCTTGTTTCTTTTGACCATAACTTCTTCTCTAGACCTCTAAATGACTTGATTCTTAAACCATTGGATTCTCAAGACATTTTCCTACCTCTCCATAAAAATTGGTGGCATTCTGAAATGAATTAAGAAAGATTGAGTGAAAAAGGTGGGACGGGTATAGTGAATGTGCTCTTAAACAATATGAACTAGTGTTCTTTCACTGACCATACTTCAGTATTTTCATTAAATCTTGATCTATAGGATTCAAAATGAGCTGATTTTTTATTTTTAGTAAACTAGAGACATAGGGATATAAATCATATGAATAAGTTGAATTGTGATTCAGTCTTTAAGTTGTTGAATTTTTGGATGGAAATTGTGCATAGTATACTATTTTTGAATATGGATAACTGTATAATGTTTGAGGTATATTTTCCAAATTACTAAACCAAATTGAGTGGTTTTGGTGTCAATGGAAATATAAGACATCAAGGAACACTTTTGTAGAAGAGAGTATGCCCAAATTATATCAGTTTCACCTTCTGAGTGAACGTGAACAGTAGACCCAAAATGGGTGTCTTGGAAAAAAATTCTGAGGTGATTCGATGAGAAAGGAATGAAGATTTAATAGTTTTGGTGAGGCATAAACCTAAGTATAAACTATACTTAGAGGAGTTTTAATATGAGAATGACTTTGTGATGAAATTAATGTTAAAATACCTAGGATTTTCATGAACATGCATTGTACATATTTCATTTCATTCATGTGCATTATTAAACATTTATGATTGTACAAATTGTGATATATGTGTATGTTATTTGATTTATAAGAGAAATTGGAACGTCAACCTTTAGACGTTGACGACACTTCTAGGCTTTAGCTTCGGGAGCAACTTGTGAGTAACCTAGACGGTCTCTCTCAATTATTGTTTGCTTAAATGTTGTTATGAATGATAAATGAATGTGATTGATTGTGTTGGTTTCCGGACAGGAGATCCGATGAATGTGATGTATGAATGAAATATTGCAGTGCTCATTGAATGTGAATTGGACTAAATAAGTGTTTTCTTAACTTAAGTGTTGAATGCCGAACTAAGGACCAATGACAATGTGAATGATGTGTGACATTGAGCACTTTCAATTGATTCAATATATGTGATGCATTTCATTACATGAATGCATGATCAGATAATGAGAGTTGAGATCAGAGTAGCCATCGATCAGAGCTTAAAGCTCAACGTGTAAAAAAAAAGAGCCTCGAACTCAAAAGTGATTCAGAGCCTCACGCTTAACGTTTAATGATCCCTATATGGGACAGTTATTAACAAGCCCGGCATCTAATAGATACGGGATAGTTAGGCACTCGGTCACAACAACGTAATAATTAGAAAAGTATCTCATGAGCATTTCATATACATTTTGTTAAGTATGTTTGCTGATTGAAATGCCAAATTTGCCTATGCTTAAGGGAAAATGCGATACTGATGTAAAGTGCAATTTTTGTGAACTATTTATTATGTGAAATGACGTGTTGTATGAATTGAGTGAACCATCGATGATGGTTGGCCAAATTTGGTTATAGATTTCTGTACGTTATGTATGTGGTTTCAAAAAAAAATGTCGAGTTTTGACTGATCGAGTGTTCTAGCACGCTACCCTCGCGGGGCACGGACTCGGATATCACCCATCGATGTTAGGTTCGGGTCTTGAGGGAGTGGGGTGTTACAATAACCTTAACACTTTAATTCCATTAACCCATGCAATAAATCCTACTATCTTTGACATAATTAAATAATTCCAAAATGATTAATATATCAAAACCTCAAGAATTATTTAAATCATGCTTAATAATAATAAAAATTGAGGGCCAACATATTTCATTTAAATATTCTTATAATTATATATTTTATATTTATTTACTTAATTTAACTTTTAATGTAAATTTTTTGAAAATTATATTTTATTTTACAACAAGTTTATGATCATTTTTATTTGATAAATGATTGCATATTTTTTGTTCAAATTTAATATGGTATCATATATTAATACATATATTAATGTTAATGTGTTACAATTATATCTTATATAGGTATTAAAACTTTTATAAGATATAAATTTATAAGCCGAGTTTAAATTTTAAAATTTTATAATGATTCAAATTTGAATTTAAAATTAAGTCTACTTCATGAGTTAAATCAGATATGAAATTTAAAATTTTAGATTTTTTATTGTACTTTAATTAAATTGGATCGAACCCAACGTAGGTCTATTATTACTGTCATTTGTTTCTTTATTTTATTCTTTATTTTTAAATAAAATGAATTAGCTTTAAGATTAAGTTATTGGGCGAGGATTTCTTTCCTAAATTTCGAACATTTAGTATAAAAGGCTTGTCACTTTATGAAAGTCTAAGAGGAGTCCTAATATAAACACTCTTCCATTTATATTTTCCCGAGAACAATGTTTTTGTGATTATTTGAAGTCAAAGTTATGGCAAGGCTTTCTTTCCTATTCTGAATTAAAAAGTTTCATTCCGTGCATTAATTTGTTAGACATACTTTTTATTTAAATTGATCTTTGAAATATTTTATATATTCTTTATATTGTATGTGCATATGAACTTTAACATTTGAAAATGAGAAGTAAGATAACAAATTTTCACATTTCAAATTTTATAGGGAAAATATTTTTATAAAATTTTTTAACAGTTTGGCAATAAATTTATTTACATAATTTTTTTCTCTAATTAGTAATTAACCAAGTGCGTTTAACTTATTTATATTATTTTGAAAACTAATGTAATTATGTTTTTAATATATAAATTCTAATTTAATTATAATGGCCCAATTCACCTTTGTTGCAAGCCCCATCGTCTCCATGATATGATCGCATACATTAAGTTAATTATTCATGTTTTTTTGTCTATTATATTTTACTGTATGTAAAATAAATAATATAGAATCGCAAATTAAATACGTAAAGTGCATATAAATATAATGTAAAAAGAAATTCAAAATATGTTAATCCGTGCGATGGAATAGTTGTAAATCTACTATAAATTTTGAACTAAGGGAAGGATGATTTAACACCGTTTTCAGTAGTTGGGATTCCACTCGTAAATGTTTTAACTTTCAAAAGTACTATAATTTACCAAAAATGTTTTTTAAATAAATATAAACCCAACAATCATTTAATTGCATCGCTTGTGTTTAATTTCAACTTTATGAACTTTTTTTTTTGGTCACACATTAATTATGTTGGCAGTCTATATTTAATCGATTGGAATTCATTCTGACGCATTGTTCTATATACTCTACAACCCCAACAAACGAAATTGAATTCTCGCCAGGACTCGCCCCTCCCTCAAAATCAAGCAAGAACGATTCTTACGAATTTGTTGAGCTGTATGCGTACAAATTAATTTCTTTAGCAGTTTTGGTCATAGAAATCCATATATTGGATAAGGACTACAGCTAAGACTTCCTTTTGTATTATTGTTTTGAGTAGAGGTAGAGGGCAAAAGTGAAGATAGCATCCAACATCAAATGATTTAGCAGGGGACCAGAGCATTTTGCAAGTCTTATCTCAAACTTTTTGAGCTTGTTTGTATATATAATTCATGTCTTGGGGTGGCCCGTTTTATTAATTTGTTGTTGTACCTATTTGTATGGAGAGCCTAATGGATATAAACCAACGGATCCAAGCTAAATTTATCAACAACAAAAAGAATTATTAGAAGAAATAAAATTTTGTTATTATCAAAATAATGGTATAAAACAAGGCCAACATGAATTTGGAATCCTCGGGTATAAGCACTTAATAAAAATGCAAAAAAATTGATTACCAAATCTTGTTTCAAACAATTAATAGTGTGAAAGAAAATGTTTTGCGTAGGAGAAAGATGATGGCGTATGGTCATTTTCATGACATTCCCATTTCCATAGGACATTCCAGAAGGAAAAGAAACCAATCACAAAGTGCAGGTGACAGGGAAATAGGCAAAGACAAGTGGAGAGCTTTTAATTTTTGCCTCTTCCAAGTTGAGGGTATTCTTAAACGACACATACTGCTACTACGCTGGTGTCCATCAATTTAATTTACAATTACAATTTAGGACCACTGGCGATCCCTATCAACATTGCATTAATAAACCATGTACAGGAATACTTAAGAAATATAAAGTATTAGAAAGCTAATCATTTTGATATAGGTAAATGCTAAATATAAAATTTTAAACATTTTTCAGGATAATGTATTGAAATTTATTGTAATAAAATAATGCACATTAATTATTAACGTACTCAAATTTGACAATTCTTTTTTAAAAAATTTATCACTATAAATATGTTATTATAGATTTTGGTATTGTTAAAAAATTATATTTGAATAAAGATTACTTTGCAGCGACAATAATTGCAATAACAACAATAGTAACAATAACAACAATAACAATAATAACAACAACAGTCAATCGAAGCATCAAGAAATCATTGTAGCTTCATGTGGCCTCATTTCACCTTACTCAAGCCTTCCTTGCAGTCACTATTTGAACCTACGTAGTCAATTTGTCGTTTACTGTCACTTCGTTTGATTTGAAGATCGAGCATTTCTTTTATACATAGCCAAATTTTTATCATGTAGAGTATGATGCGTTGACGGGATGCAAGCTCCCTTCCCTTGATATTGGTGCTCACTTCATTTCTACATCTTACAATCTTATGACTACGCATTCAACAGTTGCCATTCTAACATTTATTTTTGTCATTTTCAACGTTAATTTTATTGTATATGTGTTAGAATTAGATTAATTCAAACTTTCAGCAATCTAGTTATTAGGTTGTTACTATAAAATAAGCTAGGAGATTCATTAGTTGTTAGTTTCCCTATTTCCTAGATGAGTTAGTTAGAGTAGTTAGAATTAGTAGTTGATATGCTGTTAGTATTTAGTTCAAGTTACAACTCTTGTAAAGCCTATTTAAGAGGCTCTGTTTCTCATGAATAAAGCAAGGTTGATGAATATAATTACTTTTTTCTTTTTCTAAAGTTGTTCAATCCTATAATATTTCTCCAATAAAATGGTATCAGAGCCAGGTTTTCTTAGAACTAGACACAACATTCTTCCTGTTTGCAAATAATAGTAGCAACTTTCAGTACTCTCAGTATCTCATAACCACGAATACTAATTTTTAAAGATGACTCTTATGAGTTTTGGAGTATAAAGATGAAAACTTTATTCAGATCGCAAGAACTTTGAATGTCGTGGAAATAGGTGTTGCAGAATCCAGTGATGTTGAAACTTGTCTAAAAGACAATTAGAATGTGATGCAAAAGCCCTCTTCTTCATCTAACAGGCAGTGGATGAATCGATATTCTCTAGAATAACTGCTGCCAAACAAGCCTAGTCGATCTTGAAAACTAAATATCAAGGATCAAAAAAGGTAATTACTGTCAAATTTCAATCTCTTCGATGGGATTTTGAAACTTCATGTGTGAAAAGTAATGAATCAATCTAAGAATACCGAGCAAAAGTCTCTTCCATTATAAGTCAAATGCGTTCATAAGGTGAGAAAATCACAGATGAAAATGTTGTAGCTAAAGTGTTAAGGAGTTTAGTTCCTAATTTGATCACATAGTAGTTGCAATTAAGGAATCAAAAGATTTGTCTATTTTTTCATTCAATGAAATAATGGAGTCTTTACAAGCATATGAGGCTAGGATCAACAAAACTGTTGTAAAAGAAGAAGAAAAGACATTCCAATTCAAGGGGGAGTCGGAGTCATCAAATCAACGTGCTAGAGGAAGAGGTATAATAGGTATCCGAGGTCGAGGCCGAAGCTATGGAAGGAGTTCCTTACACTATTCTTATTGTAACAAAAACGAGCACACAAACAAATTTTGTTAATCTAAGCCAAAAGAAGCTAATTATGCTGAAGAAGATGAAGAGCAAGATGACGACTTATTCATGGCTCAGTAAAGCAAAAAGATTGATGCTGGTGATATATGGTATGATAACAGTGGCTGTTCGCATCACATTAGCAATGATAGATCCAAATTCAAGGATCTTGATGAATCAATAAGGTCATATGCTCGGCTTGGTGATGACAAGTAACTCCAGATTGAAGATGTGCAGTTTGTTTCATGCCTTACACATAATTTACTGAGTGCGGGGCAACTAATTAAGTCAGGCTATTTAGTTGTGTTTGTCATCCAATAGGATGTTTCCACTTTGTATCTCTACAGATGTAGCCATGATAAATGAGACAATGGGAGAAATGAGTTATGGCACTTCAGATATAGGAATTTAAATGTCAAGGGTCTGCAACAATTGAAAAACAACAACATGGTCAGCAACTTACCTTCCATTGTGCTTCTATAAAAAGTGTGTGAAGGATGCGTAAAGTGGAAACAAGCCAAGAAAACATTCCCTGTTAGCAAGTCCAAACATGCAGAAGATCTGTTAGAGATGGTTCATACCGATCTTTGTGGTCTTATAAGGGCTGAATCTTTGTCTGGAAGTAAGTACTTTCTATTGTTAACTGATGATTTCAATAGAATGAGTTGGGATTATTTTTTGCAACTCAAGTCTGAGACTTTTGAATATTTCAAGAAGTTTAAAGCAATGACAAAAAAAAAGTTGAAAAGATGTTAAGGTTCTTCAAGCCGATCATGGAGGAGAGTTTCTTTTTGAAGAGTTTGTGACTTTTTGTGACGACCAAGGAATCAAAAAAGAACTGACAACCCTATACACTCTAGAGCAAAATAGAGTGGCTAAGCGTAAAAATTATACGGTGGTTGAGATGGTTTTATCAATGCTAAAATCAAAGGGGCTTCCTAGCAATTTCTAGGCTGAAGGTGTAGCAACTGTAGTGTATCTTCTCAACATATCTCCTACAAAGGCTATGGGAATATTCAAAAGCATAAAGCAAGGCCTGTCGTGAGAAGTTATGCTCAACAAAAAGGTGTCGACTATGAGGAAACATTCTCTCCAATAGTTGGATTTGAAACGGTGAGAATTATTTTGGCATTTGTAGCATATAAGGAAGGGAAAGTGTTTCAATTTGATGTAAAATTTACCTTTTTAAATGGAGATTTACAAGAAGAAGTGTATGTAACTCAACCTCTAGGTTTTGAAGATTCTAGGAATCAAGATAAAGTTTTTCGATTGAAAAAGGCACTATATAGGTTGAAGCAATTCCTTAGAGCATGGTATGAAAAGATTGATGAGTTCTTTCAAAATAACTTGATTGAGAGGATTCAAAATAACATGTTCGAGAGGAGTATGCATAAGCTAACCTTGTATATGAAAAAACAAGGTATGAATGACATGGTAATAGTAAGTCTATATGTCGATGATATGATATATATTGGTTCTTCGTTACATATTATATTTGAATTTAAGAAGTCTATGAAAAATATGTTTGAGATGACGAATTTGGGAGAACTATGCTACCTTTTGGGCTTAGAAATTGTTCAAACATATGCTAGAATTTTTATGACACAGAAGAAGTATGTTGAAGATATACTTAAGAAGTTTAACATGATGGGATGCAAAACAACCATCATACCTATGAACACTAACGAGAAGGAAAGAAGCTTGTTTAGAAGCTTGATTGGGAAATTGATTTATCTAACTCATTCTCGTCCTAATATAAGTTCTTTAGTTGGTGTCCTTTTACGATTTATACGTAAACCATCTAAACGTCAATTTGGTGTCGTCAAGAGAGTTCTTCATTATTTAGCTGGCACAAAGGAGTTTGGCATCTAGTTTAAAAAAAACCAATTCAATTTTAAAGGTTATATAAACAATGATTGGGCTGGTTCAATTGAAGACAAATGAAGCACTTTCGAAAATTGCTTCATTCTTGGAACACGTGTAGTTTCTTGGTGTTTTAAAAAGCAGGCCACTGTATCTTTTTCATCCACTTAGGTAGAGTATATAGCAGCCAAAGCCTTTACTTGTCAAGCGGTGTGGTTAAAGAGGATTTTATGTGATCTGGGATAAGAGAAAGTTGAAGCAACTAATATTTTGTGTTATAGCAAGTCAGCTATGATGTTGACCAAAAATCCTGTTTTTCACAACCGTACCAAGCATATTGAAATCAAACATTATTTCATTAAAGAGTTGACAACAAAGGTAGATGTTAGATTGGAGAGTTGTGGAACCAAAGAGCATATTGTAGATTTAATGACAAAGAGCTTGCCACAAAAAAAAGCATGAGTTTATTTGTGCACAATTGGGAGTCTCCAAGTTTGAATGAAGGAGGAGTGATACAAGTTAGATTTATTCAAACCTTCATCAATTTAGTTGTTACGTTGTTACTATAAAATAAGCTAGGAGATTCACTAGTCGTTAGTTTTCCTATTTTCGAGATGAATTAGTTAGAGTAGTTAGAATTCGTAGCTGAAACACTGTTAGTGTTTAGTTCAAATTACATCTCTTATATTTAAAAGGCTCTATTTCTCATGAATAAAGCAAGGTTGATCATCAGAATCACTTTCTTCTTTTTTTAAAGTTGTTCAGTTCTATAATATTTCTCTAACAATATGAATTTACTCTTTTTGGATTTTAGGCTGTTATGTGTTTTTGATTGAAATATATGCATTTTTATTTTTTAGGATTGCAAAGTTCACTCTTGTGATTTTGAATCCGAGCATAGTTTTGCTTTGTGTTTACGTGATAAAAAATCAGTCCACATATCCACCGATTCATATATCCACCAACTTTGAAGTTGATCTTGCTCTCTCTCTTTTGCAACCAGTTGTATTTTTTGTTTTTCCATAAAAGCTCACTATACTTTGTTTGTTTGTTTGTTTAATATTTGTTGTTCTTTTCCCAAAAATAGAATCTATAAAGTTTGAATTTTTCTTTATCATCACTGTTTGTTTGTTTTCCTAATAAGGCAATCTTTTATTCCAGTTGTCAGAGCTATTGAAGGGGAATGGCCTCACAAAAAAACCTAGGATGACACAAAAAAGTTAATTTTAAACCTTGTTTCTCATCCACACCCCCTTATTTTGGTTGTTAGTATTAATGAGTCGAATAATCCCTCTCATTTATAATTTGTTTAAGAAGAGGTCACGCTAGGAGATGAACTCAATATTAGTCATATGTATGCTACTGAGAAAAAACAAACTCTTATAATGGGTATCAAATGCTTCACAACATACCTCTTATGATGTTAGTAAAATCATAGTATATAATATTTTTTTGATACGCAAATCTTTTTGGAGAAGCAAGAGTTAGACTAGTGATAAATTTTTAGGAGAGAGGGATTTTTGAAATGAAACCATGGAAGAATAATTAGTTCTATTCCTTTTTTTGTTGTTCCCAACTGAAGGCAATAATCTGTAAGGTTATAAACAGATACATCCATCACAAATTGTATCATAATTTAGCTTAGTAGAGCCACTGACATATCTCACATGTGTGAGTCCACAGACACCTAATAGTATAATAATTTAGCTTAGTAGATTCACTAACATCTGTCACCTAGTGTGGGTCCATAAATGCATAGACACACATAATAACCTATTTTTATTTTGATGGTAGGTTTTACTTATTCTTTTATTGGATAGGCTCATAGGATGGAGATAAATTGTCTTCATAATTTGTAATGTCTTTTTATTTCTTAAATAGATGCTTAGAAGTGTGGAGTAAGAGAATAAGATAATCCTTTAATAGATAAACCAGAGGTTGGTATAGGATTAGTCCATCCTTCCAGAAAATCTACTTCTAGAATTTTGAGTTCTTTAAAGATAAATTTTCCAAGGTAAGACCCATGGAAGGTACATGTAATAGGAGAATGCTATTTACGAAAATTATTAAGTCACACGTAAACATCTTAAGAATTTTTATGACCATGTCCTATTGCTTAGGCCATTCAAGAGAAATATGCTAGAGGTGTGCCAAGATAGGTGTGTAGATGAGGCCATCTTTTGCTAGGTTATAAGGATTATGAAACATGAAGAAACACTATGTGTTTTGCTAGGCTGTAAGCACTGCAGGCCTAGGTTCGAGCCAACCTATTGCCATCCCTAGGAGGAACTACAATAATACATGCAAAAAGAGGAGAAAGTGCTAAGATGTACCACATTGCTTCATATGGAAGAGTCCCACTAATGAAGAATACAACTAGGTAAGAGGTTTGTATATAAAAATAGTAGGGACACGATAGTATATTTGTTTTTCTAAGTGAAGCAAATAGAAAAGGCTTCTTTTATCTAGGTTATTGATTTCTTTAATGGTAGTGGGTTCTTTTGCCTAAGGGGGAAATATTATTTAGACTTTTGCTACCCTAAGAAGATCATCCATTAGGAGAATCAAAGAGATAACTTTCGTTGAATTGAGAAGTTGAATGTTCTTTTAGGGTTGAGATAGGTAGTCAACTATGTTGTTTTGGTGCTTATTTATGTGTTGAACTAAGAATTTATAATAAGAGAACTAATCTTTCCAACTCATTTTGCTGCAAAAATCTCTTCATAGATTGCATGGTAATGTTTTTATGATTCTTTAAATTGGGCACTAGCACGACCATGGTAAAATCTTTTCTTGTACAATTCTTCTATTAGGACCATACCCCAATATTCTTCAGTGGCATTAATCTATAAGATTCATTCTCCTTTGTCAGGAATATTAAGTAATGGAAAATGCCAAACAATTTTTTTAGGCATTGTACTACTTATGTCTATTTTATTCTCCGTGGTCAAGAATTCTTTTTTAAGAGCTTAGATAGCTAGCTAGTTTAGCCAGCAACATAAAAGATAAATTCTCAAATATAATTGATAATATCTAAAAGTTGTTGATTATGTTTTATTGTGAGCTTCTAATCAAGAAACTTGGATAATTGACTGGCAATATGCGAGCTTGGTTGTTAATGTCCATCATGGAATTTTATACCTAAGAAGTCAATTTGGGTAGTGTCAATTTGACTTTTTTGGGTTGAGAATATTATACCATATTTTTTGTGATGTTTGTAAATTTTTCCAGTAAGGTCTTATGTTCGCCTATATTATTTTAGAATATCAAGATATTATTAACATAGACTAACATATTGCCTAGTATAGCTTTATAAGTCATTTTCATTACCTTTTGTAATAATGAAGGGGCTACCTTAAGTCCGAAAGGCAAAACCATCCATTGATATTAGGCATTTGGGATGTAAAATGTCATCTTATATTGATTTGCTGGCCCTATCCTTATTTACCAAAACCTGACTTTGATATCAAAATTTGAGAACACCTTTGCTTATTTAAAGAATATTATTTATGTATTAATCCTGGTGGAGGGAACTTATCATTTTGAAAGAACATATTCAATAATTTATAATCAATCACTAACCTTTTCTTTTCTAGAGTACATTTTGCCCCTTTTTTTATATAAAATATTTTACAATCCTAATCAAACTTAGTAGGTTCAATCGACCATTATCTTAAAAAGATGGCATATTCTTATCCTATAACAGATCTTTCAGATTTATACCTAGAGGGTTAGCTTTGATGAGATTGATATCTTTATTACTTTGAATGACCATTGGATGAAGAATTTTGGGTTTTGCCATAAGATTGGTTGATCGAATTGATCATGGCTCTTGAGGAAAATGTTTCACTAATTGATCTCTTATGTCTCTATATCCTTAGGGGACTTCTTGGAGTCCTAACATATTAGATACATCAGTGTAGGAACGAAACTTAATCTTAATGGCGTAAGGTAGGATTTGTAACTTCTTTCCTTATTAGTAGATGCACATTCTAATTAATACATCTAGCCCTAGGAGGTTGTTACAAAGAATTTTTGTTCATATGAAATTGTCTGGGAAGAATTTTATTCCAATTTTTCCTTTAGTTATGAGGTCAACTTTAAAAAATTTACCATCTTTAGCAGTGAAATAATCTTCATATGATTGCCATGCTTTAAAGGGTTATTTAAGGTTTAATTATACTTATACAAGAGCCTATGTTCATGTATCTTATAACCTTAATAGGACAAGGAAATTTGCTTATTAGAAGTTGTATTTTCACTTAGGCCTTGGTGCATGATATAATTTGGGAGTTTACTTTTAGACATGACTCTTTTATCATATAGCTTGTGTCTATGTATCTTATAGCCTTGATAGGTCAATGGTACTTGCTCACTAGAAGTTATATTTCTATGTAAGTAAGGATGGTAATAAGTTAGGCTAGGTCCAGGCCTGACCCTGTTATTAGGGCCTAGGCCCAATCCCAAGACTAAGCCCCAACTCTTTTTAAATTAAAATGCAAAATTGTTGTTGTTTTGCTTTTGGTGTAACTAATGAATCTAGGATGACACCTTGTACACAAATCTTGTGTTTATACATTTAAGCCTTTTAGTTTTAAATCAAATTGGTAAAGCACTTGATTTTGGGCAACTTCATTTTTAGTTTGCTAATTTAAAACTTCTTTAGTAAGGGACATAAGTAAGTAAGTGCCTTACTGGGATACTCATGCAGGTATCAAAAATAAGGAGCTGTCATCCTAGTTGTCACATTCATCAGCATTCATCTTTCTTTTTAAAGGAGAGAACTCTTTACTATACTACTTTGATGGTTGCATCATTAAACTAGGAATGGGTGCCGCAATTTTTTCTGGAATAGTTGGGATGACTAGATCAGGTCAAGATGAAGTTGAAAGATGTCAATAAAATTAATATTTTTCTTATTACATTATCTTTCCACTATGACACACTTTATACATTTGTTATTATAGTTACATGTTATTATCTTGTTATAACAAGCCTCAAGACTTCTGGGAATAATGGTTTATCTGCCATTCCCAAACTTGATTGTCATTATGATAGTTGGAGTTTACCATGTATAACTTCCATGGTTTAAAGAGTACATGGGGGTATTGTTAAGTATGACATGCACTACCTACAAAAGGTTTCACTCTCACGAAAACTTAAGCCAAAAGTTTTGAAGATTTCAAATGGAAGGATATGAAAGCCAAAAATTATCTATTCTGCAATTGACAATACTATTCTTGAGACTATTCTTAAGAAGACACAATAAGGGATATTTGGGGCTTTCTGAAGAAGAAATATAAAGATTCAACTTGAATAAAGTGTTAACAACTTTATGGTCTTCACAAAGACTTTGAGATTCTGCATATGATTGATAGGATTGAATTATCTTATATTTTCTTATACATTTACACGTGATTTCAATCCTATTTTAAAGATAAAATGCTTAATTTGTGATGACTATTAGGTTGGATTTATTGATATATTTTTCAGACTAAAAAGACAAGATTTTTTAAAACAAAATTGGAGCACAATTGTTTACCAAGTTAAAGGCACAAATTTACAAGAAAAGAAAAATGAAAACCTTTGGCCTGTGCGCTGCGTTGCTGCGTACAGCGTTACGTTGTGCAGCGTATGCTGCGTTAAGCGCAGTCAGAGGCTAGCGTTTGAAAAAAAATGCTAGAAGGAGGGTTTAAAAACATTGAATGTTTATTTTCCTTGACACAGGCTACAGTGGCGGCATAGGGAGACACAGAAGAAATGAAGCACTAAACGTGGGGGCTGCTTAAACTGGTGGTGGACGCAGACATGGAGAGAAGATCGTGAGCAGCTGTGTGGAACATCATTAAAACTCCCACATTTAATTGTCTCATCAGGAATAGTAACTAGAGGAGAATAGCTTGAAAGTGCCAAAATCATGGGAGATAGGATTTGTTCTTGGACTATGAAAATGAAGATGGAAGGCTAGTTTCTCGACGGCGGTTCAACGGGAACATCAACGCCAAGTCACGATTAAGCTATTTTTGTCATTTTAAAATTGTAATTTCTTTTCGGATTGTTATGTTGTTGGTATTGATTTAGATGGTTTTAGGATTATTGATCTTAATATATTATTTTGATCATTTTCTTTTGAACCTATTGCTAAAATATTAATTGTAACCTGTAATTGTTACTTTTGATATTTGTGAGTGGCATTTAACGATTGTTAATTGTTAGGAACAACATGACTTAGGTTAGATAACCCGAACGTGTGAGGTTACTGTCTATATTGATCATTTTCTAACTCATAATGCGATTGCCAAGTTGAATCTAGAGATCGTATCCTAGGTTATTTGGTAGTTAGGTTTAATTAATGATCGTATCTTGATT
>JANSVA010000216.1:31160371-31180423 GCA_025504915.1 Erythroxylum reticulatum
TAAGTCCAAGGTTTTAATCAATGAACTCCATTTCTTAAAACCTTGTTAAATGCATCTTAGTGTATATTAATGGATGAGCTAATGTAAGTGGTCAATGTAGATCAAGATTAATCTCAATATAAAACACAACTAGGCAGATAAAAGAGAGTAACACAATCACCACAAAGACATATATGAAGCTTCATATATTAAACATCAAAGTTCTACATAAGCAAATCCATAACACAAGCATTGTTCAACACTTGATTAAACTCTAATCAAGCTAGTCTAACTACACGGCCATAAACCCTAACTTAGAAGTTTACAACTATGCAGTTAAACTTGACGATATAAAATAACTCCCCTTTGAAGCCCATCAAACTCAAGTCATCGCTACATCTTTAAGAGGAAATCGGTGTTCTAGACAAGCATAACGTCGAAAATCCTCACAATCGCAAGAGCTCCGATGTCACCCATGGCAGCCCCAGCGATAGATGGATGAAAGTTAAGAGTGAGTGGAATGAAATTTTATGGATGACGGCTCTCTCCTCATCTGTGGCTGTCTGTCTCACATGACCTAATTTAGCATGAATTTAAATGTTGGGTCACAGATCGAGTTGGAACAGTGGGAGAATTTTTCAATTTAGTCCGGTTTCGACAGTTTGTCGCGGCGATAGGAATGTTGCGCCGTGGCGTACTCATGTTGGATCCTTCGTCGCGGTGAAATAATCAATTTACGTTGCGACGAGCTTTTCCTCCATGTTGTGCTGCAGCAACAGGTCTGGTTTACCGCAGCGAACATCCTGAAGCTCAAGTCCTTATATTGACTCCATTTTAGCCACTGAGTCCTTTTGCTTTGAGGCTTCTACAACTAAAAATAGCAATTTGCAGTATCAATTATCCTTAGAAAATTTATAATGCACTAACGTCAATTTGTAACAATTTTCACTATTAAATTGCATAAAATATAAGCACACACTCAAGGACTAATTTAAACACAAAATCAAGAATTAAGAGTCAAAAAGTATATTAAAACTATGAAAGTGTCGCCAATTTATATGATAAACTTGGGCTCAATCAAGTTTGTATAGTGAGGATTGACTCTAATTCATTGTGATAAAATTTCCACCATTAAAATTCTAAAGAATCCAATGTTTCATAGGTGTAGTAAACATATTAATGTCTTGATACATTTCCTTTATGATCTAACCAATGATAAGGTTATGGAATCAATTCATTGCCAGATTAAAGATTAGGATACAAACATATTAACTAATCTACTACAGTTGGAAGCCTTTGAGGCTATACATCAGTTACTTGGATTCCATTCAATGTGTGTTATAAACTATTATTTTGGAAAAATCAATTTAAAAGAGTGAATGTTGGTATTAATGAGCTAAATAATCTATATTCAATAAGGAAAAGTCCTAGTCTATCATAATTTATTATGTTAATTTTATTATTAGTCATGTTTTTAGAATTTTGTTTATTTTGTTAGTAATGGGTTTGTCATGGAATATTTTTTTCTCTTATTCAGTCATAATATAAGGCTATAAAAGGCCAAATCAATTGTCAATAAAAGTAGTGTTTTTCTCTTTTACATTATCTTTATACTATATTCACATTTTAGGCATATATAATGTTCGGATCACATTTATGTTTAAGTTTGATGTTGAGTGTCTCTTCTTTTAGTTATATAGACTAGACCGAGTTCGAAAGTGTATAATTAATGGTTCTTCATTTTGATAATTTTTATTATTGTACAATACGTTATATTTCTTATAGTAAAAAATATTAATAATTAATATTTGGTGGTAGTCCTTATGCTTTGGACATTCTTAGTTATCCATGCTTAATTGTTTTAATTACACTTGGAAGAGGGACTTTTCTTTTTAAGATATGAACATGAAATACAATTTTGTTGTTAAAATTATAATAGTATGATTGGATGAATTCTGTTATCATTAGTATAAATACTAAAGAACAAATATTAATATAAAATAGATGAAGGGGTGAAAATATTATAACTATATGAACTCTATTATTACTTGTAGGAACACCAAAGAAGAAATATTAATAAAAAAGAGACGAAAGGGGTGAAATTTTCCCTATAGCTGACGCACTTGTGTAAAGTGAAGGATAATTATTTTAAACTCTTTACTAGTTTTTATGATAAATCATTTATTAATTTGAATATATTAATAAAGTCTTCAAATTTTATCATCCTCTTTTTAGTGGTAGGATTTCATTTAAAAATTCATTAATTAAGAAGACTATGATGAAGAAATATGAAAAGTAGTTATTGAACTCCTATTGAAGTTGATTGAATTCATCATTTAACATATAAGGACTACATACAAAAGGGATATAAATAAAAGAACTTAAGCAAAAAAATGTTATAAGTATGTAGATGTCTGTATATATACTTACAATTGCCTTTACTCTGTAACTACTTGCTTGAAATTGAAGCTGATTGAATGATAAAACCTTTCTCCCCTATAAGTTATTAGTTTTAATTTGATTTATACTTCACTCAAAGGTCACCATATGATTAGTTGGCATTTTACTTGAATAAACGTTTCTATAGGTGTTCACTAAGGGATTTGGCTATTGAATAATGTCTTCAAGATTCTTAACTTACTTATTGAAAATCTAATCTAATGTACATATTTTCTTATAGTGTGTGGCCTATGGATGGCTTAATTCAAGCTTACAACATTCATAATTAGTTTTTTCATTATACATTGTAACGTAAGATGGTGACAATGGTTGACTGATATTTTAGAAGTTTATTTTTGGCCTTTTAAAAATGATAACATAATGTGCCTTTTCATTTTGCATCTTATTTGATAATATTATCAACGTCCTTAGTGTTGGTGCAATTTCTTTCCACCGAATATTTAAATGGCTTTTTATTGGTGATAGATGTGGTACACTTTAACATGTGATGTCTTAATACAGAGGCCTAATGTTAGATTCTTAAGACTTAATTATGGAATCTTACAGGTCATATTGAGCCTTAATCTATGCTTAACATTTGAGTTTATATGAAGATGACATCTTAATGATGGAATAAAGTAAATAACGTCGAGTAGGTAAGGTAAAATGTGCAATATTGATAAAAATTGAGAGTAGGTGAGTGTTGGCATACATTGGTGTTCATTATCGAAAGTCTTCAACAATAGGCAAGATTCAGATGTGATAACAAAGATGATGTCACAACTAAGTCGTGTTAAGTTTAAGGGTGTGCAAAACACTTAACTTCTACAAAAAGGTTTAAAGACATTTAAATATATGAGATTTATTATACAATGGTTTGAATTGTTACTAACTTATATTATAGAGCAATATGGTTATACTATGGAAATGCTTACTAACTTATATTATAGAGCAATATGGTTATACTGTGGAAATGCTTGAATAGATCATTCACAATGATGACTAATGATAGTTAAATTAAAGACTCATACGTAGGAGCACTTCCTCAAATAGCAGGGAAGTATTAAAAGATGTGGAAACTAACTAGGTATCTTTTAAACCTTATTTTCATATGCTAAAGTGGAGTTAGTAGTTTAAAGTAGATAACTATTCACTAATATGGTAAGGTTAGTGATAGAAGTGATAAATGCTCACTAACTCAATAGATTAGTAGAGGAAGTATGATGTTTAACTTACTTAGTCCCTAAGTTCTTATGAGCTTATATAAAGGCATCATTTTTAGTTCATTTCTGTAATAATGAGTAAATTCAATCATCTATAAAAAGGTTGAGAGTTTTTAGAGAAAGTTCTTATTGAGAGATTCAAGTAAGATCCTGAATAGTTGCTAAATACAACATTTCAAGTTAAAAATAACTCAATTCCTTATGTTATTTTATTATATGAACATGTAAATAAAAGGTTTTCTTTGCCATATCTCTTTTCTTTATCATTTGATTTATTTGTATTAAATACTTGTATGATAAAGGGTGAGTAAAACACCAAAATATAAGTGGCAAGAATTCAAAAACAAAGAGACTTTGTGGTCAACAATCATTAAGGAAGGATAAGTTAGACTTTAGAGGACTTGAACTTGAGTTCTATATGAGGACTTTGATAATTTTACTTAATTTCAATATGCTTAACAAAGTTTCTATAACACCTAATATGATTGAAATATGAGAATTCTATTGTTAAGCTATTTACTCTTTATTCAAAAATTCTTTCATCTTTTCTTTATTATATTTTCAATGGTGCTTGATAGTGAAAGTAAAATGACAAATCAAAGGTAATTATATTACTTATCAATGGAAATTTTGACATTGTATCAACATCTTAGCTGGCACAATTTTGGACTATAATATTTTGAGTGCAGTTGGATTGAGAAGCAAGGCCTTAATAATTATGGTATAGCTAATAGAATAAATGGAATTAAATGCCTTTCTTTTCTTTTTAAAATTATGATTTAGTTCAAAAAATTTTAAAATTGTTGCAATTTTAGTTTCTTCAAGAAAAAAGTTAGAGCTTAAGTCAATATCAATGTTTTGTTAAGTAAATTGGACTTTAAATGCATAAAAATATTTTTAAATACTTTTAAATGATATATAAGAGTGTTTATATAGATATTCTAGAGGTTATTGATCTTTTCTTTACAATATGGCTTCCACAAATTTCTTTATAAGCAACAATCTTGTAGTTTTAACACCTTTATTGGCATATAATTATTATTTGTGATCAATAACTATATGTATAGTTTTTATGTTATAAAATATTCTGGTGAAATGTGAACCTGTTCTGACTTTTTATCACAAGGTAATGGTTTTATCTTTGACTGTTACGATTTAATTTACACTATTAAGAGGACTTCGAAAAGATTTTTTAGATGGAGATGTCATTAATATTAGCTACATAATTGATACCTAATATGTCACGACCCAGTACCACATCGAGTCCATGATAACTACAACATACTAAGATTAAGGGCACTCATGGTATCCTTATTCTGACTATGCAAGGCTAACTGAATATCTCTTCTCTTTTTTTGTTGAAAAATTTGGGCAGCACAACAGTTATATTTTAAAAATCCCAAAACCTGCAGACAAGTTTAAACACACTTCTATATTCACGCCAAAAAGTTTACAATAACTTCAGGACTTCAAAGTTCACTCAAAGCAATATTAATCACATTATCAAAGTTCATACATAGGGTCTTTTACAATGACAAAATAGTCAAGAGCTAAATTTATAAAATTATAAAACATATCAATATAACTAAAGTAATAAAAATAGTAAAACATTTTATAAGCCACTATGTAACTAAATTCCAAAACAGAAATTACCCACGTGTGGTAATACCTCAAAATGTCAAAAAACTGCACAATCCACTTAAATCTTCAAGCTCACTAAATTAACCTACATAGTTGGAAAGCAGAGGGGGTGAGTACACTATGTACTCAGTGAGCAGGAAAAATATATATCGCAAATAGAACTCCATACACACCAAGATAGTATAATTAACCTATGAGGTGAACATACATCATATAAAAACACATAGACCTAGCCTATGACTCCATGTATACTGGTTAGGAACCATACAAGTCTAGCCTATTAATCACTCATCCAGTAAATATAGGTTCCAGTTCCAGTACACATAAACAGAAAAACATCACATGTATAAATCAAATCTAGTCAGAAAACAAATATTAGAATAATCCAAAATAATCATGTCTGTCACTACTAGTCGGCTAAACTAATGTGCACACCCACCAATTTTCGGTGTTGGCTCAACTTCATCCGTGATGAGTCCAGACTATAGTCGATAAGAGCATCATAACCTTAGGTGATGACCTTATCGGTATCCAGACCCAAGGTGTGAAATCACTCGTGAGTCCTGTAAAAAGATGTCAATATGGGGACTTAACTTTTATGTACCAGTGTCAAAGGTATGGGGATTGTTTAATCTGTTATGCCCAGCACACGATTAGCCAATCGTTTCCCCACCATTCAAAAAATCATATGCAAAAATTAAGTAAAAAAATCAAGTAAGGCATTATGTCTTTATTTATCGATCCAGCTGATAAAATGAAACTATGCCGTGGCCCTAAGCCAAAAGAGAACAAGAACATGCATTATACTTGACTCGATTATGCATATGTAAATTCCAAAACTTTTTTCATACAATAAAAGTCATCATTTGCACTCTAAATGAAAAATTGTTAAAAAATATAATTTCATAAAATAAACATTGTCCTTCAAACTTCAAGTCCAGGTTTGTTGAAAAAAATATCATTTATCAAAATACATAATAAAACATCAGTTGTACTCCAAGTGCAAAGGGTTCTTAAAAACAATGTCATTTATTAAATACCTAAGCATTTGAGCATCCATTAGAAATTCAATTTTACCATACGCTACCTAGCTTCAAAATTCACATACAAGTCATTATACTTGTCCTAGGATGTTATAATCCTATTTGAGAGATATGGTTTCCCCAACTCACCTCAAAGAAGGTGTACACTCCCTTAGCTTCAACAATCCTTAGTATGAACTCTTTGATTCACAGCTTCCGAGTCTTTATACATAAAAAGACATATAATAAAATTACTACTTAAACATAAATTTCATATTTATACACCATCACATAAGTGTATAAAACACAATATCTCTCTCTTTAAGCTATAGGATTTGACCATTAGACTCCTCACATGGTTATTTCCTTACTATTCACATTAGCTTTTCTTTTACATTTAATGACTTTAATCCAATACTTACTCATTTCAAAACATGATTAAGCACATTTTTATCTAAGCAAATTAGGCCATTACTCATCAATCTAAGCAACAATTCAAGTCTACTATAAGTAAACATGAAAGTGTTTTCCAATGCATACCATTGCAATTCCTTAAATCCTAATCCAGTTCACTTAGAAATTTTATCAAACACTTAACGTGCATGACTTTCAAATCATATTTTCAAGGTTTTATTATGGTAATTCATGCTCCTATCTTGTTATATAACAAATACTTCCAATCAACAACACATTTCACCACTCTATTTAATCTAATTTCTTTCATTTAATCCATATTCATCATAATTATACAACTCATCACATTCATCCATTCTTTCTTCCATCATTTTGTCCAAGCCTATCAAACATACTTCTTCTTCATTTTTCATCATCAATTCATATTATACATATACAATTAACCAGTAGAATTCATTTAGACCATCATTTTCAAAAGATATTCAAAATTCACAAACTTTCACCAAAAGGCGAAATTTCAATTTTGGTTTAAAGAACCTCTCCGTGACACATTTAATTCATCTAAACCATGTTTCATGCATATTCAAGCGTGGAGAACAACATATCTTAACACCAAACTCAAAATCATAATGTATAGAGAGATGAGACAAAATTTACCTATACTTTCCTTTAGTGATATATTCAAATCCTTTGAGAATTTCTCAAATCTAGTGATAGATTTGAGTTTGTTGAGCCCAAATTAGCTTAGAACACCTTGACTTGAGTTAAGGAATAAAAAACTTGGTAAAAATTGAGTGATGTTCGGAACTTCCTCTTCTCTTTTCTTCTCCTTTCTTTTAATTAAAACTAAGTGTTTTAATGCCAAATAATGGGTTGCACGGCCACACACATGAAGAAGGGTCTAGAATTTGACTCATCTTTGATCAAACATGATGAATTTACCTTATTGCCCTTAGTTATGTGAAGTTACCATTATACCCTCCAAACTTTTCCTAAATTTGTAATTAAGCCAAATTTTTGGGAATTACCAAAAATTTTATTTTCATTTTGTCCTTGAACTTTTGAAAATTATAATTAATTCCCTTAAATTTATAAAATTACAAATTGATCCTCCAATAATTCAAAAATTACGTTTAAGTGCTTTAACTTTTAACAATTTGTAAATAAGCCCTTATGTACATTAATATTTCCAATTTAGCTTTCTAAGTATCTAATAAGTCTATAAATTATTTCTAATAACCTCTACGGCATTAGAATACATTTAACTCAACCACTATAGTCATATCCATCCAATGGACTCGGTTTTACACAGTTAGAAGCTTATATGATAGAAATCTCCAAGATTTCACATATCGATGAACTCTAAGTTCGTGTAAGGGCATCAAACATTATAAATCATTGACATATATACCCAGAGGATTTAAATACATCTTTGAACTAATATACAACCTTGTATATATCAATATACAGTAGTATCTCCAAGTATAGAACAATATAAAAGGGCTCAAAGAGTCCAACGTTATATAATACATTAATATAACCTTCTTAAAAAGTAATTTTGTGTAGTCAACAATATTAGCTATAATTGATAACTAACACCCTTAAGGTTGATTTTGTGTAGCCTTTTGAAGATTGATCCCATATCTTATTAAAGGTAGATTTTGTTTATTTTGTACAACTATAATGATTTGAAAGTAGGCTTTATTAGTTAAAAAAATGTTCGTACATAATAGTTTAGTTAATTTTGAGTATTGAAATTCAACTTTGCATTTTGTATGTATTGGAAATTCAGTAATGAGAAAGATATAGTTTTCGGCTAAAATTTCTTTAAATGTTGTTTTGATATTATGGCCTTTTATCAATCTCATCCTTGTCCAGCCTTTTGTCCATCTTAACTCTAATTCCACTTTTAATTATCTTATGCTAGTCCAGCTTCTAGTCTTTGCATAGTCAACTTCTTATTGTTGATTATTCATTTTCTAAACTAGTATCTCAAACCCATATCTTTGGATTAATATAAGCTTCTTAGTTTGTTCTAATAAAAACATTACTCAACTTGGATATTCCATTGCAAAATATTTGTTAAAGGTAAGGATTTATGGGGGCATATTAATGGCACGAACTTGTTCCCAATAAAAGAAAAGAAAGATGAGCACACCAAGTGGGAAGTCAAGGATGCTTAAATCATAAGATGAATTTTGATATTTGTTGAACCCAACATAATCTTAAATGTTCAACCTTTCATGATTGTAGCCAAAATATAATCCTATTAAAGAGGCACTATATCTAACATAACATTGCTCTCAAATTTCAACTTGAACACCAATTAGCAACTTTTTAAAAGGGAAGTCTCTATTTCTCAATTTTGCTCTAGTTTTTATAAATCTTTGTGTTAAATATACAGACATTATTTATGATATATTACCTAGTAAATGACATAGCTCTATTCAATTTGTTTATGACACTACTAAAATGGATTAATTTCTTATAAATCTAGCATCTAAAATTGAAGGCATTGGGTTTAATATTATGAATTAAGATCTAATCCCCTTTTTAGATGCATGTCTCAATGATTTGTTTTGTGAGGAGCAATGTCTTCATACTTGAACTACAATGGAGTAATAAAGATATAACTCAATTTAAGCGACTTATGTAGTAAAAAGTTAAGTGAAAAAGAAGAGGCATGGACATTGTTCAATGTTATTGTTGCTAGAAATTTGATGATTTAGATTGTCCTAAAAAATTATGTAATTACTATAAAGGATAGTATCATTATTAATAAATGTTATACTAGATATGCTAAGAAAGCTATAATAACATATGTTACCTTGATTGATTCTTTTAGTGCTAATGATTCTATAGATGGAGCACATCTGATGCAAAATCTACGTAACCTTATTCAGTATATGAATGCTAAAATGACTATAGATAAAATTTTCCTACTGCTATTTAATTTGTGAATCTTAAAATGATTACACAAATTGTTTAGAACTTTATACTTTAGCACTCTCCGATAAACCTTTCTTTTACACATCTAGTTGGTATTTTGATTTTAAGACTTTAATCGTATAATAAACATTATCATAAAAATCTCAAGATTCATATTACTGATGAGAATCATTTACCCATCATAAATATTGCAGATATTTCTTCTTCTTTATTGATTTATTCATTTCTCCAAATCGTACCACTTATCTTATTTTTCTCTTTTAGATGGTTGAAAATAATTGAGTATAATTTTTCTAAATTTGGTTATATAGTAAAGATCAACATGTCGATATGAAACTGATATTAGTGACATGACATAAACTTGATGAAAGTATTTACAATTGTAGAATGATGGAGATATATAGGAGAATGATAACTTAATGATTATAAGCCTCTCAAAATGGAGTGACAATATTTTCTACATGCTTTGTGCATTTATGATAAACAAGATCATGTGCATTTTAAATGACACTAGTGTTTTCAACATATGGTTAAAATTGGAAAAAATCAAGCTCTACGAGAATACAATGTAGCCAAATGATCTTTGAGAATGTAATATATATAGCATGAGACTCTACTTTAGTGGAAGATATAGAAACAAAGTCATGCTTTTTATATTTCTAGGAGGTAAGAGCTTCTTTAAGAAACATTTACCATCTTATAGTAGATTTCTTAATGTCTTGATACCAGACCCAACAAACATCAATATAAGCTTTAGCTAGAGTGAGGAAGAGGTAGAAAAAAATAAGCACGATCAACAGTGTTAAAGATGTATCAAAGACGTATCGAACTATAGATAAATGAAGATGTTAAGAAGATTGTATAAACTTGCTTACAATATGGATAATATAAGAAATATTTGGTTAAAAAATGGTTAATAAATAAGATTACCTGCTATCTATTTGTATAATAAGGAGTTCTTAAGAAGCTCATATTTATCATCTCGATATTTCACATAAATTTTCATAGGAATATCAATATTAACGTTAATGAGTCCAACCATTTGAATAAGATATTGAATATACTTATGCTGATTTAAGCAAATATCTTGAGGTCAATAATGTTCCTCTAAACTCATAAAATAGGTAAAATTTCTAAGATCATTCAAGTAAAAAGTATATTTTAACCATTATTGAATTATAAAATAGCCTTTATTTCAGAACCTATGATAATAATCGGTTAGAGAGGAGAACAAAGTATGCCTTATAAGGGTATGGATACCTCTCCCCTACAAGACATGTTTTCCCAAGGTTGGGAAGAGAAAAATCATGAGGGTTCTGTGATGGACCCCGTTTCCAGAGCCTAACAATCCGGAGTCATAAAGTATAAGCGGGTTTCCTTGTAGGGTTATTTCGAAGAAACCTTATTAGCCGTCATCTCACAAGGGTGGCATGCCCACACCAGACAATCACCAACATCACAATTTGAATTCTTTAAAAGAATTATAGCTTTATGTTTGTAGTTTAACTTGAAAGAAGAACCATCTCATTCGAAGCTCTATAGCTCAAGATATGCCTAAAACCCAAAGTATGTTCATAACCTGGTTATATTCTTCCAACTGATTTGTCATTTTCTTTCCATCAATATTTTTCAAATAAACACAAAAAGCTACCACTTTCTATGGAGAGGTATAAAAATGTATTATAAATCTATTTCTTCAAGAATCACTTCATTTGGAGGTTGAGTGATGAAGTTATAGGCAAAAGAATTAAGTATGTTTATGTCCTCAATCATATTGTACCTCTCTTGGGAGAATTAGCATAACTTTCTCTAAAAACCTCAGATTAAGGTTATTTATAGATAGGTTAAAAGAGGACTTCTAGATATACAACTTTTAGGCAGACTAAAAAGTAAGATTTTGCCATCTAGAGGGTCAAAAAGGCAAAGTTCTGCAAGTATACATCGTATGTCTGCTCAAAGGACATACATGTCCACCTAATGGACATACACAGGGTTGGGGGCCATTTTTGGCCTGAGAAGGTCCGCTTAACGGACTTAATATCTATTAAACAGACATTGGCAAGGCTAGAGGTCCTCACAGACCCAAAAAGGTCCATTTAACGGACCTAAAGTTTGTCTAACGGACATAGGGGATATGCAAGCCCCTCTAATGCTTCCTACATCCATTCTAACATTACTTTCATTCATAATCTTCCCAAATTCACCTCATTTAGTGCAATACCACTTCATATCCATTAAAAAACCATCTTTGTTCCATTAAATCCTCTAATCCCTACTCATTTGATTCATCAAAACCACTAGTTCACGTCATTTACCATAACTGTCCTGGGTATACATCCCATGCAGCATCACCACTTATAATATTCATATCTCTCAACTCTGATATCCAAAATTTACATACTTTATTCTGTTGGAAAGCTAAAAGGATAAAATACAACTTTCAAGATGACTACTTTGTCTAATACAGCTTAGATTAATCCAGTTTTTCCCCTAAATTTAGTATACAATTTTACCCCTATGGAAAACTTGAAATCTGAAATGTACAACTATAAGATAAACAAGTGCAAACATAAGGGAAACATCTTCAATTCTCAATTCATTTCTGAGTCAAAATGAAATTCATACATAGCTTTAATTACATATCAACATTAAATCAATCTCTTAATATAAGATACAAAATACATTCGATGCTCAATGTTTGATATACTTATAAAGCTAACCAAAAGTCTAGCCACTAACTTAGTAAAAAAGCCAACTATCTTTTAATTTGTCCAAATGCCTTACAAGGATCACTGATCTTCTCAATTTGCACCTGAGGAGGGAAAATGACTAGTTGAGCTACACAATTTAGTGGCTAATGTATTTATAGCCATCGGTAGTTTATCGCAAATTCAAGCATACACACACACACACACATATCTAACAATTCAATCATTCATGAAAAACTCATAATTAAGCAAGTTATGCATAACACATAACACTTAATTTAGCCATTAAGCAAATCACTCAAATGCATCATAATTGGCAATTCAAATATGCAAAGCAAAAACTAATAGCTCGAGGGTTCCATGGAAACAGAATGAAGAAACCGAAGTTTGTACAATGAACAGAATGAGTCCATTTTTGGAGCTTATAAGTGACAAACGGGTAGTTAGCAGAAGGCTCTTGTCAATGTGCACGTGACGAACAAAATGGTTCCAATCTTGCCCAAACAAAAGAATATAAACATGCTCAAAATTGTGTTATCATATACTTATACTTGCATGCTTTTCCTTCTTTTCATTAATCCAAAATGTTATAACCTCTTTCAAGGTTTAACATAATCACAATGCATCATGCATTTCCAATCAAGTCACAATAATTCAATTTCAAGTAAATCCATTTTAAGAAATCAACATATACACACATAGGTAAGAATTTGCCCAATCACATAATAACTATAAATAAATTACCCACCTAATTAGCTTACAAAATCTAAGTCAAGCTTGCCTTTCCTCTTTCTCTTGGATTGGTTTCCTTGATTTCCTAAATAAACCAAATTTCCCATTCAATCTAATTTTCCATAAAATTCAAAGCTTCAAAATCACAAAAATGAAATAATTGCTAAATTAACCTTAGCACTAACTTACCCATGGTCTATCTAAGTTAAAAAGACCAACATCTAGTTTAGAAACCCTAAAATCAAATGGGTTCCCTTAAATCATCTTCTTCCAATATAACACCCATTCTTTACACAAAACTCTTTCTCTCTAACTCTTTCTCTAACAAAGTAAGAAGAACAAGATGAACTTACCTTGACATGATGATTTCTCTTCTTTTCTTCTTCTTTTCTCCCTTTCCTAGCTTACTTAAAATTTTCTCCTCCTCTTCTCTTTCTCTTACGTTTTTACTCCCTTCTCTAAGTCTTCTCACATTTCTGTATCCCTTCTTCTAATTCAATCCCTTGTTATTAGGCTTTCTTCCCAATTTGCCCCTCATTAAACTAGTCCTTCCATATTTACCCCTCCTTTTATTTAACACAAGCCTACTAACCACTTAGCCTATTATACACCATATTAATTCTAACTTAATTCTACCAATTCGTTCTAATTTAAATTTTATAATGTCTATTCATACTTGCTAATTTAATGACCTAATTCTAAAAACAAATAAATAGAAAAAATATAATTAAATAATTAAACAAATAAATTGGAAAAAATTGGAAAAATTTAAAGGTCCAACAATTCTACCCCTAAAAGAATTTTGTCCTCGAAATTCTTACCTGAGTCCACGAAGAGGTGTGGATACTTCTCCTTCATTGCTTCCAAAGGCTCCCACGTTGTCTCCTCTTTTGCATAGTTCTTCCATAAGACTTTAACCAACTTTACAACCTTGTTTCTTAAGACCTTTTCCTTCGAGTCTAGGATCTCCGTTGGTTACTCGTCATATGTCTAATCCTCCCTTAACTGAACCTCTGAAGGTCAAACTATGTGTGAAGGATTTGATCGATACTTCATCAAGATCGATACGTGGAAAACATTGTGATTCTTAGATAATTTCGATGGAAAAGGTCACTTGTAGGCTAAAGGCCCAATCTTCTCAATGATCTCATATAGGCCTATGTATCTTGGACTAAACTTGCCCTTCTTACCAAATCTCAAAACTCCTTTCCATGGAGAAGCTCTAAGGAATACTTTGTCTCTAACTTCAAATTCCATCTCCTTTCTATGTGCATCCGTATAACTCTTCATTCTGTCTTGAGTGACTTTAAGTCTCTGTTTCACCATTTTAATCTTATCAACCATGACTTGTACCAATTCAAGCCCTAAAAGCCTCCTTTCACCATCCTCATCCCACCAAATGGGAGTTTTGCACCTCCTACCATACAAAGCTTCATAAGGTGCCATCTGAATTCCCAAGTGATAGGAATTATTATAAGCAAATTCAATTAAAGACAGATGATCATCCCATGAGCCTTTAAAATCCATTGCACAAGCTCTTAACATTGCTTCCAATGTCTGGATTGTTCTCTTCAATTGTCCATCAGTTTGTGGATGGAAAGCTGTGCTAAATGTAACTTTGTTCCTAAGCCTCTTATAAACTTTCCCAAAATCTAGAGGTGAACCTAAGATCTCTATCTGAGACTATAGAACTTGGAATCCTGTGAAGTCTGATTATCTCATCTATGTATTTCTTGGCCAAAGCATTCAAAGAATTTGTCTGCTTAATTGGCAAGAAATGCGCAGACTTGGTTAGCCTATCCATAATCACCCGTATTACGTTATGCTTCCTACTAATTCTCGACAATCCTATCAAGAAATCCATTATAATCTTCTCCCATTTCCATTACAGAATTGACAAGGGTTCAAGCTTGCTTGAAGGTGTCTAGTGTTCAGCCTTGACTTGCTAACATACTAAGCATCTTTTAGTATATTTTACAACTTCTTTCTCCATTCCTTTCTACCAGAAATGCTTTTTCAAATCTCTATACATTCTCGTACTTCCTGGGTGCATTGTATAAGGTGCATTATGTGCCTCATCAAGAATCTCGTCTTTTAACTCTTGCATATTAAGAATACATAGTTTGTTTCCTGCCACCATCAATTCATCTTCCCTTACCTCTATTTTAGAAGGTTTATCATTTTTAATCTCTTTTCTTAGTCTACTCAAATACTCATCTTGCTCCTGTAACTCCTTGATCTTCTCATTCATACTTGCCTTACTCTAAAATTTGTCAATACACAACCAGATTCAGCTTATCTCAATGTCACCCTAAGTTTGTTTAATTCCTTCAACAAAGGAAGATACATTGTCTCCACATGTGCCATAGTCGATTTTTTACTCAGTGCATCCGCTACTATATTAGCTTTCTCTGGATGGTATTCTATCATCAAGTCATAATGCTTCAATAGTTCTAACCACCTTCTTTGTCTTAAATTCAAATCTTTCTAACTCATTAGATATCTAAGACTCTTGTGGTCTGTAAACATCCTGGTGGTGACTCCATATAGATAATGTCTCCATATTTTTAATGCAAAAATTATTGCAGCCAACTCTAAATCATATGTAGGATAGTTCATCTCATAATGCTTTAATTGCCTAGAAGCATATGCAATCACTTTATTCCTTTGCATCAACACACACCCTAATCCCTTCCTTAATATATCAGTATACACTATGTATCCATCATTACCTGAAGGTAAAGTCAAAATCGATACACTCGTCAATCTATACTTAAGCTCCTCAAAGCTCTTTTGATATTCACCTGTCCACACAAACTTTTGATTCTTCCTTGTCAGTTTGGAAAGTGTTGTTATCATAGAAAAGCCCTCCACAAACCTTCTGTAATATCCAGCCAAACCCAAGAAACTCCTCACTTCGGCTACATTCTTATGTGCTTCCCATTTCATAACTGCCTTTATTTTTTTCGGATCTACATGCACTCCTTTTTTTGAAACTATATGTCCAAGGAACACCACTTCCTTTAGCCAAAATTCACATTTATCAAAATTGGCATATAACTCTTCCTTCCTCAATGTCTTCAAAGTAAGCCTCAAATTCTCCTCATGCTCCTTGTCACTCTTGGAATAAACCAATATGTCATCAGTCATGACTATGACAAATTAGTCTAAGAAAGGCTTTAAGACTCTATTCATTAAGTCTATGAAAGTTGCAGGTGCATTCGTCAATCCAAAAGGCATAACTAGAAACTCAAAATGCCCATGATGTGTTCTGAAAGTAGTTTTTGACATACCGGACTCCTTTATCATCAATTGGTGGTAACCTGATCTCAAATCTATCTTAGAAGACTCTTGCCCCTTACAACTAATCAAACAAGTCATCTATGCATGGGAGCGGATATCTATTCTTAATAGTGACCAGATTGAGCTTCTGGTAGTCCACACACATTCTTAATGATCCGTCTTTCTTCTTCACCGAAGCTCCCCAAGGAAGAGAGCTTGGACAAATATAACATTTCTTTAATAAATCTTCCAATTGCTCTTTAAGCTCCTTTAATTATGCCGGAGCCATTCTATAAGGTGAAATCGAGATTGACGTTGTACCCAGAAGAAGCTCAATAGGAAATTCAATTTCCTTAGGTGACGGTAGTCCTGGTAACTAGTCGAGAAAGACATCCAGGAATTCCATGGCCATCGATATATCTTTGAACTTCCCTTTGTCTGCATTCGTGTCTACCACATAGGCCAAGAATGTCTTACATCTTTTCCTCATCATCTTCTCTATTGTCAGAGCCAAAACAATTTTGGCCAGACTTGCTTTCCTGTTACCTATAAACACTACTATTCTACCTTCATCCAATTCGAACTCCACTATCTTCCGCTTGTAATCTAAATTGGCATTGTACTTATCTAATGTGTCCATACCAAAATTACATCTAATCTTCCCATTTTCAATGGCATTAGTGATAGATATATACTATTAACCATGCAAATGTAATACTATAGCCTTTGGATGTTTTTCATTGAAAAATTATTGAATTGTATTCAATTGGAGATTTGCATAATATGAATTTGTGTTAGTACATTTTGTATGTATCTAACTGGACTAAGATGAGAATGGTTATTTTATACTCACTATTAAAACATATTTTTGAAGACATTAGAAATAAGATTTATGTTCTTAATCTTGATTTAGTTAATATGAACAAATATACATTGTCTTGTGCTTTAATTCATTAAAGAGTGAGTTTTAATTATCGAGACAATAATTGTTGGCCCCAAAATTTTTTTTATGAATAAGTGTGATTTACATCAATTATAAGATCTTTATGAAAGTTTGTGGAGTTATTTCTTATGTTGATGTTAGAAAGCTTACATGATATAGGTTGACTGAATTAAAGTGTTAAGGTAATAAGGATGTTCAAGGGTAAATTTGGCAAGACAATTAAGGATAAAAAACATAAGACACGTAAGGAAGGGTAAAATGGACATTGTGCAAATTGTTAAGGGTATAAAAGGGGAGAAGATTGTTGTGCATTAGGGTAGAAGAAGCTAGACGTGTGGATGAGAAAAGAGAGAAGAGAGAGAAGCACGAAAAGAATGAAAGAGAGAAAGAAGAGAAAATAAGTTAGGGTTCCAATTTTCTTAGCTTTCGAGAGAGATTTTGAGGTTGTTTAAGAAGGAAAAAAGGTAGAGGAAGAGAAGAGATTCTATTTAAGCCAAAGATCTCTTCATTTGGTGAAGAACCAAGGGGATCAAAGAGGCCTATTTCAGTTAGATCATCTGACAGAGTACACATTAAAGATACAACAGGAAAGAACCTTTGATACCTCATGTTGTTTGCAAAGAGAAGAGGCATTTTGAGCAAGTCTTTAAGCAAGGAATACCAAGGTGGGTATATGTTTATAATAGAATAAATAAGCTACTGCTATTTTCTTTAAATCAAAGAAGTTTACTGATTTAAATGGCATCATAAGTGTTGCATCTATTGCTTTTGAATGATTTATGACATTGCTATATGTGTTTGCTACACGATCTGTGTTGATGATTTATGAAAAGACTTTGCAAATGATTTCTAAAAAGATACATGTTCATGGAAACATGTTTTCAAGAATGGTTTTCAAGAAATATTTCAAGTATAAGACAAGCAAGTTTTCAAGAAGTGCCATTTTGGGTAACAAGTTTATAAGCCATGAATTATGTGTTATGTGGGTTTGACCAAGTTAAAGGCTTCTCCTGCTTGCCCGCTAGTGGCATAGAGCTCCTTCATGGACTCCCCTAAGTTTACGGCTAGACAAGATCCTTATGGGAATTGTGTAGTACATTCCATTTCTTGTAACATTTCGTTACCCACCTTAAGGCTAACATTGTAAATATGAGAGATTACGGAGAAATTAGGAAACACATTTCATGCTCATGCATTTCTTGATATGCACATATACGTGAATAGTAAATTTTACACACATCAAAAAATTGACTGTACATGCATTCATGAATAATTCTGGGTATAATGGGATTGATTTTTTATTTTTTTAGACAATTATGAATGTTTTTACATTGGAAAATTTTTATGGGTTAATAGAATTATATTATTTTGAATTTTAGTGAATTTAGGAATAATTTCGAAAATTTTGGAAAATTATGGAAAATAGGGAAAAGAAATCAAAAGAAGATTTAGAGATAGTTGAATGGTAAAGATGAAAGTTAAGGGAGTTAGCTTCAAAAGAAACAAAGTTAGAGGTTGATGTGAGGGAAGTGACAAATATCTCTTAGGCTGTGTATTTTTGCTAGGAGTAGGCTACTGTTCTCTGATAGGTTAAGTAATATGCCTAAGTTCTTTCTTCACCGTCATCTTCTTCAAGTTTTCTTTCAATACACAGTGTTTTCTATCAAACACCTCCTAAGAGATTTCTATACTTTTCCTTTCCTACACTAAACCCACTTTGTGATTTGTGTCCTCTACCCTAAGAAAAATAGGAAGTTGGTCATTGTATTCAGTGAAGTACAGAAATTGTGTGGAGTTTAAGGCTTGAAGAATTTGGAGTTTTCAACAGGTAAGTAGTGAATAAATCCTTTAGAGTTGGGGATTTGTGAAATAAATTTGATAAGTTACTATCATCTGCATGAAAAATGACATTTTCATGGTTGTCCATAAATACCGTGTTGTTGGGGATGAAAAACTTGGTTATAGTGTTAATTTAGTGTTTTGAAAGATCATTGGAGATTAGGTGTTGTAAAATATTAAGAGTTTGAAAGTCTGGGAAAATGCTCACTGAATATGCTTCAGTTTTTTAGGCATAACGTTTTCTCTAACTATTCAAACGAGATGATTCTTAATTTGTATTAACCTAGAGATATATGGTTATATTTCGTATGCAGACATAAAATTTCTATTTTGTCTCTAAGAGTCTCAAAATTTGTAACGAAGTGAGAACTGCGTGTAGTACATTAGGAGCTGAATGTAAAATATCGTGTTCTAAATTTGGGAGCAAATCTGGGAGTGATCTATATAGATCTAGGCAAAGTTACCTTCTTGAGAGTTGTAGATCATTATTTTATCTTTCCAAATATATAAATTTTGTAAATTTTCAATATCAAAGTTGAGAGATATGAGCATTTCAAGTTGTAATCTTGCTTCGTCTTAGTTACTGCTCATCTCAGATGAAGCAAAGTAAGACGTTTGAGGTTATAAACAGAATTGCTTCTTTTGGCCATAACTTCCTCTCTAGACATCTAAATGACTTGATTCTTGAACCATTGGACTTGAAAGACATTGATCTACATCTATACTTAAAAAAATCATAGCCCTCTTAATCTAATTGAGCAAGAGTGAGTGAAAAAGTGAAACGGGTACAGTGAATGTACCCTTAAATAGTATGAACTAGTGTTATTCTACTGCACATACTTTAGTATTTTGATGATATGTTGATCTGTAGAGTTCCAAAT
>JANSVA010000216.1:31180523-31198130 GCA_025504915.1 Erythroxylum reticulatum
AATGCATGTACAGTCATGTGCATATACAAAAATTGCCATTCATATATATATAGAGGCCATAATATGCATGCTCATGACGAGATCCATATACACACTCATAACTCGTCCCAAATTTCCATTTTACCCTTCCCATCGGTGATGGGATGTTACATTTTTAATTCATTTTAGCTCTTGAACTTCCAAATTGTACCTAAAACCAAATATGAACCAAAAAGAGTTTCTTAAACATTTCATAGAATTAATCACTAAGTGTTTGGAGTAATAGTATAATCAATAAGGCACATATCACAAAGTATTTATATAAATGAGAATAAGATGATGATTAATGCGATAAATGATCTAGGGTGTAGCATACTAAACCCACTTAAAGATCAATTTATTAGTATGTTGGTCACACGTGATATTAGACAAGCATAAAAATTGCATAAATCTTCTTTTGTCAGTTAACTTTATTACGTATAAGAGGAACTCAATGGATGAGCACACATAGTAAGTTAATATTATTAAATTTTATAACTGTTTAGATGGTTATACCTTAAAAAATCGTATATAAAATATGATTTACAATAAAGATATATCTTACAAATAGGCTTCGCACTAGGTTGGGCTTGGTCGAGTCCTAACCCAACTTGAAAATTTATGCTTAGGCTCAAGCCCAACCCAAAGCCTAATCAGGCCTAGGGCTCACAACCTAAGCTTAAACTGACAATTTTACCGATTTAAAGCCCAATTAGGCTTATAAAAAACTCAATTATTTTTAATTTAAAATTTAAAAATATGTTTTTTTGAAAAATAAAAAGGAGTTTATCAACAATAGAAAAAGCTATATGAACAACATTACAATGAGTATCTTAGTCTATCAACACTTCGGCAAAAATTGGAATTATAAGAGTATACTACATTAGGTACATGAAATTATAGCATCCAGGTGTTCCTCTTGTTAGGAGTGAGTGTATTTTGCTTGTTTACAATCAAAGTTTCTCGGATCCAATTGATAATCTTTTTTGCTATCTGATATTTTTCTTCTTCAATTCCCTTATACAATCTCCTGTTTCTTTCCTTCCATATAGAGTAGATGATGGTAGTAAAAGTTGTTTTAATAAGCAACCTATTGTGCTTTCCTTACTTAGTGTTGTGAGTGATCATGTTTAGGGTATCACTCCAATCAAATGTGTAGTAAGGAACTGGTCATGAGGGTATAATTCTACTCTAGATTGCTTTGGTATACCTACAACAGGAAATAAAAATGATTTTTTAAAAAAATATCTTATTTTACTTAAACTAACATCATTTTATTTGAAATTTTTTAGCTTTGGGCAAGGATGAGTCGGACAACCCAAATCCAAACTTGACTCAAAGTCCAAAAATTAAAAAACGATTGAGTCTAATCCAAAACTCAATCAACTCAAGGCGAACCTATTGATTTTGGGTTGGACTGAGTCGAGCTAGGCTAGACCCAGACTAAAATGTCATACTTATTTAGAGATAAGAAAGAAAATTTTGAACAAGAATAACACAAGTAAAAGGATTTATGTAAGGTTATTATCCTGTGGATTATAGAACAAAACTTCATAATTGGTATTTATTCAATTGATTAATTATATAAATATGTTTTGATTCTAACATTATTTCTATTTAGATTTTAATAATTAACATATGTAAATTGCAGATATCTTTGATGGGTTGGGCTTTCATTTTCTTCTCCACTACCACTTTAGTTAGAATGCTGGAGTGGGGTGGAATAGTGAGAACCATTTTGTCAATTAGTTAGCATACTTAATGCAAGTATTATCATTGAGAATAGTGAGTTTTAGCATCATAGATTTAGGTTCTTTCATAGCTTAAACTTTCTACTTCTAGTATTGGTTGTATTGCCAAAATAGGATGCTCTAGCATCTATCTATTTAATGTGTGTATTGTATTCAACAATGTTGTTCGAGGCTTTAAATGGTGATTGTTAATGTTAATCCAACACCTAGACAAAAGAAGAGAGTTGAAATTAGGAGATGTCTTGTTAGGCTCATGGAAGCTCTTCTTATTGGATTTGCGACCATGCAACATACTTTTGAGCAGAAACTTTACTGTGGTGAAATTTTGTACTAAGTAACATCCATGTTATTCTGCCTTTGTGTATGAATATTTTCCATTCTTTAAATGTCGAATTCTATCCAAAATTTATGTGGATTCTGTAAAGTTAAAATGAAGTTGCTCATGATAACTAACGTGGTGACAACTTTTATCTAAATACAGGTTTGATAGCCTGCAAGTCACTCCAAGATCTCTTGATATCATTGCTATAGGTCCTTGAATTAGTGGAGATCTTATATTATCATTATTCGAAGCTAGTCCTCAATTCTCTCAGGTGACTGAACTTTGATGCTTTACTTTCCATTACTAGCTCTACCTATCCTTTAACCATTTATAAATATCCAAGGGATTATGGGATGCCTATTAACAAAACTAAAGAAAGGTACACAAGTTATAATTGTAATATCCCCTAATTATAGCAGAATATTTTAATCTAATTATAGTATATAATTACAAAATGTATTAAAAGTATCTCTTAATAGCTACCATTAAACATATCTTCATACTTGTTATTTACATCGCCCCTCAAACTAATGTTGATAAATTAAAAAACGTCAACTGTTTAATGAAAACTAATGATGAGTAGGAGTGAGAAATTTTGTGAAAACATCAATAATCAATAATAAAGTTATTGTCAAAAGCTTTATAGATTGAGTGAAAATTCACTTTAATGTGTTTCACACACTCATGAAATACAAGATTTGTCAAAATTGATAAAGCAAACACATATAAGAAGGGGGTGAATTGTGTGTGACTTGAAAATTTTTGCAAGTTATCGTTAATTCGTATAAATGACAGGTGGCTGTTAAAATTTAAAATAAAAGGAGCCTCTAACAATTTTAAAACAAAAGTAGCTATAACGTGGAAATTTAAAAATTAAGGGAACAAAAAGAATGACACAACCAATTTTTACTGCTTTGACTTATAACTAAGCCTACATCCAGCCCCTAAGTATCCAACTTGATTATTTTACTAAAAATATCCAAGTAGTAATTTGACAAGCCTTTCTAAGCTCATAATTACACCTTTTACAAGGTTCTTCAACCTTCTACATTAGTAGTATTTGACCAGTCTATACAAACTCTCAATAAATGAAAGTGGGATTTTCTCAATATGAGCTTTAATGAATAACGATCTTTCTCAAAAGAGTGTTTTCACTTTTTAAAACATAGAGGGTATGATTTTCGAGAGTATTGACGCTACTAATGAATTTTAGAAAATCTGGTGAATAATTGAATGCAGTAGCTCTCCCTTAAATAGGAATGATATTTTACTAGTCATTGCTTCAATTTTATCTTAGACTAACTAATTGAATCGGCTTTGAATATGTTAAAACATCTTCCTCGCTATCTTTGATAAATTTTCAAATAAGGTTGTTAAGATGGTTCCTGGAAAATAGGAATTGTTAAATATTTATCCTTTAACAAATAAACTAAAATATATAGCTTCAATTTATATCATTATCTTTTTGAATAAATGAGAAAGTCCAATTAAATAAATCTAAATTTTTGAAATGTTATATTATTGATTGTTATCATCAAAATCATTAAAATAAAAGCCTTGAGTTAACAATCTCCCCTTTTTTATGATAACAAGAAATAACAAATATATTTTCAAAAGATTTGAGTAACTATGAAGGATTTCGAAAAGTATCTATAATCTTTATATGTCCTTATGCACAACCATTATTAGATGGAACCTTGACTACCATTAAGAAACCTAAATGCAAGCATATAGTTAAACATATTAATATCAAGCCCAATATCGAGTCCTGACCATATTAACATATTTCAATACATAAAAGCATTTCAAAATTAGAAAAATATATCGTCTATCATCTCCTCTCTACTCTCTCCTTTTAGAAGGGAAAGTAATTAAACAGATTAGATGGAAGAACCATGTAATCATAAAAGAGACAATGTAGCACAAATATTCAAGGGTTAAAACTAGTCACCATAAACTATAACAATACTAAACATGCAAACAAAGTCAGCAATACCAATATTCAGGCCATCATAAAATATTCAAGATTAAAAATTCACAAAATATTCAAGAAAAAATGGTTTTCAAGAAAAATATTCCTTAAAAATGTCAACGAGGGTCTAAAGTAAGATCTTCATGTCATTGATTTATCCTTGCATATGGGTCCTCGTAGCATGCATTTGGTCTTGATTGAACCTGATGTCCTACGGTTATTGTTGAAGCATAAATGTGTTAGCATCTTTAGAGGTAATGGGATTCTGGCGCTCTTGAAAAGGTCCCATGACCTGTGCAATCTGTTCTATCTTCTTGTCTACCCATACGTTGTCTTTTAACTTGTTTCTAAATTGAAAGGGAATGGAAGAATGGTACTTAGAAGGCTCATACCATTCCAAATTGTCAAACAAAACACCATAATGGGCAAGTATTTTCATCAAAAGCATCCCATTAGGCAAAAACCCATTGGTGTTCTTATGAATCCCTTTATCTAACATAAATTAGATAATTATAGCAAGCAGATTCATTCGATTATCTTTGATCAGATTGTAGATAACATAGGTTTCTAGGAGACTACATCTTTCAATAGAGTTGCTTTATGGGAAAATTGACGTGGTAGAAAGCGATGCAAGACATCTTTGTAAGAGATTCAGCTCTTTACATAAGGGTTTTCCTTCTTGGGTGTTTTCAATATGAAGATAGATGGATCGAACAACTTTTGCCAGGTCCTAATTAGCAACATCCCATTTGTGATAAGGAAAATCAGTGTGGCCAATAGGGGCTATGTCTAGCAAATTTCCCAATATCTCTTCTGTTATCAGAATCTCGCACTTACTAACCCATAAGATAATTGCCAATTTTCCATCATAATATCTTTTCTGATATGAGTGTAGAAAGATCTTACTAGCTCATCACACACAATTTCATTTAAGATAAGGAAATTATGCTAGCCTACTAAAAGGAAGTAAGGAAAGATAGCAATACCAATATCATCAAATAAGATAAGAAGTAGAATACGCCTAGCAACCACCTTTTGGTAGCATATTTTATATCTTGCTTCAACTTCTAGTGATTGAAAGGTTTTAGGAGGTGGTGAGGACTATCCTTTCTCTTATACATAGATGTTCTTTTTCTTGGATCTTTTTGCAAGAGCCTCAAGGATTTATTCAAAGAGAGGTTCCTCCTGGGTAATAGGGTCCTCTTTGGGCTCTTCAACAATAGGAACCTTACCTCTTCTTATTTCTTCTCTTCTTCTTTTTCGAGAAGCTTATACTTGCCTTGACTTATCATTAGAGTTAGAGTTCTTTTCTTTTTTAACCAAAATCTCTTTCTCTTTCTGTGTTATGGAGATACTATTTATGGTTCGTGATCTTCTGGCCAAGTGAATAGGTTCCTCTTTAGAATCATCATCAGAAATAATCCATCGTTCTTCAGAAAAATTTGGAACAGTTAGACCAATTTGAGGAATTAATGATCGTCGTGGTGAAGAAATTTGAGGAGTTAGAGTCAGCTTGTGTATTAGTGGTAGTGAAGGTGAAAAGGTGAACAATGGAGAATAAAATCTTGTAGCTGGAGAAAGAGATAGGGTACTTACTTTCTTTGGTAGGATAGACAACTCCCCCTTACTAGAAGCTTTCTCTACGCAAGTAGGCTCCTCTTCACTTAAAGAGTCCTCCTCCTCCTCCTCCTCCTCCTCCTCTTCTTCTTATTCTGACAAACTAGGGTTTGAGTCATCAAAGTTAAGAATTTCTTCATTATAATTATTTTGAGAGTTATATCTCCATTTAGTCTTTAATTCATAGTATTGGGTAAATGAATCAGAAAACCATCTCTTTTAGTTACAACGACGGTGGCACATTCTTCTTCTTTCTTTCATATAAGTGTAAAGGTTTCTTCTATGTGGAATTCCCTAAAAATTAGGAACTACTTACCGAAGAGGAAGTAATAGGTTCAGTATGAGTTTTTGGTGATTCTGTTATGGGTGACATGGAAGATTCAGAAACAAAAGATTTAGGCTCTTGGTCATGGTGTAATGTTTTTCCATGTCTCGAAGTGGGTCTCTTTTATTTATTTTGAGCTTTGGACTTTGTTTATGTCATTTCAAAGAAAGATGCTAGAAATTTTTATTTTGAGAGATTTGAGAAAGGAAGAGTTCAATTGCAATGAGAGAGAGAAGGAGCTTGAAAGGATCATGAAGATAAGTTGAAGGAAGGAATCATTTTAAGATATGTCAAATGGTTTCTAAGAGTGGATTTCATGTGAAGATAAAAAATTGCACATGTTCCCAAAAGTGTTATCGTTTCTTATATCTTTTATCAATCGTGTACTAAAAATTGACAGTACTGCGTGCATGTTTCCAAAACATGAAATTGCATTATTTAGTAACTGCACCTTTTTAACAAGGTTATTATTCCCTTTTTTAATTGATAGAAGCCTTTGAAGTAATACTATAGAAGGAGCCTGTTAATATTTGCAAAAGAATGTAGTATAAAATATTTGAACAAAACTATATTTTCAGTATTAACATGCAATAATTCAGTTGTTCCTTCTAAGATATGACCTCTAAGAAAATGATGTTTAACTTCTATATGGTTAGTCCTAGAATGATGCACAGGATTTTTAGATAAATTAATTGCAATTGTGCTGTCATATAATATGGTAATATGAATAAAGTTTAAAGAAAAATCTTGGAGTTGATATTTCATCCACAAAATATGAGCATAACAACTACCAATTATTATATATTCTACTCCAGTTGTTTAAAGTGTTATGCAATTTTGTTTCTTGCAGGACCAAAAAACTAAACATCCATCAAGGAATTGATAGTAGCCACTTATGCTTTTCCTATCAACCTTATCTCCTACATAATCTGCATCACAATAACTAACTACGTCATATGAATACGATTTTGGATACCATAGTCCAAAGTCTTTGGTTGTAAGAAGATAAAGAAAAATCCTCTAAACAGCTTAAAGATGGCTTTCTTTAGAAAGATACACATTAAGTATGATATCCAGTCTTAAACTTGTAAGATATAACAGTGAACCAATCATTCCTTTATATTTTGTCTAATTAGTAGCTTTGCCTACTTCATCCTTATTAAGCTTATTTTCATTATACATTGGAGTTCCCATTGATTTGGCACTTTCAAACTGATATTTTTTTATAAGTTCCTTTATGTACTTGTCTTGGCTAATGAAAATTCCTTTTTTATGTTTGCTTGATTTGCAACCCAAGGAAGAATGATCGTTCCCCGATCATATTCATCTCAAACTCCCCTTGTAGCAAAGCTGAGAATTATTGATAGAAAGAAGGGTTAGTGGCACCAAATATTATGTCATTAACATATATCTAAACTATAAGTAAATCATTATCCTTTTTTAATAAATAAGGTTTTATCTAGCTTACCTCTTTCAAAGTTATTTGCAAGTAGAAAGTTACTTAACCTATCATACCATTTTCAAATAGCCTACTTTAGACCATACAAAGCTTTTGATAATTTCATCACATAATTTAGATGGTCAACATCCTCAAAACCTGGAAGTGACTTAACAAACACTTCTTCATTAATATATTCATTTTAAAAGGCATTTTTGACGTCCATTTGGAATGTTTTAAATTTTCTATAACATACAAAAGCAAGTAAAATTCTGATAGACTTTAGTCTATCAACAGGTCTATAAGTTTCATCAAAATCGATACCTTCTTGTGATTATAGCATTAAGCTAAAAGTTTAGCTTTATTTCTTACCACCTTACCATTTTCATCAAGTTTGTTTCTAAATACTAAACAATTTCTAATGATTGATTTGATTTGTAGATAGTGTACCAAATTCCAAACCTAGTTCCTGTCAAATTGGTTTAGTTCTTCTTTTATAGTTGTAATCCAGTTTTTATCAGTAAGTGTCTCTTCAATTGTATTTGGTTCTAGATATGAAATAAATGCAACATAATTATTTTTGAATGAGGCTCCAGTTTTTAAACCTTCTATAGGGTCTTCCAGAATATACTGAAGTGTATCAAGACCTCTCCATTCTCTTGGTGTCCTTTTGTTTTGAATATTTGGTGTCTTTTGTTATTGTGACACCCTACATACCCCCTAGGAGGATATGTAAAGTGCCATACACAAATATAGATAATATAGAACCGAAACCAAATCCAAAACACAAAAAACATAACATACGTATAGAGCCGCACCGAAACGAATCCAAGACATAACATATGAAAAATTTCATACATACATTTCAGAACCTTAAGCAAACTTACATTACAAATCATCACATGTTATTTTCTGTAAACATAAAATATGAATCATACTATGTTTATCATAATATGTACCATAAATTTAAAAACATCAACTTGTATTAAGGATATTCTAAACCTTCAAACAAAACCAAACTGTTTCATTTATCACATACATCTCAAAGACAAACTCAAAAAAAATACATTAAGACAAATAAAACTTATTCTCCTTTGGCCATTGTAATTGACTCGTCCCAGTCTTATAATCCTCACTCTGAACCTACATGGGGAAAATCCACCATGCTAATAACTTAGTGAGTAATAACTAATCTATATATAAAGTGATAACTCATCATACTGAATCATGTAATAGTATAAGCATGCATTCACAAATTGTTTTAACAATAAATCAGACATAATGCGTTTTAGAACAGATTTTATAGTTAACAGAGTTGAATATTAAGAGAGGGTATAAACCTTCAGAATCAGAACACAATTTTGTTTATGTCAGAATCAAACATATATTAGAATATAAAATCAGATGACTGCTAAGCCATTTATAGAAGTGGGTAATGGGGCTTATACAAGACAGATTGAAGTCTCGACACTGAAGTATCACAAGAGAGACCAAAGTCTTGACACTAAAGTCTCAACACCAAAGTGTCACAGGAGAGACCGAAGTCTCAACACCAAAGTATTACAGGAGGAACTGCAGACCCTTCTAAGCATGCCTATTTGCCCACAACTATGACTCAATAGTTTGAAAACAAAACAAAGTCATTTCAAACATTTCATGTGCAAAGTAAGTAGTCAATCATATTCACATGCAAGTAGCACTTCCAATGATATAAACATGTGTCAAACTCCTCGGACAATCATTATCCGAAATTCAGAACATAATCAGCATAAATCAAATTTAACAAGCAGAACAAAGTAAGGTGTGACCATCTAAGATTACTCATAAAAGCTCCCTTATTACTTATTGCCTTGAAAATTGTAAGGCCCCACAATATATCCTAGTTGAAATAATACATATTTATGAAAGTACAAGTGTGATAAGTAAGAATTGTGTTATGGTTGGACTATGAAAGACATATGACTTGAATTTTTGATCAAGTGGACTATAGTTAGTAAATTCGAATTAAGTGATATCATTAGAGAATTGATGTATTTAAACGTATGTTTGGACTAGAAAATTTATCAAGTGACAAGTTAAGTTGGTACATGAAAATTAGAATGACTAAGCCTAAGAATTAATGACATTGGGCATAGCTAATACAATGACATTTGGCACCATTGGATGATTGACATATGGACTAGTTTTATAGGTGACTAGTGGCAGCACCTTAATTAGGCAAATGGCATTACATGCATTAAGACATATGGATTGATAATTTAAGGAAACCTAGCAAAGCAAGAGCTGAATCACTCCAGCTCATTTCGGCAGCCCACTCACCAACTTTTTCTCCTTCCAACTGAAACTACTCGCCCTTCTCAACTTCTTTATTTTTCCAGCACCTAATGTTCATCATCATAACACATATTTCTATCCAAATTATGTATCATAAAACTTATATGCATACATGTTATCAAGTGTAGAAATCCCTTACCTCTTTACCTTCACGAACCAGCTAAACCAGCCCTTCCAAACAATCAGTACACATAAAGATTTGCAAGTGAAGATGGTCCAAAACCAAGCAAAATTTCAAAAATTAAGAGGGGTTTCGATTGGAAGGAGTAAAAGTTGGGGAATGGGCTGTCGAAATGAGCTGAAGTGATTCAGCTCTTACTTTGCTAGGTGTTCTCAAATTATCAAGCCATATGTCTCAATTCATGTAATGTCATTTGCCTAATTAAGGTGCTGCCACTAGTTACCTATAAAACCAGTCCATATATCAATCATCCAATGTTACCAAATGTCATTGTATTAGCTATGCCCAGTGTCATTAATTCTTAGGCTTAGTCATTCTGATTTCCATATACTAACTTAACTTGTCACTTGATAATTTTCCTAGTCTAAACATGCATTTAAATAACTCAATTCTGTAATGATATCAATTAATTCCAATTTACTAACTATAGTCCACTTGATTAAAAATTCAAGTCATATGTCTTTCATATTCCAAGCATAGCACATTTCTTACTCCTATCACACATGTACTTTCATAAATATGTATTATTTCAATTAAGGTATATTTTGGGGCCTTAAAGTTGTATAGATACCTGTTGAGGTGTACTTGGAGAAGAAGCATTTTTTGTATTAGCTTTAGAAGGTCTTAATCTTGTGAATCTGAAGGCACTACTAGTTTAGTTTAATTTTTTGGCTTATCTTTAGGGACCAAAGAATGTTTTTCATCATCTGAATTGGCAACTATTGTTGAGGACAATGCTTCATCAAATACTACATGTATTGATTCTTCCATCCTCTTGATTTTTTTATTATAAACTCTAAATATTTTGCTAGCAATGTTGTATCCCAAAAAAAATGGCTTCATCAAACCTTGCATCAAATTTGCCAAGGTTTTCCTTACCATTATTCAATATAAAACACTTGCATCCAAATGCTCAAAAGTAGGCAACATTCAGCTTTATTCCTTTCTATAACTCAAAAGAGGTCTTTTTAAGAATAGGCCTTATAATGCACCTATTCAAAATGTAACAAGCAGTAGACATAGCTTCTAGTTAATAGCTATGAGGTAGACCACTTTCACACATCATGGTCCTAGCCATATCAGTAAGGCTCATGTTCTTTTTCTTAACAACTTCACTCTGCTGAGGAGTCCTTAGACATGAGAAATTATGAGCTATTCCATTGTCATCACAGAAATCTTCAAACTTTTTATTATCAAATTCTCCTTCATAGTTACTCCGAATTGAAGTAACATAGTACCTTCTTCAATCTGAATTTTTTTTACAAAATTTCTCAAAGACTTTAAAAGCATCATTCTTATTTACTAGGAAATATACCCATCTAAATCTAGAATAATCATTTATTATAACAAAACTATAATGTTTACCACTAAAAATTTGACTGCTAGTAGAATCAAATAAATCCATATATATAAGCTCAAGTGGTTAGTTAGTAAATATAACATGTTTGGGTAGAAAGCTACTTCTAACTTGTTTTTCTTTTAAGCATGCTTCACAAAACTGATTATTCTCAAAGTTTAAATTTGGTAAACCTCTTACCAATTCATTCTTAGATGGTTTTGATAAAATGCTCATACTAGCTTGCCCAAATCTTCTATGCCAGATTAATAAGTCCTTGTATAAAGAAACAAAGCACTTAACTTTTTAAGAAGATATGTCTTCCAGTTGAGCATAATATATATTCTGATTTATAGGACCAACAAACACTATTTTATCATTATAATTATTAATTATTTTATAATGAGATACATAGAATGTGACTCTATATCCCTTATCAACTAACTGACTTTTATTTAGAAGGTTATGTTTCAAACCATCAATATAAAGAACATTATCAATAGAAGTAGAGTCTGAGGCACCAATTTTACCAATTACAGTGACTTTTGCTTTGTTTTTTTGAAAAAAGACAACATTATCTCCATCTTTGCTTTCAATATAGTTGAAGTGTGATATTTTACCTCTCATATGTCTTGAATAGCCACTATTAACTATCCATTGATTTCTCTTATCACTGTTTTGAAGCATATCTTCAGAATGTACTATCTCAATTTAGGCACCCAAATTTTTCTATGTCCTTTCAGGTTAGTAGTCTGACCTTTTGGTTTTCAAATATATAATTTAGAAATTTTATTCATTCTATATATTTTACAAGAGTATCTAATATGTTTATGTTTGCCTAGTGGAAGCATAAAACAAGTGAATAAGAGTTACTATAATTTTTTCCATGCATCAGTTTACTACTACTTTAATTATAACTACTGTTTTTTTTTAAGAAAGAAGTCCTTGTACATCTTACTGTTATTATTTTCATCATATCCTATTCCTACCTCATCAAAGACTCCTTTACCATTACCAAGTAATGCATCAAGATTATTTTTTATATCAACAAAATTAGCTATATCCTTTTCTAAAGGTATGATTTTTCTAGCAAATTTCACTTTTTCATTTTTTAGGTGATCACATTCAAATTCTAGTTCAGCAACCTTTTCTTCTAATTGTTTTCCTTTTTCAAAATCATTATCAAGCAATGCATTTTCTAGCTAAGTTACTTTTTAATCTAAAAATTCCCTTTCGAATAGCTTTTGTTTATAATTATTTTCAATCTTAACAAGAGACATATTTTTGGACAATAGATTTTTATTCATTGATCCTAATGATTTAATTTATTCTTTAAAGATGCATCATTATTTTTAGACTTTTCAACCTCTTTAAAATACTACATAGTTAATTTCTTATACTGAGCATATAGTTTATGATATGCATCTCTTAATTCATCAATTTCAATATCAAAGTCAAAACTGTATACCTCATCTTCTCCTGAATCAGCCATAAGATAAACATTGCTTACTTCTTCATGCTCTTCTTCTTCAAAGTTTTCAAAATCTTCATTAAAACAAAATGCAATCATAGCTTGTTTCTAGGTCTTATTTTTTTAGTTTTGTCTTTATAATGAAGAAGGGTACATTTTGGTTTGGTATGTCTAGGTTTCTTACAGTGATAACATATAATTTGAGTATTTTGTGTATTGTTGCTTCCTTTTGACCTATTGTTTCCAGATTTCTTATTTCCTTCTCTTTTCTTTGTCAACTTCTTTTTATAAAAATGTGCACACTTTCTGACTATAAGATTTAAATCGTCATCTTTATCTATCGATAACTCAGTGTTGCTTTCATCATCATTAGATGAAGATAATTCATCAGTAGCTTTTAGAGCCATTCCTCTTCTGTAGAAGGATCCTTCATCTCATCTGAGCTCTATCTCATGGATCATCAAGTTTCCTCTTGGCCAATCAAGTGAAATAGTTTCTAGATCCTTTGTAGCTCTAAAGGTATTACTTTAGGTCTCCATTCTTTTGGCAGTAACTTTAGTATCTTTGTTATAAGCTCATCATTAAGATATATCTTTCTTAGGTTCTTTAAGGTTGTGATGATATTATTGAATCATCCAAAAATTTTATCTATAGTCCCTCCATGTTTCTTGATAATAGTTTTGTATTAATGCACTAAAAGACTTATCTTATATCTCTTTACCTCATTTATTCCTTCAACGGAAACCTAAAGTTTGCCCTCATATTTTCTTTTTTGTAGAACAATAGGATATGTTTTTGTATTCTTCTGAAGAGAGAGGACAAATCAGATGATGTCTTACTTTAGCATTCAGCTGTGCATTTCTTCTATCAGCATCAGTCCACATCTCTACATCATCAGTAGCAGAAATGTATCTCCTACTTTGATAGCTTACCAAACTTCAATATCCACAAATTGGAGATAGATTGTCATTCTCTCCTGTCAATAGGAATAGTTGTTTTCATTAAAAAAAGGAGACTCTATGACGAATTGTCCTTCAAGACTTCTCAAGTTGTTTTCCATTATCTATCACGTGTTGCAAAACACAATAAATGTGAAACCAAGCTCGGATACTAAATGATAAAGTAAACACATTTAAGAGGTGGGTGAATTGTGCATGACTTGAAAATTTTTGCAGGTTACTATCAATTCATATAAGCGATTAGTGGCTGTTAAAATTTAAAATAAAAGGATCATCTTGTAATTTGAAAATAACAGTAGCTATAACATTAAATTTTAAATTTTAAGGGAAGAGAAAGAATGACACAACCAATTTATATTGGTTCAACATATAACCAAGCCTACGTCTAGTTCCTAAACATCTAACTTAAGTATTTTACTAAAAAACTCCAAGTAATAATTTGACGAGTCTCTCCAAGCTCACAAATACATCTTTTACAAGGTTCTTCAACCTTCCACACTAGTAGTATTTGACCATCCTCTACAAGCTCTCAACAAATGAAAGTGGGATTTGCTTAATATGAGCTTCAATGAATAATGATATTTTTCGATAGTGTGTTTTCACTTTCTAAAACATAGAGGGTATGACTCTTGAGAGTATTGATGCTATTGATGTATAGCACAATCTTTGACAATATCTTCAAATATCTGATTCTTTGGATAATCTTTTGACTGCGTCTCAAAGCCAACCGTCGGATCAAGTGAATAGTGTTAAGTGGCCGTTTCACCACAATAGCTTAAGCTATTGTGTGAGGCCAACATAATTGATTTTACATATTCACTAACACACCCCCTCAAGTGAAAGCCCTTTGGGCTTGAAACATGCAGGCTCACTCTATCTTGTGAGATATAATAGGTAGGTGGTAGGATTTGAACTCACGACCACTTGGTCATAACGGCTCTGATACTATGTTAAGTAATCGTTTCACCACAATAACGTAAGCTGTTGTGTGAGGCAAACTTAATTGGTTTTATATATTTACTAACACACCCCCTCAAGTGAAAGCCCTTTGGGCTTAAAACTTGCACAGGCTCACTTTACCTTGTGAGATATCATAGGTAGGTGGTAGGAATTAAACTCACGACCATTTGGTCACAAAGGCTCTGATACCATGTTAAGTGACTGTTTCATCACAACAGCTTAAGTTGTTGTATGAGGCTAACTTAATTGGTTTTATGTGTTCACTAACACACCCACTCAAGTGAAAGCCCTTTAGGCTTGAAACTTGCACAGGCTCACTTTACCATGTGTTGAATAATAGGTGGGTGATTCCAACTTATTGTGTGAGGACAACTTAATTGGTTTTATAAATAGTAGATTTCTTCGTCTGTACAGAGATGACAAGGACTATCCATTCCAAATTTTTTGGAACCATTTCTGATTTTTCAAATAAGGTTGTTAAGATGGTTCCTACAAAATAGGATTTGTTAAACTTTTGTCCTTTCATTTCAAACAGATATAACCTCAATTTATATCATTATCTTTCTGAATAAATGAGATAATCTAATTAAATAAATCTAAATCTTTTAAATGTTATTTGATTGATTGTTATCATCAGAATTTGAGTTAATAAAAATATGAATAGTATTTATATTGTCATGCAGGGAGTAGGATTAAATTTTAAGTAACGCAATTCAGAGAGTATGCTACCTAACCAAGTAATTTCAGAACATATTGATGATACAGCATGGTATTCAACCTTTTGAGGATTTGGAAACTCTTTATTGTTTTTTACACTTCTAAATTATTAATACATCATCTAAGTATACACATCAACCTACAGTAGAACGCCACATATGAGTGCAACCAATCCAATAGGCAACGAGATGAAAAGAAGAACCAAATGGAAAAAAAGAGCCTATGGCTAGGAATGCCAAAAGATAAATTATAAATTATTTAACAGCTACCATATATAAATGTTGAGGTAAAGCTGTAAAGTGACTCATTATGTCGATCGCAAATGATATATTTGTTCCAATAATAGTCAAGTAAACTAGGTTCTCAGTTAGTCTCTGATATAATATTAGATCCTAGATGGGATCATCATCATCTTATCCGCGATCACCGTCATCTCGTTGATATTTGACATTAACTTACATACGAGTATCATCTAAAGTAGTATCTTGTAAGCCCACAAAGTGAATGAAGTTACTAAAATACTTTATGGGATGTTTGGTTTAAGGGAATAGCTATTCTATCCCCTCATAATAAGTAATATATAGATTATGTATTCTTAAAATTCGCATAATAGCTAAAACTCTCTACTACCTATCTTTATCTATTCTAAGAATACCCATTATTATTGAAGACAAATTTATCCTTCTACGTTAACCCTCCGAAAACTCTTTATCCCTCTTCAACGTCTTCCACTTCAAGCCTCCCTCCTAAAGCTTCTTCTCTCTTCTTCATCAAGTTGCAACTCTTCTTCTTTCCTTCTTTCATTCATTTTTTTTCCCTAGTTTCTCACCAATTCTAACTTATTTTCACTACATATCCACCCCCATTCTAACTTCTCTTACCCGTATTTCACCGTCTACAACTTTCTCTCACTACTGTAACATTGTTTTCAAACCATAATCGAAGCTGTAGTTTTCTTTTCTCCTTCCTCTCTTATACTTAAACAACATTTCTAACTTATATCTACCCTTATTTTGGCCTCATTTGGTTATTAACCAATCAGCTATTTTTTTAGCTGATTGGTTGATTTTAGCTGTTTGACTCTTCAAACAACTAATAAAATCGTTTGGAGAAAAACTTTTTCTTCAACTGATTCAAAGTAAACAGCCAAAAATAAATACGATGCTACATACCAACGTTTTCTTCAAACAGCTAAAATTATATGTATCAAAACCCAACTGTACCCTTTCCTACAACTAAAATTTTTTGATCTAACACTCTCTCATCTCCAGCGAACAAGAATGGCCCATACAAACCAGACCGCAAGAAAATCCACATGAGGCATGGCCCCAAGGAAGCAGTTGACCACAAAGGCCGCATGCAAATCGGGTCCGACACACCAACAGTGTGAAGAAGCCCTATCGCTTCAGGCCAGGAATCATCGCCTTGAGAGAGAGATTAGAAAATACTAGAAGAGCACCGAGCTTTTGATCCACAAGTTACCGTTCTAGAGGCTCGTCAGGGAAATTGCACAGGACTTCAAGACTAATCTTAGGTTCCAGAGCAGCACTGTTACGGCTCTTTAAGAGGCAACAGAGGCTTTTGGTGTAGAGGCTTTTGCACAAATTTTTAGGATAGTGCCACTCAGCCTAAATGAATGGCTTTTGGTGCTGGCTGTTTCATTACCAGTGATTCTTATAGATGAAGTTCAGGTTTAGCTTGTTCCATTTTGTTTACCATTTTAAACCTTAAGGTGGGTGGGTCGGGTTTGGGCTGGACAACTTAAAAGTAGCTTAACTAAATCAAAGGCTAAAATAAATATGACTTTAATCAAACTAAAAATCAATTTAGGTAACCAATGTAAATTATAACGAAGAGCAGCAAAAACTAGCACAATAATAAGAATAATAATAAGTAAAATGTATAATAATAATGATGATGATGATGATGATGATGATGATGATAAAACTAATAAGAATAAGAATAAGAATAAGTAGAAAAATAATAAATAATAAACAACAATAGTAATAATTATTATTATCAGCATAATTATAATAATATTATTATTATTAATTTCGTATAATAAATTTAATAACCAAAATAAAATAATAGTAGTAGTAGTAGTAGTAATAATAATAATAAATAGAAAAGAAGAGAATTAATAATAATAATTAAAAAAATTTAATAATAGATAATAACAATAATAAGAAAATTAATTTTGTATAAT
>JANSVA010000216.1:31210846-31222336 GCA_025504915.1 Erythroxylum reticulatum
TTTATACACAAGAGACGTAACAACCAAAATGATCTGGACCATTGGATTAGTAACAAAATAACAAGAAGTTTGTTTGAGACAAATAATCAGATGTCGTGCACGCTATGATTTGTGGGTGTGTGTCTTAACACACTCCATTGATTGTTTTCCTTGTGCTCAAAAAAAACGAAGACTGCATTTTCCATAAGAGATATTAAAGAAGCTTGAAATAGAGAATTTACTAACATGAGGAGGGAGATAAGGAGGTAAGCGAGGTAATGATCCCAAAGGTCTTGTAAAAGCTCTCTCCAATGCTCTGTGAATGTTCTCTTCATACCGAAGCTTCTTCTTCAATTTATCAACCTGCCAATTTCCGGCCAAAACGGTTAAATTAAGAGTGAGATGAAGTCAAAGAGATGGTTAAAGAGAAAAGTAAGTACATCTTCTAGTAATGCCAATTTCCTTTCCCTGTTTTGTCGTCGCTGATGGACTGCAGATTTCCGGGCACCAACCAGTCTGCTTCCTGGACTCTCCAGCTTCTCCTTCTATATAAATTATATAAGATGCAATACGTAAGTAAGAAAAAAATTAGGCAGAGGAACTCATTACTAAAAGAGAGAGAAAATATAATACAAAAGGCAAACTATTCTTTTTTCCAGATAACGAGAGAACCAAGAGCAGATTTTTGGATCTAAAGTGCATGCTTTTTCTGTTTCATATAAGTTTTTCGTTCTGCAAGAACATGTCAAGAAACTAATCAAGCTTTCAAAACGTGCATATACTATCTTTGGGAATAGAAACAGAATAATCAGTTACCAAATTAAGCTCCTTTCTCTACTTTGAGCAAACTGGAAATCTAAGCAAACTGGCGATCCCATCTTAAATTCATCAATTTTCAAGACAGAAACAACAACCCCATCTCTAAATCATTGCCAATAACAATAAAAATGCCAAGAAAAGATGGAGGGAGAAGGAGAGAGAGTGAAGAAGAAGAAGAAGAAGTTACCTTGTCATGGTTTGAAGGAGCTTTCATTGCCTGAAGAGCAGTGCGGACTCTAGTATTCATCTTTTCCAACTTGGAAACGAAACAATAATCCAACAGATATCAATCAAAACCTGGTCAACCAAAAGAGAAGTAACTAAACAACTGAATTCTTAGTTCAATCGAAAACAGAAAGGAAACTAAAGGAACCAATATTAGAATATAACACCTTAGATTTTCTTTTTCACAGAAACCGGGAAACTTGAAAGCAGAGAGACGACCAGAAATGGAAATGCCTGAACATTATATTAAGCATTTTTTCAATAGTATGACCTGTTTCATTAGAAATAGAAGTAAAAAAGCAAAGTCTCGAACAGAGTGTAAGAAAGCAACAAAAGCTCTCAGCAATATAGCAGAAGAAGATAGAAAAGGGCAAAGGATTGGAGCTTAAAAGCGCCATCCAAGAAAAGGGTAACAGACAAAAGCCTATTAAACTAATCCAGCAAATTAATTAGAGCCCTGAAACAAAAAACATTGAAGTGTAAGAAACCTGACAAAAGTTAAGAGTACATATATAATAGAAGTAGAACAAGGTGAAGGTGACAAGCAAATCCACTAACACTAGGCAATGAAAACTACGTACAGTGTCAAATACTGTTGTTGGAAGAGTTTAATTTAGTTTCACTACTGCTTTCTTAGTTCTATCACTTATGCTGTGCATGCAAATTGCAAAGCAAGCGGGGAGAGAGGTAGAGGGATAGGGGGAGAGAGACGGCATGAAAAAGTCGCATCTCATTGTCACTTGGCCTTTTCCATGTTCATTGTCAACCACTTTTTTGGTTGTAATCTGTCTCATTGTTAAATGTTTGTACGTTGATAACCCTTCTCTAACCTCACAAGATGGGAGCCTTATTCACGGGTACGTTGTGTTTTTTTATAGTTGGTTTGGTATACTATAGAGAGTTGACCATGGGACCAAGGATGGAACTCATTTCATAAATTAAGTGGATTAAAATTGCACATTCTAATCTACTAAGATGCTTCCATCTTAAGTTAATTGAATTATGTCTTATATTGATTTAAAAATTAAGCTAAATTTAACTTTTTTTATACTTATATTTAACAATAATTTTCAATAAAATATTAAAATTAAAGCACCACTATTGAAATTTGACTCTCTTTTACATTTTTTATCGCCTAAACTCGTCATAATACCAGAAGATTTACAATGTTATCATTAAACTTTTCTTTTCTCATATAGTTTAGAAGTTTCTCATTAGATTAGGAGTAAAAAGGACTAATTTGTAAATTAAAATTTTAGTTCATATTATGAAAATACTAGCACTAAATATAAATAATGTGGATCACAAGAAAAAATATTAATATGTATCTAAATGTTGTGGTTATTAATATAATGAAAAATTCAGTAAATTTTTTATTATGGTGAAAATTTGGTAGTAATTATATATATTAGTATAAGATTATTTGCAGAACTACAGTAACAATGTCTTTCTGATAGATCAGAAAACAGTTTTAAGTCATCAAATTTGCACCTTTTTTGTTACCTTTTTAATTGCGTATATAGTTTATTGAGCTTATATACCAGTTATATTGAGAAGGCTTAGGATGATAGGAATGTCTTTTGATTTCATTTCTTTGAGGGGGGCCTCTAATACCATCTCCCTAAACCACATGATAATCTCCTCCTTTCTTACGTTCAAATTTGAAGTGGTCCAATGATCAAAAAATGGAGGAACTGAAGTAAATTAGTCTCGTGGGCACATGTGGTAAGCATTTCATTGCTAGCAGTCTTTAGGTACAACCACCTTCCCCGGCACGTCCAGCCATAAATAAGGTTTAAAGAAACTCACTTCCACTAAGTTATAATTACGAGTCGATCATTCATGGAGTCCAAAACCTCGGATTCCCAGTTTTTAATTTTAAGTTTGAAGGGCTGTTATTGTTCATATTTTGTAACACTACTGTCCAAATAAAGCAAGCTAATATGTCTGAATAAACTAAGAGCGTTTTTAATCTCTAGGACCCATGTTGTTTATACGCTTCGTGATGTTGCTTTCTTCTCACACAAGTGTCACACCTTGTTTTCTCCTTCTTTAATGAGCTTTACATGCTTTTTGTTGAGAGAGTAGGAACTCAACATTATATGTATGTGATTGCACAAATATATGATTCTTTGCAATTATATGACTTAATGATGAGTAAAATCAAATATTTATTTCAACTTCGTGTATTTGCCAAGATTTCAAACTCTGGTAGTTCTTAGTTCCTTGCTATCACATCATATATCATATCTCGTGTCCTTAAAAATGTATATTTTAATATATTTAACTCTAATTTCGGAGACGATGTTACAAATACATGCAGTATTTTTCGTTCATGGAAAAGTATAAAACACACCCTCAATTTCAAATCGTACTAACTCGAACCTTTTTCTTTACTATACTTACTTGAAGGTTAAATTATATTTTTATCTTACAATTTGAATCAATTTTTGGTGGCAAGTTAATAAGTTAACAATATGTTTAGACAAGAAATACCTTATTGGGAAGGTCATTCGAAATTAAATTCACTTTCTGGGTGACACTTCTTTCTATCAATGCACCACATAAACCCAAAACATACTTTTGCATACTCTATTAACAAAAGCACATGACCTCTGCTTTTTTCCTTTGTTTTTTACTTTGCTTTTCTATTCTTGTAAATGTGGTTGAGACTCAGCCAGTCCTAACATCATTCTTTAAAACGTATATATTCTATCTTTTGGTTTTCCCCTTCTTTTATGTTTGGATATATATGGGAACATATGCTCCAAATAGTTGTCGAACATCATTACCTACACTTTTGTCTTCTTAAAAGGGTATGTTTCTTTCACAACCTACGGACAAACCAATCACTTTCTTAGTCAGGAGTTAAACTAAAGATGTAGTAGGTATAAACCCTTAACTTTTTGTGGGTTTGTTTCGGATTTTTCTTCGAAAAGAATCGCAAAAATGTTGGAGCTGTTTCATTAAGAACATAATAAAGACTACTTGAGCATTGAAGAGGACAGATGCACAAGCATTCCTTATTTGCTTTTACTTCCCCCTTAAATGCTGGACGGTATTTTTCAAAGTTAGTAGTTTTTAGGTATGAAAATGATTTCATTATGCCATCATTTTGTTAAACACCTCTTTTACAGACATGAATCGAGCCAACTTCACCTGAGTTATTGATGAGTTTTATAATTAAGTGATCAAGAGAGTTAGTAGTCCTTTTTTCCTTCTAATTATTAGGTTCAAGTTCTACTAAAATATTTAAAATATTCCACGAAAAGCCTTTCATATATGTTGTTATTGGAGAGCTGATTCCTTGTCTGCCTAATTAATAAATTATCATTTTGGAAAGCTGATTGAACTGTCATGAAATGACCACACATAAGTTGGTGGAAACTGAATTATCAGCTACATGCCTATAATAGGCCTTATGAGAAGTATTGGAGTGGAACTTTTAATTGAGTAAACAGCTAGTGGGCTTACGGACATGCCTTCGTAATCGAAATCTCTCATGTCACTACCGAGATCATATGTGGGATGGTGGGAGACACCCGTCTTCTTCACTTACCCAACTTTGAGGGTTAAAGTGTAGAATCTGAAGCGCTTATTCTTTATGTTAGGATATATATTTTGACATATGTTAGGATATATATTTTGACATTATTTACTAATTGGACATAAAAGATATTAGTTATATATTGACTTGAATTTAAAAAGTATTTAGATAATAGTTCAATTGTGATAAAATTATATTTTAAGTGAGACTCTTGGTTGAAGTTGGACTCTTGGTTGTAGTAGGATTCTCATTGCCTAAAGAATTATGCAGATATCCTATCTACTGTAGAAGTTTATCTTTACTGTGAGTGTGCAGCAACAGAGTTCATGTGCATGTGCGGCATAGAATTTATGTGATTAAATTGTCAATAAAACGTAAACTACGTTGGGATGCATATCTTGGGCGTGAACGAAGCAAATATCATGTAGGCATGGGATAATGAAGGTGAATAGATTAATTGTTATTGGCAGAATATAGTTTTGTGTGCATGTCTTTGGGGATTATATTGAAAACACCGTGGGTTTTATAAAAAGGAGAAGTGGCATTAATAACATACCTTACGTGATTGTTTTTGGGTATACAAGACAAAGGTGGCTTTGGTTTGGAATAGTGGAGAGCATTTGTTGATTGAAATCAACACTGCAATGGGCGTTGGACAACAAATTAAGTAGTGGACATTGGACAACAAATCAACAGTGGGTCAAATGCTTGTGTTTGTGCTGCAATCAAGAATTTGGTGTGCTTGTGTGTATGCTGCAATCAAGAATTTGATGCGTGTGTATAGCATACAACAAGTGAATTAATTGTTCAAAATCAGTGGATGCGGCATTGAACAACGTATGTGTGCTGAAATTTCTGTAGATCATATCACCTGGGTTGAATAGTTTTGTGCTGTGTTTTCTTTAATGTATTATTGTTGATTGGATATTTTTGCAGTTGTGATTTCTGCATAAGTTTTTGTGACTTGATTATGAGTTCTGCGTAAATCAGCCCATTATTGTTACGACAACTTCCAGATTTATTTAAGTAGAGCAAAACTCATCGGGAAGTTGTTCTTTTCTATCTCAAGTGTATTTAGTTTTTGTTATTTATTATTTTAATCACTTGAGCTAATTGTTCATTGTTCTTTTGTTAAAAGATTGTTTAAGAAAATCATCTATCGAGATTAGTACGAAGCGGTCGTACTATTGGGTGTGAAATTCTTTCACAGGAAATGAGGTTGAGAGATAGTGTGAAGGGATGAGTGGTGTCGGCTCAGTAAAGTCTTGAGTAAATCTATTGTATTTCAGTAAAAGTTATTAAGCTGGGTGAAGGCCTCGTAAACGTAGGCAAGGTGTGCCGAACTGCGTTACCAAATTTTTGGTGTTTTTATTATTTCGGTTTTGCTTGTTTTTATTTTGTTGGTAGCAAAGAAGTTTGCAGAAAATTTGCGAAATAATTAACTCCCTTCGGTTTTTCAATTGGTATCAAAGCAAGCTTGGATTATAAAGGGTCAAGTACAAGCACAAAAACATAGTGAAGAAAAAACAACAAAATAGCCAGATTTACAATTAATTACTGTTGAGGAAGTAACTATAAAAACTAATTTACAATTATTTACTGCTAAGGAAGTAACTGCAGAAACTAAAGAACTTTTAGTTACTTCGGATGATAAACCAACCAAAACAATGACAACTGATTTGAATAGAGGTTCTTCATCTCGAATTCGAAGAAATCATCTAGCAGAAAATGTTATTGGAGATGTGAGTGAAAGAAGAAAAACAAGAGAAAGAAAAAGGGTTGATTATCAAGAACTTACAGGCTACTTGTGTTATACATCTTCATTCGAACCAAAGAAAAACATCAAGTCTGAGATTCTTCGAGGGGCACAGGGACAGTGTGCTTTACATTTTTGAAGTATTTTTTGTGTTGTTAAAAAAAAGAAAAGAAAAGGAAAAGAAAAGAAAAGAAAAGAATTGTTTTTTTTAGTTCTTTAGTTTTATGTTGTTATTGTCGTCTCATCTTTTTAGTAGTTTATTTTGTAACTTCTTTTTAGCTCCATTGAAGACTCCTCAGCTCTCTCATTACTTTGAGTCTCTCTCTCAGGTATCTCTCTCTCTCACTACACTGACAACACTTATAGTTCATTACTTGCGTTTATGAATTTGATCAGTCAGATGAAGATGAAATTGAAGTAAATAGTGATATGTTGGCATGTGTTTTGGATGGTGGTAAATTATCTTCTTGGCATGCTTATGATTCTTCCATTGCATCTATTGGTGATTATTATGATTATATTTTGTGTCCCAAGAGGAAGACGTCATATTGTTTATAGTGAATGTTCCATTCAGGAGGAGATTTCAAGGTATATATTTGACTGTTTGTCTTATTTTTTGACCTTTTTTGTCCTAAGAGGTAGGAATGTGGATAATTATGATGTTCTTTAGAACTTGATATTTCATTAAGGGAGAGTATTTGTCATATGAATTGTGCATTTGATTTATATGTCCAATTATGTTGTTTAAGGGGAAGTTTCATATTTGTGATTGTTAGGATATATATTTTGGCATTATTTACTAATTGGATATATAAGATATTAGTCGGATATTGACTTGGATTCAAAAAGTATTTAGATAATGATTCAGTTGTAATAAAATTCTATTTTAAGTGAGACTCTTGGTTGAAATTGGACTCTTGGTTGTAATAGGACTCTCATTGCTTAAAAGATTATGCAGATATCCTATCCACTGTAGAAGTTTATCTTTACCGTGAGTGTCTAGCAACGGAGTTCATGTGCATGTGTAGCATAGAATTTATGTGATTAAATTGTCAATAAAACGTATACTACGTTGGGGTGCATGTCTTGGGTGTGAGCGAAGCAAATATCATGTAGGCATGGGATAATGAAGGTGAAGTGGATTAATTGTTATTGGAAGAATATAGTTTTGTGTGCATGTCTTTGGGGATTATATTGAAAACACCGTGGGTTTTATAAAAACGAGAAGTGGGCATTAATTACATAGCTTACGTGATTGTTTTTTGCTATCCAATACAAAGGTGGCTTTGGTTTGGAATACTGGAGCGCATTTATCGTTGATTGAAATCAACATTGCAGTGGGCGTTGGACAACAAATGAAGTAGTGAGCGTTGGACAACAAATCTACAGTGGGTCAAGTGCTTGTGTGTGTGCGGCAATCAAGAATTTGATGCGTGTGTATGGCATACAATAAGTGAATTAATTGTTCAAAATCAGTGGAAGCGACATTGAACAACATATGTGTCCTGGAATTTCTGTGGATCATGTTCCTGGCTTGAATAGTTTTGTACTGTGTTTTTTTTAATATGTTTTTTTTAATATGTTTTCGTTGATTGAGTATTTTTATAGCTGTGATTTCTGCAGAAATTTTTGTGACTTGATTATGAGTTCTGCGTGAATTAGCTCATTATTATTGCGACGACTTTCAGACTTATTTAAGTGGAGCAGAATTTATCGAGAAGTTGTTCTTTTCTATCTTAAGTGTATTTAGTTTTTGTTCTTTATTATTTTAATCACTTGAGTTATTTGTTATTTGTTCTTTTGTTAAAAGATTGTTTGAAAAAATCTTCTTTCAAGATTAGTATGAGGCGATAGTACTATTAGGTGTAAAATTCTTTCACGAAAAGTGAGGTTGACAGATAGTGTCAAAGGTTGAGTGATGTCGGCTCAATAAAGCCCTGGGTAAATTTATTGTACTTCAGTAAAAGTTATTAAGCTAGATGAAGGCTCCGCATACGTAAGTAAAATATGTCAAACTGCATTACCAAATTTTTGATATTTTTATTATTTTAATTTTGCTTATTTTTATTTTATCGGTGACAAAAAAAATTTGCAGAAAATTTGTGAGATAATTAATTACCTTCGATTTTTCACTTTATTGCATTAAATAAAGAATAAGCGCTTGTGATTCTTGAGTGCTTGAAATTAAGTCACACCAGAAAGTACCATTAGGCAAACAACCTGGCAACATATAGAATCAGAAAAGTGAAGTAGCAATCCCTTACAATGGAGGGAAAGAAAAAAGGAAAAGGCAAAATGATAGCCTCGTGTGAATATAAAACTTCCCCAAAATTCCCCTCACTTTTAGCTTTTAATCCTCCCTTGGGACTTGTTGGTCGTGACTTCACAGTCTTGATGAACTTAACTGGTTGTCACGTACCCTGAAATTAGCATATTCTTTTGTAGAAAATTCAATATTAATCGAAAGTCATTGAAATTATTTAATAACACTATACATACTTCAATTAAATTGATATACAAATATTAAAGGATATTAAGAATCTCTTAATTAAAAATATGATTATAATTATTAAATATTAACTAACAATAAATCCTTAAGTTACAGATAATAACTCATCAATTTTTCTATTTTTCTCATCATATTTAATTAAATTGTCGATCACTCAAACTAAATCTTGCCTATCATGGTTATAATATAGTAAGAAAGATTTAAACCAATTAATTAAAAGATTAAACTGTATCATTAGGACGTCTTAATAGTTTTATGCAATATGATATCAACAAATATACTTTGAGAAGATAAAATCATAATAAAAATCACCAATATAATCATAGGTCTGTAAATTTCTATTAAACTCAATTTTAAAACCAACCTAATTAATTATAATGTACATAGAATAATTCTAACCACTTTTATTTTAGAAAACAAGTAAAATAAAGTGGCTTCATTTAATTGGAGCTTAAGACTCTGTTTCTATGTTATATACCATTATTGTCGGTATTGTTGTTCTGCCAGTAGGTGCATACGCTGGCAGAAATTATTCCGTAGTCAACAGGAATCTGACTATTGTATTATGGCCCAGTGCCCTAGAGAAGAGAAGAGAAGAGAGAGGATAGAATGTCGGGGCTGCCCTTTAATTCAGATAATTACTTCTCGATAATATTTTGGTCGATCTTCAATGCTAAATAGCGCATGTACAACAGGAACTCCTATACATAGGTTATGCTACATAGGTTATGCTCAGATAGTTCAATAGATTGGTTAGTATTGCTAATGCCATCGCTACACTGTCGTTAGTGTTTCCCTATTTTTCTTTCCAAGTTGAAGAGTAGGTCAATGGGGCAACCAAGTTTCTTTAAGCTAGAGTCAATTTAACTTGTCATTTATAATTTTTGAGTGGATAATTTATTAACTAAATTGTTTTATACTGAACAATTATTTAGTCTTTTAAATGTTTAATTAATACATATTTCTTGTTATTTAAAAAAGGACAACTAGATGATGCCCATTAAGTATAAAAATCAATTTCGAAATTGGAAGAATTTGATTAGTTGAACTTTTTTTTAATATTAATATAAGATTATGATAAGACTGTTTCTAATTTCTACGATGTAAACTGTGTCCATATATTTTCTATAAGAAGGAAAAGAATAAAACAAAGAAAACTCTACTTACCAACAATATTATTGTGCAAGATGGTATCAAAGCAACTCGTACCTGAATTAAATCCCTCCTTTTGCTTCTCTTCCAAAGTCCATACTCATAAATTAAATTGTCTATCCTAACTTTATTGTTCCAGCTACACCAAACACCACAGATTTTGTAGATGCCTATTAATACTCGTAATGAAGCTTGATATCTCACCAAAGAAGCGAAAAAATCCAACCCAGAAGAGCCAAAATTTGCAGCATGGATTACTGAAAATCAAAAGGTAAAAAAGTTGGCTTATTAACTTGATGAATCCGTTACCGGTGCAGTAATTTACTCGTCTTTCCATAGCCAAGAAAACACGGAAGGTGGTCTCAAAAACCTTCTATGATGGATCAGATGAAACTCGTCTTTTTAAATTAAATCCAGATCTTTCACTACCGGATAAGATGGTAGACCATTATCAATACACTACAATGAACTTGCTGTTAGATTTCAAGAGACTGTGATCTACCTCTTGTTGAAAGGATAATTAAAGGGGTAGTCTAATTATATTCATCAATAATTAGGCTTCATGTTCATATTTTTCAAAGTGGATTTGATTCAAATTTTGGATAAGATTAATGGAAAAATCTTACAAAAAGATCCAAAACTTGATTCAGAGAATATATATGTAAGACAAACTCTATTGCTTAGAGTTGATAAAAAAATGAAGGATAAAAATTCATCATGAATATCATTAAGTATATATACTAAGGGTGAAGGGGATGAACGACTACGCAATCCATCCTCATTGTCCATTTAATCTAACGGTTACTTGAACATCTTTACCCCCCTCCCCCCGGGTCTATATGTCATGGTTGTTCTCTCTCATTTCTCTCTCATTGTTTAGCTCTTCGGCCTCCACTTCCTCTGCTTCTCCGCCTCGCGTCTACCTTACTTTTCTTTTTCTTCATCATCTTAAAACTCTAAACATTGCATTTCTGATAGCTGTGGTAAGCTCTCCTTTTTCCTTCGGCGGTTGGTTTGGTCGAATTTTTATTATATGTACAGATTTCTAATTGTTTGCGTTTATTGTGTGAATAGATGGGTAACGGTACTGTGGTAAATTCTTCTATTTTCTTCTCCGGTTATATTTCTGTCATGATTTTGTATTTCCTTTTTTTTGTTTTCATTTTTTGCTTCGACTTTCTTTTAGTGTACAGATGAGTAACTGTTTGTGTTTATTCTGTGCACAGCTGGGTAACAGTGGTGTGGTAAGTTCTTCTTTTTTCTTTTAGTGTACAGATGGGTAATTATTTACGTTTATTCTGTGTACAGCTAGGTAACGGTAGTGTAGTAAGTTTTTCTTTTTTCTTCTCCGGTTCCATTTTTCTTCAGTCATGGTTTTGTATTTCCTTTTTCTGTTTGTGTTTATTCTGTATAGAGATGGGTAAGAGTACTATGGTAAGTTTTCCTTTTTCCTTTCCTACAATAATGATTGATATTTATGCAGTTTAAGTTTTTCCTTCGATT
>JANSVA010000216.1:31223417-31236077 GCA_025504915.1 Erythroxylum reticulatum
CAGTCATGTGCATATACAAAAATTGCCATTCATATATATATAGAGAGGCCATAACATGCATGCTCATGCCGAGATGAATTTACACGCTCATAACTCATCCCAATTTACTATTTTACCCTTCCCATCGTTGATGGGATGTTATACTAACACCACATTAATTGCCAATCTTCATCTTAGTCAACACCGCTTCATCATCCTAGTTAGTGCCACATCATCATCCTAGTCAACACCATGCCATTAGTCCACGATGGTTTTGTAGTGCCACATCAATAACCTAATTATATTTTTTGTGTCCTCGCCCCAGTTATCAATATGCCATATTTGCCCCTTCTTTGATTCAGTTCAAATCCACTAGTTTGGTTTGGTCCAAAGAGAGTTAACCAAAACTTTGACCACCTAATTCGACTCTTTCTCCTCTAGTTCCTTTACAAACCATACCAATTCCTAAGGTTTTTTGGCATTCTAAATCCATTTTTTAGGTCAGATTGATCAAATTTAAACTTTATAGATAAATTTTCTCCATTTTATTCTCTATTATGGATATTTCTAAGCTCTATCAATATATATCAAACCCTATCAATGTTACGTTTGATGAATCAAACTATGATTTATGGGATGAAGAAATGAGCATTTTTTTAAAGGTTCCGTTAGCGAATTGTTACTAGAGAAATACTAAAGCCAACCACTACGACAGATAAAGAAAAGGAAAAATTTACAGAGCGACTAGTACCTTGGGATGGAATGAATAATCAAATATTAATATGGTTTTGAAATATATGTGGTGCTAAAGTGATCGAACTTGATTTTTGACACGTTGACACAATTAAAGAGCTATGGGATTTTTTAACGAATTATTATTCTATATTTGATTATGTTAATCAATTTTCAGATTTACCAAAGACTTTATCAGATGCAATAATAACCTAGACAAACAATCTACAACTATTTGTTAGAACTGTAAGATGTTTGGGATCAAATAGCACTTGCATACTCTATATGGCCTAGTCGTGTTGCAATCACTATTTATACAAATCTTCCCTATTTTCAGTATATATGGCATTTGTTAATGACTTTTCAAGAAGAATTTTGATCCATCCTTAACTCCCTCCTCCATTAAGGTTCCTTGCCAGCTCTTGACATAATAATCAATGAATTAATTATAGAAAATATTTGACCCAATACACTCCACAACAAGAAGTCTATTCCATCTACTATTGTTGTCTTTGTAACTTATATCCCCTCTCGTCAAACTTCTCACAACTTAGAAGTTTTTTAAGGGGTCCTGTAGCTACTGTCAAAAACCTAACATCACATCTCTAAATATAGAAAATGACTCAAATATATCTCTGGAAAAAGTAATTCTTCCAGGTCCCTTCAACCCCTTCCTGCTATTACTATTGTTACTATGGAGGATCCTATAGATAGTAGTTCTTCCAAATTCTCATTAAAATATCATTATGCTCTTCTTCAGTAACTTCAACTTGATTTTGGTATTATCTCATCTTCTGCTTTTCCTATCACATCAGTTACTCCATCATCATTGTACTTTGATTATGTATGTTGCAATCACATGAAATCTGACTCTTCTATTCTTACATGTCCCTAAATACCATTTGTTTCGTATATTGTTCACAGTACTGATAATTCTACTATGGATGTTTAAAGTATAAACACTACTCAAACGCCTAAACTAGCTTTACCCAATACTTTTCTAGTTCCAAAACTATTCTTAAATCTCATTTCTGTTGGTCAATTATGTAAACTTGGTATTGATTTATATTTTTCAAATCGTGATTGTACTGTGTAGGATCCATAGATGTTCGACATCCTTGGGACAGGGGATAAGATTGGGTAGTTGTTCGAACTTACTTCCCTACATCTTCCATCCAAAATTTTTTTTGGAGCTATCATGTCTCATCTTTTCCATTCTCACCTTGATAATGTTTGTCCTACTAAATTAGTATCTTTAATTTCTAATGGTTCTTTAGGATCTATTAAATTAAAACTATAATTCTGTCTCATTTTAGGTTTCTAAAAGTTGTTCTTTACCTTTTTCTATCAATGATTCCATTTTCTTAACACCTTTTAATATGATTCATTATAATATTTAGGTCCTACTCCTTATGACACTATGGGTGGTTTAAGATATTATGTGATCTATTTTGATGATTTCTCTCGTTATACATGGATATCTCATACGCCATAGGTTAGAATTATTTTCTATTTACTCTCATTTTTCCAATATGATTCAGACTTAACTTTCTTATAAGATTAAAATATTTCATATTGATAAAGTCATGGAATATAGAGATATAAATTTCATCCAATTTCTTGCTCAATAAGGCACTATTATCCAAAGATCTTATCTATGTATCTCACATCAAAATGGTTGAGCAAAATGAAAACACGAAGACATCTTTGATATTGTTTGAGCCCTCCTTATGTCTTCTTCTTATCTAAAAAACTTTTAGGTTAAATCACTAGCTAACTAGAAAGAAGATTAAACTAAGAAACAATCAAGGAAAACATCGGGACCTGGATTTTAAATCTACTTAGAACTTCTCGTGCAATTATAATTTCACTAATCAATTTAATCTTTTGTTTGCTCAACCACGAAAAATCTTATCTTATGTTAGTATCTTTCTCAAGACTATTAATATTTAATCCTCGATTGATTAACTAAAATCTCTTTCTAGTTAAAACCCCTAAGATTTTATTTAATCTATTCACCAATTTCACTATTAAGTTTGGCCCTAATCTAGAGAATTTATATTGAACAATCTCTAGGTTTGCCAAAAAAAAAAACTCTTTCAATTATGATCTATTTATACAAAAGGATTTCTCAATCTCACTTATAGGAAATCACATATGAAATAATACGTTAGCAATATTAATTTAAGAATAATTAAGCATATAATTGAACCTCAACGAAACTAAAGAATGAATTAGGTTAAAAATAAAATCACTACAAGGTATATCCTAAGGTTTATCTAATCCAAGTACCAACAAAAGTTTAGCTCATAATCACAAACATCAAGACTAAAGGAAAAAAATAAAACTAAACGAACCATGATGAGATCCCTTTTAATCTTCATAAAATTTACTTAGATTATTGAAATTCACCCTAAATAAGTTTCCTTTTTAGATTAATGAAATTCACCCCAAATAAGTTTCCTTTCTTGTTCTTCGTTATCAAATTATAAATCAATCCAATTCAATCCACAATTTTTTAAATTTTAACTCATTTCACACCATTCCACTTAATGCATAAAGTGAACATACATAAAAAATGTTAAAACATTTAAACACTTCCATATCCCTTATTAAAAACAAAACATTATTCAAATATTTTAATAGCACTTAAAAACTTATTTGACAAGTCACCTAGCCTTTCAACGTAAGAGCATATTGTCATGAATACTCCCAGTTACTCAACAAGGTTACTATCTCAAATGGCTATTAGCACTACTTTTTAACTTCAACCTTTTTATTGGTACGAATCTAGCAGAGTAAAATTATTTATTCTTATCTATTCATATATTGCTATTTTTTTCTTTTTTTATACGGGGTAGTAAACATTCTTTAAAATAATTTACATTTAACTAAACGCATGTAGTATCATAATGCAAATCAAGTATCCATTCTCAAAATTAATGAACAAAATTAATTTCAAATTAATCATCAAAACTCATAACTATTTGCCTAAACAAATCAAATCATAATCATAACCAAACTTATAATAAATCATCTTGATCAACACCCTCTACAAATCTTTGCTACTCTAAAGCAAGGGTTGATGTAGCCTTCATAACCCGTGGAACTTCAAAAACTCTCAAGTAACAAAGTTAGGGGTCTCAAATTAAAACTATGAAAATAACTAAACTACTAATGAAAATCCTACAAACTGCTCAATTAAAACAAAAACCAAATTCTTAGGTTGCCTCAGCACTTCTTTATGATTCTTATAGTTGGACTTCTCAATAAACCCCTTTTTGTTTTAACTTAGATCTATAATTAGCGACTTGTTTTCACTCATTTCTCACATAAAAGTTCAATAGCCTACAAATAGACCACATGTTCCTCTTCCTCTTGATATTGTTGTTTTAGAAATCTAGAAGAAGCATAATCGTTCTATATAAAGTTGTAATAATTGTTCTGCTCTAAATTATAATTGTTCTCATAACAATTTTTCATGCAACTAAGATGCTCCCACATATATTTTGATGCATTTCATTCACAATTAGGGTAGCCACCCCTATAAATGTCAGTCATAACACATCATGGATATCGATTAAGCTACCAAATACATGTCACCATGCCTCTCGTTCCAACCTTTTAAAGTTGTAAAAGGTGAGGGCATGTCATAATCCCTTAAGAATAATATTCTCTCCATCCTTCCGTTATATTTGGTGGATATAATGATGACTACCCAAATCCTGAAACTAAGATACAGTCACAAGATCAAGAAAGAAAGTTAAAAGGAAAAAAAGAAATATAAACTACCTAAAAGAAAATTTAACTCGATTAATAAAAATAAGGTTTGCCTAATATTCTAGTCCCTAACAAACGATGTCAAAAACTTAATATAAAATTTTATATTTTAAACCGCAAGTGCAACATGTAGATGTAGCTAGCACTGGTAAGTATGGTTCAATCCCACAAGAATTAGAATTATTGCTACTTTTCATCAACAAATTATGGTGTTTAAGATAAATCAAATACAAAATTAAAAGAATAAAGTAAAATAGATCAACATAATTTAGTAACTAGAATAAAGATTAAACTAAGAAAATCAAGTAAAACATTGATACTTGGGTTTTGAATCCCCATAGGACTTCTCTTACAATCATAATTTCACTAATCAATTTAATCTTTAGTTGAATGGATCGTGAAAATTCCTATCTTATATTAATATTTTTCTCAAGAATATTAACAACTAATTATCGGTTAATTGACCAAAATATCTTTCTAGTTAGAATCCTTAAGATTGCATTAATGGATTCATTAATTTCATCATTAGGTTTGACCCTAATCCAGAGGATTTATGTTGACTTATCTCTAGGTTTGTCTGCAACTCCTTTCAATTATGATAAATATATTCATACAAAAGGATTTCTCAATCTCAATTTCATCAAATCATAAATAAAATATGCTAGCAATATTAATTCAAGAATAATTAAGAACAAAAATTTAATCTCAATAAAACTAAAGAATGAATTAAGTTAAAATAAAATCACTACAAGGTTTATCCTAGGGTTCATCTAATCCAAGAACTAACTAAAGTTTAGCTCATAATCATAACATCAAGACTAAAGGAAAAATAGAAAACTAAAAGAACCTGATGAGATCCCTTTTAATTTTCGTGAAATTTACTTTAAAATGATGAAAATCCACCCCAAATATGTTTCCTTGCTTGTTTTTCGTTCCCTTTATCGTTATAGACCATCAATTTAGGTTTTCTTAAGCCTTTTACAAATCCCTTTTTTTACTTCCTCTCGTTTTATTTTCTTTTTTTTTTCATTTATAGCTTAAATTTAGGATTTTTAGAGTGGACACGGTCACTCACACAGCCGTGTATATGACTATATCCCTTAATCTTGTTTCAATCTTTGAAAATTGCAAAGAAAGATGGCCCCGAAGAGCTACAAGGCACACAAATAGCCAAGTAAACTTATACAATCAACTATTAAAATAGCTTCAATTCTTCCATTTTTGTCTCATATTTTCCTAATTGTTCTCCTTTTATCCATGAAGGCAAACAAGTCTAAAAACATAATAGAAACAAAATAAGTATAAAAAAACAATAAGAAAATCTCAAATAAATAAGTAAAATGCATTAAATATAAGATTAGAAATATAGTCTATTTAAAATTATCACAACTCTTAATGTAATATACACTATAAATCATATCTCTTCTCCTGTCATAAGTAACATCTCTCTATATAAACACATATTTAATTGTACTCCTGACTATCAAACTCTCAAAGTTTTTGGTTCTACTTGTTTTGTTCTCTTATAACCCCATGAATACAGCAAACTATAATCACGAGCATGACTATATTATTTCTTAGGATATGGTATCGAACCCAAAGGATATAGATGATAGAATCCCTTGTCACAGAGGCTTCACATCTCTTGTCATGTATCCTTCTAGTAATATAAGATGTTTTCAACTATTTCAAAGTTCCTTGTTAGTGAACCACCATATTACTGCTTCTCTGATCTTGCTATATTCTTTTTTTATATATTTTTCTTGTAGCTTCTTCCAATAGCCCACACAATTTAACTCCACTTAACTGCTTCTTCTCTAATTATGGATCCTACAAATGATCATCCTTCATCAAACCCCTCCCCTCTCCACACACACCCCACTAATGCTTCGTCATATTGACTGTGTAAGTCATCCTTTCCACTATTGTCTCTCTATATGAACCTCTCACCCATCACGAGGCCAATTCTAACCTTTTATGACAGCAAACAATGTCTAAAAATCTACTGGCACTTACTCACACAAATACTTAAGACTTAGTTGACTTACGTCTAAATAACTCAGTTGTTGGTTATAAATGGATCTATAAAATTAAGACTTGAAATGGTGAATTAGTATAAAGATACAAATCCCACCTTGTTACTGAAAGATCCACCCAAGAATATAACACTGATTGTGAGGTAACCTTCGCTTCTGTAACCTAATTGACCTTAATCCGCATTTTCATTGTTATTGTTGCTAACAAAAGATGGAAAGCATTCCCAATAAATGTCAAGATTGCCTTTCTCAATGGAGATCTCACAGAAGAAGTGCACATGCAACCTTCTCTGGTATGTGATCTTCCTCTCAATAAGATTTGACATCTTCGCAAAGCCTTATATAGACTAAAACTGTTTTACCCCAACATATACCCTGGAGGTATTATAATATGTCTAGGGTGTATTAAAAAGTAAACATAATGAATTAAGTACATCTAAGTATAGTAAGAGATATATTGGTACTTGATGTAAAAGATAGGGTAAATGGATAATTTGTTCGCTTCGACATAGACATACATACTTAGACGTAAAATATATATAGAAGTTTTTGATATTTTTGCTTGGATTTATGAATTTGATGTGAGGGGAAATTGATAAAAGAAGTATTTAATAACTAAATAGGATGTTTTTGGTTAAATTGGATGTATTTTTGTGTTGCTTTTGCATGATAAGAATGAAGTTAGTTGATTTAGGATGTGTACCTCACTGAATGGATAGGTTCTACTAAACATATTTTTGTAATTTGGCCATATCTTGGCCTGTAGACATTTAAATTGGATAATTTTAATTGGAGATTAAAATCTAGACATAGTTCTAAAACTTTCATAAAGGAATCAAAATTTGTTTCTGCCTCAAAAAGTTTTGAATTCTATTTTGAAGTTAAGCTCCAACTATTGCCCTTGTTTTCGAACAACCTATAGTGTTTGGGGTATAATTCCTGATATAATTAACCAAATTACATGAAATTTATGCTATTAGAAACTTAATACATAGGGGAATGAAATAAATTGATAAAATTATAGGCCAACATGGGAATTAAAGGAAGAAAAAGGACCAATATGCAATTTTCTAAAATCCACTCATAGACTAATAAGATTAAAGCATGTGTGTCCAGTAGAATTGAAGCACATGGTCCAATAGAATTGTAACACATGGATCAATAGAATTTTAACACATAGTCCAATAAAATTGCAACACATGGTCTAATATAATTGTAACACGTGGTCCAATAGGATTGTGACATATGGACCAATAGTATTAAAACATATGTCTAAAACTAGAAAATCATGAAAAAGCATATGGAGTGGGAAGATGGATGAAACTTTGATGGCTTAAATTCATGTTTTTCTCATCTCCATTTCACCTTCTTCATCCCATCATTTTTTACTTGGTGATTCAAGCAAAGTCAAAGAGGAAGGGAAGGAAAAGCATTAGAAGAACTACTTTGCCAATTTTAAGGTTTGGGACTTCACTTAGTTGATTTCTGTATTGTGTACGATTGAATGGACATAAAGATTCATTTGGATGTGGAATTGTTTCTAGGATGTTTCTTTGGTGTTATTTTGGTGTTATCTTGGATAGAATTGGTTGAATATGAGAAGAGAGTATTGTGTAGTGGAATTCTGTCTAGGGTTTATTTGAGTCAATCACATTGTTTAAGTCATAACTCAGCCTACAGACCTCCAAATTGTGTGATTTAAATTGCATATCAAACCTAAGACATCTATAAGGGACTCTGAATTAATTCTGGCTCTATGACCTTTGAAATTGAGATCCAAAAAGTTGACCTAATGTTGCCCCTATTTTGGAGTAGCTTATGATATTTTGCTAATATCTCATGATTTAGAAGTCCAAAAGGCCTGATTGTTAGTGCTATAGAAACTGAAGACATAGAGTAAAATATTTCTAGAAGAACTAGAAACCCAGTTTTGAACTTTTATATATGTGTATTAAGGAATAAGTAGTGGTATGAATGAAGAAAGTGTCTGTCACAACCGTAGCATTGTTTTCGTTTCCGATATCTGCCACATGTTATCCGAAACTTTATGAATGTGTATGAAAATTTTCAAACACTTAAAAGAAACAAAATAGGACTTAGCATATGTAAATTAGGGTATTGAACATTAGAATTTAATATTGAGTATAATGCATTTCAAAGAAAACTTATATGTACATAAATGATTTATATGCATATTCATTACTCATATATATATAGGATGATTATACAAGTATGATTTTGATACCCTTCTAATGGTGGCAAGCCATGAATTGCATGTATGAACACAAATATAGATTTTATGACTTGAAATGTATATCATATGATTTGTTAATTTATGAATTGTGAAATTTGCAAATGGTTAAAGGAAATTTATAGTGCCTGCTTTATTGTCTTGGTTGTAAATAGATAAGCATGCCTATAGGGTTACAGTTCAGCTGCTACAGTTTGACACCACTGGTGTCCACAGTTTGATACCTTCGAGTATCCACAGTTTGATATTTTCAGGTATCCACAGCACCTGTTATCCACACCCATAGAAAATGTGCAGACTTAACACAGAAAGATAACTTAACAATCATAAATAAAAAGTACAACATGACAACATTAACAATTGGTATTGATGAGCATTTGTATTGGTTGTAATGATGAATTGTAATGATGTGCAATTATATAGATAATTTGTGTCATATCAATATTTGGCTTATAAATGTGCATTCTCGATATATGGATAATATGTTAAAGCATATTTGCATTATGTACTTTGCTTAAGTATGCCATCATTGTTTACACGAGCATTAAATATCAATGTTTGGTTTATAAGTGTGAATTTATGGTATATGAATTGTGATATTTCTGAATATGTGTGCTTAGTGGATGACTGCTAAGAGTGGTCATCCAAACTAAAAATTTTCCCCACTAAGCTTTCAATCTTAACATGGTTGTTAATCCGTGTAGGTCCAAGTCATAGGAGTAAAGTACACGAAACAACTATAGGAACAAGGCTAATAGATAAAAAGAAAAGGTAATTTTGGAATGAGTTTTTTGTTACAGATGATTGCACATAAAAAAAAAGGAAATTATATGTTTTCTTTTGGATTACCATGTAAATGTAAAGATGTATTACTACTATTAAATGATAATGTTAAGCATTAGGGAGTTTTGTAATGTGTATATGTATAGCATTGAATAGAATTATATACCTTGAATGCATGTAAAGGAATTTGTTTGTTTTGTGTGTGGATGGTTGTAGGTTTCGTAAAGGGGGTGTTACAAAAACAAGCTCGTCAATCCTGGTTTGAAAATTTTAGCTCCACCATTGGACATCTTGGTTTTCAATCTAGCCCTTATGAATATTCCCTATTTATTTGTAAAATTGATGAAGGTGCACTCTTCTTCTTCTTTATATGGATGATACGACAATAAATGGTGAAGATATACATAGTTTCTTTACTCTAAATCTTTTTCCCATCAACAATTTGAGATGAAAGATTTACGTAGCATGAGCTGTTTTTCGGACTTGAGATATCCTTTGATGAATTTGGATATTATTTTTCACAAGCCATGTAGGATATTGAGTTGGCATAACTTATATTGAGGCAGCTAGCACTCCACTTAACTACAATGAACGATCTACTTAGTGATGGTATGCTTTATTGCCAATTAGTTAGTAGCCTTATATATCTTATTGTCTCTCATCTAGATATTTCTCATGTTGTTCACTTTGTGAGCCAATTCATGTTTACACCTCATAACACTCAATTCTTTAATGTTCTTTATATATTGAGATACGTCAGAGGTACTCTATTTCATGGCCTTCATTTTTTCTACTTTTCGCCATTAGAGCTACAAGTCTATTCTAATGTTGATTGGGTTAGGTACCTAACAAATCGTCGATCCAACACTTGTTATTATTTCTTTCTAGGGACATCTCTTATTTCATAGTGCAGTAAGAAATAAACAATTGCCTCCCTCTTCAGTTAGATGTTGAATATAGAGCTCTTACTGATACTACTTTTGAACTCCTCTAGTTAGGATAGTTGTTTCAATATGTGGTTATATCTTTCTCATCTGTAGTTTCTCTATACTATTATAAACACATTGCCATGCAAATTTTTCATAACAATGTCGTTTATAAACGAACTAAACACAACAAAAGTGATTGTTAACTTGTTTGACATCATATTCTCTAAAGCACCATACAACTTATTCCTGTCTCATCACAATCTCAAATTGTTGATATCTTTACAAAGTCACATACATCTCAGTGCTTTGCAAATCTTGTCTCCAAACTTAATCTCGAATCTTCCATAACACCTTGAGTTTGAGGGGGGCGGTGTTAAAACATATCTTTATAATCTTTAAAATTCAATTATTAACATTAAGTTAGCCTTAATCTCATCTAACATGTATAAATACCTATTGTATATATGAGTAGACACACTAAAATATAAAATTTCATTCATCATTTCTTCTCTACTCTCAGTTTCTACAGTTAAATTCATTAAAGAATGACTTAGATGCCTTTGCTACACAAAAGAAGTGAAGTTTTACAACATTTTAAGAATTTCATAGTATGACAGGCATTCAATATCAGAAGTAGGTTTATGTTTGGAAAATTGATAGTGCTATGAAATTTATAAATGCCTGTGTCAAAAAATATCTTAACTAATATGGAATTCATCATCAAACTTCATGTAACTATACTTTGGAACAATATGACTTAACGGAAAGAAAGACCAAACAAATTATAGAGGTGATTCATGCTTCTCCTTTTAGCATGAACATACCTAGGTTATATTAGGGAGAAGCTATAGAGTCTCCAACATATCTCATCAAATGGTCACCCTCTCGAGTGAGATTTTCAAACACCTTAATAAAATTACAATCTTTAATTTTCATTCCCCATCTCCTGAACCTTCAGCCTTATTCCTAAGGTTTTGTGAACTAAACTTGATCGATATGCCAAACGTTGTGTTTTTATTATTTATTCATATTTTCAAAGATGATATAAGTGATATGATCCTCAAATGCAAAAATTACATGTGACCTTGGATGTCTCCTTATGTGAATTAGAACCATATTATTTAGAGGGAGCTTCGACATCTTCCTTTCAAAGGGAGAATTTTGATGAAATGAATATGTTTTAGTAAGATTACATAAATTAGTTCTTAGAATTAGAGGCAGTAAGTGAAAGGCTTTATAAGGTGGTTAACAAGTTTGTGATAGCACTCATGAGGAGTCACGAATAAGTATATAGTTGTATATGTTAACATCATTGACTGAAGAATCAGTTTAGAATATAGTTCAGAATGTTGAACCTAAGGTATTATATATCTAACAATTATTGTGATACAATTGTCATGTCTAACGAGTCTCTTATTCATCCTTAAAATTTACTTATAAGACATCCACATAGAATAAACAAGAGTGTCCCAAAGAAACAATATGAACATGATCCTAAAGCCATTATCAAATACAAAATCTATAATTATGTCCTTATTTATAGATCGTCTGATTCATATTCACTTAATCAATTATCCAATGTATCTACTCCTTGTAATGTGTAAAAAGCTTTGGCATCTTCAAATTAGGTTAAGGCAATGAATGATAAGATGGAGGCTTTACAAATGAACACTACATAAGAACTTGTTTCATTACTTAAAGGAAAGAAAACAATCGGATGTAGATGGGTATTCATAGGTGAAAATTAGAACGGATGAAATCCATAAGAGATAAAAATGAGGATGGTTATATGCAAAGATACAGGGTGCACTACTAAGAAACATTTGCACTGTTAACTAAACTCCATAGAATTCACATCCTTATATCTATATTAGCAAGTCGAGATTGGCCTCTGAAACAATTTGATGATAGAAACATATTCCTTAACAAGAACCTAGAAGGGGAAGTGTACATGGAGCTGTCACCAAGTGTGAAAGGTAGTTCTTCAAGTAGAAACAAAGTTTATAAATTAAAAAAAAATCATTGAATGGTCTTAAACAATTACATGGGGTTCATTTAGGGAGGTTTTCCTCTATATGAAGGCATTTGATTATAAGCAAAGTCATTCAGATCATTTTTTTTATAAAACACAAATGAAGAAAGGTAATAGCTTTAATTATGTATGTTGATG